>OX451219.1:4930349-5528762 GCA_949628195.1 Phasia obesa
CAGCTCGTTTATCACTGAATTTCTCCTAACTCATTTAAAATTTCTTTATGTACTTTTTACTAAATACTCTATACTGTGAATGTCCCTATTATTTCATCTACATAAACGTGATTGTTTGGTTTAATTCATTTCCATATCAGGTAGAATAGTTTTTGTTATTAAATTTTGTTATTTTTATTTTTAATATTTGTTGTAGTTGTAATTCATACCAACTGCTAACTGCAAACGGAAGTTTTAACCACTTACAATCGTGAGCTTAACATTTTTTTATTAAAATAAGATTTCTATTTATTGAAAACTTAAAATATCACAAATAATAAAAGTGATTTATTATTTACGGGCAAAACAAAAAAAAAAAAATATATATATATATATATATATATATATATATATATATATAATTTTTTTTATTTTTAATTATTGTCTGGATATTTTTTTATTTTTTTGTGTAACCTGCAGGGTTTTTCTTATTATCAATCAATCTTTAATTAAATCACCGCCTCTTTGTTATTTTCCTAAATAAAAAAAAATCGTTTAGAAAAAAATTAATAAAAGGCTGTTTTAGAAACTAAAGTTTAGAAAAAAAATATAATAAAAGAATCTGTTTTAGAAACTTAAGTTTGATGCAGACTAAAACCACTTAAAAGTTGATGGCAGAAATTTATTTGCGCTTTAGGTTCTACTATGATGATTTTTGTAAAGCTCTTAATAACAACTTAAGCAAATAAATACAAAGTCAGACATTTTTTTATTATTATTTTTCATTTTATTTACTAATACTTATATTTATAACACTTTATAAATCAATCAATTGATTATTGCAAATTTTTTATAACAAAAATGGCAGCAATATTCAGAAGAAGCACAGAAGAAGTATTAAAAGTAAAAAAAAATAATTAAAGTGTACAACTCTTATAATTCGTGGTATATTCGTATGGTATGGTAATTATCGTTTACCATCGTCCACTTATTATTTTCGTCTTTCAGACAGCATAAAAAGTAATTTATTTCACCGTCATCCTAAGCGAATGGTGGTAGTGAGGGAGACACAGAGGTTTATATTCCTCCAGTGTTGTCAGATTAGGGCATTTATCCCCAAATCAGGAATTTTTATTTAATTATAGGGATAAAAAATTAGGTTTGGGTATTGAGAGGGAGAGAGACATTTCTGTTACTTTGGGCCCAGCTGACATTAATTGTTTATATCAGCTGATAGTGCATGGTTTGGCCATCGATATGGTCATGAGTTTTTACGCTTGAAGTAAAAAAATCACGTAACTATAAGACTAATAGTCTTGTTATGCTGGATGGCACAATAAAATAAATTAAATTATCATTTTTCATTTCTATTTAAAATACGATAAACAAATCTTTTCGGTGTTACAGCAAAATCTAAATCAGGGCGTCAAGCGTAACATTATCTACCTCCTAGCTTAAACGCTGCAATGATGTATTTAAATAAAAGTAAAAACCTTCTGTCAGTAAAGTTAAATTATCTTGTTTAATAGAAATAAAAAAAAATCGCTAGGTTAAACTGAAAATCGCTAAAATGTCATTACATTTTAACAATGACAGAGTTACTTTTGCCGCCAACTTCACTATATAAAATCAATATAAAATTTGTTAAAATTAGATTTTCCAGTTGCACAGCATTGACGCCGCGAAATACGGTTTTGCTTTATACAACTTCAATGTACATGAGAATTTTTGACATATAAACAACGCTTGACGCGCTAATTTGGTTTTGGCTGTTAATTTTATAAGCAACTGCTTACAAGCACATAATTTGCGACTTATAGACATTCAGATTTCGAGTTCAATTGAATCCCCTAAGGTTTATTGCAATGTCTTTATGTCCGTTGACTTCCCACGTATTCCCAATGAAGTGCTGGGAATTTCAGTCTTATGAACCAGCTAGAGCTTCCCACAAGTACTGAGAGGCTAGTCATTGACGAAACCCTTTTGCTTTAATATTTAAGCTGCATCTGCGAGCAGTCGGCGAGTAAATGTTGTTGAGACTCTTACTCCTCCCTATCTGACCACAGGACAATCTAATACACTCTATATATATCTCATATCCTGTAAGTTTCCCTGTCCCTCTTTTTTGTGTTCGCATCAAGTAAAACCTACTGAATGGATTTTAACAGAATTTTGTGAGGTTTGTGATTAGTATCCTGATTCCATTATAGGATACTTTTTTTCCGCAAAAATATCTTATTTCCAAGTGGAGAAAAAGCAGTAGAAGTGCGTCGATTTTTTTCGATTTAAAGGTACTGCATACTTTAAGGAATCGTTGATTTTTGAAAGCAGTATATTTTAACCAATGTTGCGCAACAGATGGCGCTGTTTTAAAATAATGAGTAACTTATTTCCTGTCTGTTTTTAACAGAGCTTTACAATAATTTTTAACATTTGAGAATTTTATATAAATTTTAGAATTCCATCCAGGGATGGGTACCTTTATAAAAATTAATACATAAGAGTCTTAAAAGTGGGTGTGGATTGCTTTCAAAGCAAAATCGAACAAAATATTGTCAGGATGCACACAAAATGTATGTGCACAGCTAGTGTATAATAAAACTGTAACTTTCTGTATGTCTGTCTGTCTGTCGTATTCGCATCGCGTAAAAACTATTTCGTGAATTTTAATAAAATTTCACGGTGAGGTATCTTAGTATCTCGGTTAAAATATAGGATTCTTTATATACGTAAAAATGATTTATTTCCAAGAGAAAATAGAGAAAAAGTAGGGAAAGTACGCAATTTTAGCGATTACATGGTACTGTAAACTTGGCAGAACTTTTTAAATTTTGTCAGCGAGAAATTTTAAACATTATTTACCGAACTCTACACTAATTTTAGAATTTTACATGAATTTTAGAATTTTATATAAAGCCTATGTTTGTCAATAATTACCCAGAGATAGATAGCCTTATATAAGTAAATACATAAACCTGAATCTGAAGTACTATAAAAGTAATAGTCTTAAAATTTTATGTGAATTACTTGCAAAGCAAAATTGAACAAACAATTGTAAGGACTTTGACGAACACAGCTTGTATGCTATAAAATTTTATATCGCTAAAAGCGATAGAAATATTCCCTTTGGCTCAGGCTCCACTAGGCGAGTATGAATGTTAATCTGAGTTATATTTGACCATTTATTTTTTGCCATTTTGTTTTCTTGAATGCCCTTATTTAAGGCTGTTAAATTGCTTTATAAGTTTCTTATGATTTGTGTATCATAATCATACATGGGACTAATTAATTAGATTGAGTAATTAATTGACAATTTCATTAGCATTGAATTCTAAATAATGCTAATAAATTTTTTTTCATTACCATTGTTTTCATTAATGGTAATGCTTTTTAATGAAAAAGTTTCATTAGTAATTATTTAAAAAACAAAATCAATACCATTAATTAATGATTAAATTATAAAAACGCATTATCATTATTGGCCACATTTGCAATCAACCTTTTTGTGGTGATGTCCTATCTCCATTCTCTGCTATTATGTGCTTTTTTCAGATAAAAACAAACAAAAATCAGAAAAAAATATAAATTTTCTGAGAATTAAATTTTTATGACAAATTCTTAACCCGTTGGAGAATGTGTAGTACAGATTTTCAAAACTAGAGTGAACGCTACCTAAGTAGCGCTTAGGTAGCTAAAAAATTTTCGGGAAATTTTTCACTTTTGCGGCTACCTAAGCGCTTCCTAAACGGTGTTAAGAATCATTCCTAGGAAGTTCATATGTTCTAGGAAGTTGTTTATTGAAATCTTAGGTTTATTTTTGTAGTTGATTATTTCCTTGAATTTTGAACGGTTTCCTACCTATGGACCTGAACAGGGGAAAAAAGGTAAAAAAAAAATTGAATTTTTAAAGTTTTTTGCGATTTTGTCCTTGAAGATGAAGTTTTTTTGATTTTACATGTTCACAATTTTTGTTCTTAATGACAAGAGCTACAACTTTGCCTCAGAGAGTATATCAAAATTTCAAACGGGTTGCAAAATATGAGCTTGAGGAAATGATAATTTTTTTGCAAAAATGACATCGAGGCCCCACATCTTTAAGGGCCCATAAAAAAAACCTGGAGGACTTTGGGCAAAACTGGGAGACAGGGGTCTTTTTTTTGGTCTTTTATGACGTAGTGGTGTCCGTATATGGTTATTTTGCCATGACTTAGAAAATTACACAGTGTGTAATTATACAATTTCATTACATTTCCATTACAATTGGTAAAAACAATGGCAATTAAAAATAAAACAGTAGCATTAAATGGTAGTTAAATTTTTTTTCATTGTAACTATTTGAAATAATGCCAATGAAAATTCAATGGTAATGCAAAAAACCCAAGTAAGATCATGATTGTGGAGTTGTGTGACAGCATTCAATTCTTAAAATTTTTTAAAAACTCTTAACATTTTTTGCTTGTCATAAAAACTGTATTTTGTGCACATAATGCAAATAATTAAAAGCGCGATCCTAATATCCGCTGCGTTACTCATGTTTACTTTTTAAAGTTTAAGAAAATTATGATTTGTTGCATGTATTTGGAGAAATGATATACGAGAAAATCATATGAACAAATCAGATGATGTATGGTTAGCTTTACTCTCCTCCACTGCACTAGAGGTTTGATAATTTACAATTCCAGGAATGTATTAATAATAGACTGAAAATCTCTACGTTTAAGATTTACGTTCGATAAATTTAAACCAGGTACTATTTGTTGAATAATAAAATGTAAAAGACTACATTTTTATGGTCATTTGAAGACAGAAAATTTCTAAAGTAGCGTCAGTATTTAGCTGCCAATTAAATCCAGTAATTAAAATGACATAGAAATGAGAAAATAAAAAAAACAATCTCTACACTCATGAGCTGTGTCCGCTTCGACGTGATTAAATGAAAGTTATTAACATTATCGCGCTATAGATCAAAATCATAAAATCAAAACAATCCAACAGATATTTGCAACAGCAGCACAAGCAGAAGCAACAGCACTTACAAAATAAATTAACAGCCAACAGATTTGTTTATTTTTTTTTTCTATTCTATTTATCATTAATCAAATTAAAACTCATTAAGACACTTAAAAAAAAAAGAAAAAAAAGAGAAAATTAAATGTAAAATGAAATGAAATGAAAATTGTATTAAAGAAAGATACATTGTGCCGTTAGTTTTAAAAGTGAATTGAATTACAAATGCATTTTAGAGTTTTTGTTGTTGCTTGTTGTTGCATCTAAATACATACATACAATATTGTGGCAACAAATAATTTCATCTTTTGTTGTTGTTATTGTAAATGAAAGTTGTATTGCCTAATAAATGGGCGTTTTGGGAGTTTTTCTTTAGTAAATTTTAAATCACTATAGTTTATTTTATATTTATAAATTTTTCTTGTTTTTTTTCGCCCAGGACATTAAAAGGCAAATTTTCCTATTAACAATTTAACTATTTTTGACTTCCGGGGGAAAGGTAAAAAGAAACACTACAATAACTAATGTTTAATGGCAATGAGAAAAAAGTTTAACTGGTTTTATAACAATTGGTTTTATAAAAAATGTTTCTTAATTGTTTTAAACATTCTGCAAAGACACATTTACTTTTACGACCTTGTCACTGCAAGTAGTCACTGCAATAATTCTGCATTGTTTTGCACTTCATCCTTGAAAAAAAATACATTTGATCTTCTTAGTCAAACTTTCAACCCTAACTACTCTTTTGCATTGATGATGCATTCAATAATAGGCCGAACCAGTTGGAGATTGGAGCCAAGAGACAAAACGTAAATGATACCCTCAATCATGATCTTTGTATGCTTACGCACACACGCACGGAGGAGCCATAGCACAAAAAAACAAAGATTTTCGAATGCGGAGCTTTCGATTATCTTGTTTATTATTCTTATACTATATCAGCTAGAGAATCTAGGAACAGCATGATTTTTTCCCAGTTTCAATATAAATCCTATAAATTTAGGCCTATGGTCAGTCTAATTGAAGTTTGAACAAATTACACACTTCTCTAAATGAGTGATACAAAGAGTGTTTTTTATAGAGATATAGAACTTTAAGTTGCAATAAAACAACGATGGATTATTCGATTGACATGAATTTTATTTATCCGAAAGATAATCTTGTGGCAATACATTTTAAATATGATTTCTGGCATATGACCGCCGTAGTCCAATCTGGATGTCCAATTTTTTTATGACATTTTCCAACATTTGTGGCCGTATATCTTCCAAATGGTCAAGCGTTTGAGGCTTATCCGCATAGACCAATGACTTTACATAGCCCCACAGAAAGTAGTCTAGCGGTGTTAAATCACAAGATCTTGGAGGCCAATTCACAGGTCCAAAACGTAAAATTAGGCGGTCACCAAACGTGTCTTTCAATAAATCTATTGTGGCACGAGCTGTGTGACATGTTGCGTCATCTTGTTAAAACCACATCTCTTGGACATCATGGTTATTCAGGAATGAAAAAGTTTGTAATCATGGCTCTATACCGATCACTATTGACGACTGTAACGTTCTGGCCACCACCATTTTTAAAAAAGTACGGACCAATGATTCCACCAGCCCATAAAGCGCACCAAACAGTCTGTTTTTCTGGATACAACGGTGTTTCGACATACACTTGAGAATTACGTTCACTCCAAATGCGGCAGTTTTGTTTGTTGACGTAGCCATTCAACCAGAAGTGCGCTTCATCGCTAAACAAAATTCGCTTATGAAAATCGGGAACAACGGTAATCTCGTTTTGGGCCCATTCGACGAATCTACGCCTTACTTGATGATCGTTTGATGTATTGCCAAACCAAACTGAGAATAAATCACTTGACAGCTATTAAATCGGTCTCCATCTTGAAAAGTAATGCCAACTTAAAGTTCTATACCTCTATAAAAAAACACCCTTAATAATTGTAAAAAAATTATCAAATTTTTTCAACTAAGTCACACATTCAGTTAAACTGGACAAAAAAAATTTACAAATTTTAAATTAGCATTTAGAACAGCTGTGAAGACCAAATTCGCTCCAGCTTCCTTCGAGATGTGGAAGGTCAATTTTCAAACTAGACGTGTTCAATTAAAGAATAGAACAAAAATCATTTGTCTTTATCTGTCTATCCGATTGCAATACCACAATGAAAGGAAAGAATTCGAGAACGCCTTTGATAACAGATAACAGCAAAGAAATTTTAAAATTTTCTCCATAGTTATATTTTTCTTGTCCATAAAAATGTAGATGAGGGAGTCTGCTATCAAACAAAAAACAAAAAAGATTTATCTCAATATCTTTCTTACGTGCAAAACTAGTGCTTTTAAATATGAGTCTTCCCATATTTATCACACTTTTATCAGTTTATGTTATTGATTTATATTATGTTATGCTACTGTTATATTAACAGTAGAATTTATAAATTGAAAATCGTCTAACTCAGAAGGTTTATATCTTTGAAATTTTGCCAAAATATTTTAAATTTTGCTTGCTAACTAAGAGAAAAAATTAATTTGCTGAAAATTTTACTTAATATTTAATAAAAAAAACAGGACCAGGGGTATCGAAAAATCAAAAAATTCAATTTTATAACTTGCTCATTTTAAAACATAATATACAGAGTAATATCTCACTTTTTAGGTATTACCTAGACCTTTAAGACCATATATATAATTTTTGAAAAACAAACAAAAATTAAAGGAATGTCAAGCCCCACAAAAAATTTGCAGGTGCGAGGTACCCAAATTTCCCATGGTCCCAACGTCAAAACCTAAGTTCATATACTCTTCTGCTATACTTATGTCAAATTTTGGATCAAACGACTTAACCCTTTACAAATGGCTGGCCTATTACCAACATATTTGAATTCTGCCCCACTGTGAGACGTGCATTCGAATATGATGCCACATCTGTAGCTATGGGTAGATATTAGGGATTCAGCAGCTCTTGATGTTCTTGGCATGAAAATCCAATGCTGCGATGTCCGATGGAATAAATACATTTTTTTAAGTTTTGAAAGAAGTTTTTAAGTGCCTCGGTTTTTTGAAACGGTGTAAAAGATACTATCACCTATATCCGGCCTAAAATGAAATGCAGCTCTCATATATGGGCATCCAACCCTATTGAATCACTGGAGCATCGACTCAATGTGAGTTGTGTTTCGTTGTTTTACCGTTACTATAATGGAATGTGCTGGGAAATTATACCAGTTGTATGCAAAAATGTCTGGTGTATGATACACCAGACATTTTTGCATACAACGCGCTACCCATTAAGAGCCCATCCATTTGTTAACGATTTTCCAGAGAGTTGCACTACGCATTATAGGAAAAGTTTGTTTTTCTACCCAACAGTTCGTATGTGGAATAAACTCCGTGGGAATGTCTTTCCTGTCAACTTAAATATGATTAAGTTCAAGTCAAATGTCCACAAATACTACTCCCTCTATCCTCCTTTCCATAAACAAATTTCCTAGTATCGGCACAATGCATTGCATGAGTAGGGGTCACACTAACATGATGTTAGTGTTAATGTTCTTAATTGCATGGCTAACTAGCTATCCCCGGTGTGCTTCGCTACAGCCAACCACAAAAAATACAATAAGCACTTGGAAGAAATATATGGCTAACCTTTAACTCGAAAACGCACTCTATTCTCACGACAAAACTGTTTCCGTTTATATACAAGGTACGACACCCGCTGTTCCCATCCAATATGTATTTTTGATAGACTATGCGTAATAATACGACAATAATATTTCACTTTTTATGGGTGGTACCACTCCTACTATTTTAATCCAGTCTGTATTTTGCTAGATTATGCACATTAGTATAAGGGTTACTTGTGCAAAGTTTCAAGACTCTACCTATTGTAGTTCTCTAGGTACAGGACAATAATTGTTCATCTTTGTATGAGAGGTACCACGCCTACTATTCGAATCCCGCCTGTGTTTCGCTAAACTATGTCTATTAATATGGGGGTGCAAGATTTCAAAGATCTACCCATTATAGTTCTCTAGTTACTTATAAAGTAGGCGTAAAAGTGGGCGTAAAAGTGGGCAGCCGTACTTATGTGACGCTATTACCAACGAACGGCATTAGATTTAATTTATATAGAAGAAGATGTAGACGGCGGGTTAGGAAGTGAAAACGAAGAATCTTCTATTTTTGAAGAAGGTTGATGATTTGTTTAGATATGTAGAGAAATGCAACACTAAAATTCGTTATTAAGGTTTTGCTGTATGCAACACAAAAACAATATTTAAATAGATTTTACATCAGCTTTAATTTTATTAAAATAAAAACTTGCCTCCACTTATCGTAATATGTTTTCTGTACCTTTTTGCTGAACCCACTAAACAAACTGTTCATTAACTTTTGCCTTACAGTGTAATCAGGTTAGTATGAATGTGAAAAAAATAATGTGCATTTAAACTGGGGCTACAGCAAAAGTATAAAATATTTTACTTTCTTAAAACACTAAACGTTTACAAATTGTTTAATGTTTAAACTCATTTTTACTTTTTTCGGTCTGTATTTTTTATTTTTTTTTTTTTTTTCATTTTTATTAGTTTTATGCCTCAAAATAAAAAGCCCCCCATATGTCAGCAGCATTTAGTCGGTAGTAGCCATGTGTACGAGTATTTACGTACGTACGTACTTACTTATATGGCAGACACGATAAGTTGCTATTGAAGTTTAAGTATTTGGGTTAAAAGGTATTAAAATAATTGCTGTTAAAAGATACTTTTTCACAAACATTTTGCAGATCGTTAAAATACCAACCAAGCAGCGGATATTTGTGGTAAAAACAATTTTCTTACATTTTGATGAAGGTTACGGGGTTTTTTTTTTTTGTTTGTGTTTTGTTCAATAATAAGGTTTAAATATTTTCTATCTGACATTCATACAGTTACAGTGGGGATAATCTTAAATTTATATTATAATTTATGAGTATAAGTTGAACATGATGTCATTGGTTTTTTTTTTAACTGAATGATTCAACCCAAAATGTTTTTAAGTTTTTTTAATCCTACTGTTTTGGTCCATAAATATTGAATTATATAAAAGAACACGAATTATCTAAGAAGGCACGCACCCATAGGAAGTCGAAAGAAATTATTCATAAAATTATTGTAAATAAATTCTTTAATCAAACTAAAAATGTAAGATAACTTTAAATATCCATCTACTATAACTAGTATAGGCAAATACTAGAAATGTGTAGGTCATGAACGGCCTAGTTCTGTTGATCTAATCTCTCAACTGACCAAACTGAGCTGATCACCACACTGAGCTCATATTACCTCACTAGTTTAGCCAGCTTGCTAGTTCAGTCAGCTCACTAGTTCAGCCAGCTTGCTAGTTCAGCCAGCTCACTAGTTCAGTCAGCTCACTAGTTCAGTCAGCTCACTAGTTCAGTCAGCTCACTAGTTCAGTCAGCTCACTAGTTCAGTCAGCTCTCTAGTTCAGTCAGCTCACTAGTTCAGTCAGCTCACTAGTTCAGTCAGCTCACTAGTTCAGTCAGCTCACTAGTTCAGTCAGCTCACTAGTTCAGTCAGCTCACTAGTTCAGTCAGCTCACTAGTTCAGTCAGCTAACTAGTTCAGTTAGCTCACTAGTTCACTCAGCTCACTAGTGCAGTCAGCGCACTAGTGGAATCAGCTTAATAGTTCAGTGGACTCACTAGTTCAGACAGCTCACTAGTTCAGTCAGCTCACTAGTTCAGTCAGCTCACTAGTTCAGTCAGCTCACTAGTTCAGTCAGCTCACTAGTTCAGTCAGCTCACTAGTTCAGTCAGCTCACTAGTTCACTCAGCTCACTAGTGCAGTCAGTGCACTAGTGGAATCAGCTTAATAGTTCAGTGGACTCACTAGTTCAGTCAGGTCACTAATTCAATCAGCTCACTAGTTCAGCCAGTTCACTAGTTCAGTCAGTTCACTAGTTCAGTCAGCTCACTACTTCAGTCAGTTCACTAGTGCAGTCACCTCACTAGTTCAGTCAGCTCACTAGTTCAGTCAGCTCACTAGTTCAGTCAGTTCACTAGTTCAGTCACCTCACTAGTTCAGTCAGTTCACTAGTGCAGTCAGTTCACTAGTTCAGTCAGTTCACTAGTTCAGTCACCTCACTAGTTCAGTCAGCTCACTAGTTCAGTCAGTCCACTAACTCACTAGTTCAGTCAGTTTACTAGTTCAGTCAGCTCAGCTTCTTAGTTCAGTTCAGCTCATTCGTTTATGTGGCCTTATTTTCGAACTATAATAGGTGGACTCTTGCAATTTTTACAGAAGGTGTATTACTTTGGCAACTACAAAAACTACTAAATATTAAAGGGTGTTTCCAAAAGTCGCAATTTTAACGAAATTGGCTTTGTCTTGAAACATTATAGACACACATTTGAAATTTAGACAGAGTATATAGTAGTAGGATAATAATTGTAAGAAAAACTGATTCAACTTAAGCTCAGACAGAGTTATTTCACACAAATTACACTGACCTACGAAGAAAATGAACTAAAATAACTACAAGACCGACCTGGTTCATTAAAGTGATCTGTACTAAAAATAACACTCACTTCAATGAACTAACAAGCACAACTCTAGCAAATACATACAATCTATATACGATATATGTATGTATCTACGAGTGTATACGATAAATGTGTATTTGTCGTAAAGCCATTGCTGTCTACATCAGTGAATTGTGATTTTCGTAAAATTTCCAAAGCTCATTACTGGGTATCTGGTTGGTAAAGTAGCATGTGAGTATACATATATATTGTTTTATATATTTCAAGTAGGCGTGACACTTCCCATACGAAGTAAATAGTTGTGATACCTGGGTATTAAAATAAGTAGAATCATAAAGTTTTGTGCAGGTAAATTTTTAACATAGTTAAGCACAAAAGTGTGTAGACTGGAACATTGGGCGTGGTACCTCCCATACAAAGCGAAATATTATTGTAGTGTTACTAGAGCACTATAATATGTACAGTCTTAATATTGAGTACAAGCAACTCCCTCATTAATAGTCTAGCAAAAACAGGCTGGACTGCAACAACGGGCATGGTACCTCCCGTAAAAAATAAATACTTATGCATCATGTGTCACTTAAAAAAAAAGAGAAATAAAACTCAGGCGATTATGAGCCCCAATTCACTGTGTTCCTTTTTTCCAAAAGGAATAGAGCAGAGAAAAGACAGATGGTGAAAAAAAAAAGCTTCACTTTTGGTAAACAACTTTGTAATTATTTTTAGAACTGTGTTGCAGCGCCTCTGGTGCCAAGTAGGGACTTTAATTATTGAAGCTGTATAGGTCTTTTATTAATATTTTACTTTGCCAATGATTTAGAGTGTACCGAAGGAGAACGCTGTGATATATAAGAGTAGAAAACATAATAAATATAAAAAAAAATGATTTGATGATGATTGCCACAATTGCTCGCTTAGTAGTCGCCGAAATAACCACCTAAGCTACAGCACCCTCATCCTTGGAAACTACAATAGGTCGTCTTAAAATTTTGCAATTTAACTTTGGAAGTATTATAGGACGAGTTTTGAAATAATATACGAGTAACCACCATATTATAATGCATAGTCGAGCAAAAACCAAAAATGGCTGGATTGTTATAGCTGGCGTGGTACCTCCCATACAAAGCAAAAAATTATTATCGTGAACCTAGGGAACTATTAAGTAGAATGGTGACATTTTGTAGTTTGAAAATAACTTGTGTCTTCGAGTTAAAACTTGGTGATTAGGGCGGGGGCCCGGATGCTTCCATACAAAGTAATTATGATATACCTAGAGAACAGCAAGAGTGAAAATCATTAAATTTTACATAGGCTACTCTGAGAATAGCGTGTGTTTTTGAGCTAAACATTGGCCATATTTTTACCTACAAAGCGATAAAATGTGAAATGCTAATTGTTTACTAACCCCTAAGCAAGAGCTTAGAGCTTTGGTCAACGATTCTTTAAACTGCTACTCATTGTGTCTGTGGGGTACATGATTGTATGCTGCACTACACAATGGGGGTGCTGGTCTACACCTCATTTTCATCCAGTGGTAAGACCACCGTCAGGTAAGGGCTAGGTACTGACGTAACTCTCACCACTAACTGTCATTTATCTGCAACCATTTTTTTTTTCGGTGTAAGGTAATCCAATTTTCTTTTGGTTTTACTCGGACTTTCCCTCATAATTTTGTTTTTTTTTTTTTAATACGTGAGTTTAATGTACAGTATTATCACTGATAAAAACAAAATTTCTATCCTGGTTGCCGAAAGTACCATTTTAAAATATAAATGTGTAATGCTTGCTTCAAAGGCAATACTGCCGTACATACTCTTAGTCTAACCCTGTTTCATTGCCTTTTGCCATACAATTTTTATCTTTCTCTTTTTATCTTTGTTCCTGTAAACACAAACACTTTAAATAAGCTGGCATTTTTGTTGTTCTTTAAACTTTTTGATGTATTTTCTAACACTTGTCATAAGTAATTACAGAAAAAAAAGCAGCAGCATATGGCAGTTTAATATGCCACACGTAGCAACTTATTCGTGTACATAGTGCAAACAGGGTTGGAAAATTCAATTTTTTTCAAGGTACTAAATGATACCTTCCGTATTTTTATGCAATGTATTTAACACTGCAGAGTTAACATTCATGTTATTTTTTTGAAATCTAAGACAGTTTAGATCTCGATAGCTGTTATCGGTAGCCGTTTGAATTGTTTTGTCAGTTGTAAACGGGTTGTTAGATTAATTTGATCCGACCTTTTCCGCGATATAAATTTATTATAAAAATATTATTGAAACTAAGAGGGTTTATAGGAAATTACAACCTAAGAGCATTTTAAATATTACACTGTATAATTTTGTAAGTCATGGCAAAATAACCATATACGGACACCACTACGTCATAGTCCGCAAAAGTGAAAAATTTCCCGGCTACCTAAGCGCTACCTAAACGGTGTTAAGAATCATTCCTAGGAAGTTCGTATGTTCTAGAAAGTTGTTTATTGAGATCTTAGGTTCATTTTTGTAGTTGATTGTTTCCTTGAATTTTGAACGGTTTGCTACCTATGGACCTGAACAGGGAAAAAAAGGTAAACAAAATTGAATTTTTTAAAGTTTTTTGCGATTTTGACCTTGAAGATGAAGTTTTTTTGATTTTATATGTTTACAATTTTTGTTCTTTATGACAAGAGCTATAACTTTGCCTCCAAAAGTATATCAAAATTCCAAACGGTTTGCAAAATATGATCATTTTTTTGCAAAAATGATATCGAGGCCCCATATCTTTGAGGGCCCATAAAAAAAACCTGGAGGACTTTGGGCAAAACTGGGAGACAGAGGTCTTTTTTTTTGGTCTTTTATCACGTAGTGGTGTCCGTATATGGTTATTTTTTTCCGTGTTGCACTGTGTATTTAGTCAGGCATAGAAAAAATCGGTATAAAAATATTTTTAAATCAAGTGGAAATAATTATTAAAATTTTGTAAAAATTTCAAATGCCATTCTGAAAACACAACCAAGAGCCTGATTCCCTAATCTTAACCTTTAATACTGTTCAATTTTTAAAATTATAAATTTTTTCTATACAAAATTTTATTTTCACGTTAAACGTTTTGTTTTACAAAATGAGGCCTTAAAGTGTCTGTTTACTGTTTTTTGAAAAAATAAAAACATCTTTGTTTTATTTTTTAATTTCTTTGTCTTTTTTATCACAACCTGCTGCAGTTCTCTTAGTTACATACATGTTCTTGTACGTGCTTGTTCTAAAAGATCAACGACACAAGTCACATATTTGCTTTTCGTTCTGTGTAACATACAAATGTTTTACAAGCAGTAGGACGGACGACTTGTAATATTTAAAATTTTATTATTTTTATTATTGCTGTTGTTATTGTTATTGTCACTTAAAACAATGTTTTCAAATATGTACATTTATTTTTTCAACTTCATAGTCCATACTTAAATTGTATTTTAGGAGTTTAAGTGTTTGTTGGAGGTTGTTTGTGATTACAATGCATTTTTACTGCAGTAAATACCACCTGTTTTAAATTAAAAAAAAGAAATTGTTTCCACTATCTGGCTAATAAATTAATAAGAGAAAAATATAACTTTTCGAAAATTAAAATGTCAGAAACTAAACCAAAATATTGCTGATATGGGAGGACAATACCTAAGTGACATAAATTAACATATACATATGTATGTCATATAAAGAGCAATAATTATTCAAAACAAATAAGAGTCTGAACAATGTGTAATGACAAAGGAAATTTGGAAAGTTATTAAAAAATCTTTTAAAATTGTGTTTAACCATAAAGTTTCAACCAATTGCTAGTTTCTATTTTTCTAATTGGGGTAAAATTTTATGCTCCCACCTCGAAGTGTATCTGAGGTCGAAAAATTAGTTTTTCAGTGTGTAATTTGTGTACCGGAAAAAAATAATTTCGTCTGAATTTTCGTATGAACCTTTGGTATAGTTTTTGGGCATAATCGGAGAGAGGGAAAGTTTATTTTACTTTTATTTAGGGGGAATAACAAAGCAGACCACTTCCTTAACGGGCCCCTTTTCGACCCCCTTCCGTCCCCTACGATTATAGATAATCGAAATATAATTACGGCAACCTTTCCCTCATAGAGTCACGTGCTACAGCTAGCCTTTAATCTTGACTTTAATGATTTCAAATTGTCAACTGGTAACTGTCTGCCGTCTTTCTCATCATGAAGTCTCTGGTAATTGCTAGCATATGTTCAAAGCTCGGGTCCCCCGTGGCATACACATTTAACAAGCTTCTACAAATTGTCCTAAGTCTTATGCTATCCAGTGCGGGACATTCACACACAATGTGCGCTACCGTCTCAGCCTCCTCCAGACACAGCTTGCAGGTATCATCTTCTTCGATTTGCATCTTGGCTAGATGATACTTGAAGTTTTTATGACCTGCAACAATGCAGTTATTCAGCTTAAAGTACTTCTATTGTATCTCAATACCTTACTGACCTTCCTGCCCATAGGCTCTTTGAGCACCATACGAGCCTGCCTATACGTATTGGTCTCCCTCTACCTTTTCAGGTTAAATGAGTCCACCCCTTGTAGGACCTTAGCTGGTATTACGCCGTTACCCAGCACTCTGGGTTCTGGTCCACAGCAATTTACAGAAGATCCCCCTTTTGTTAGTGTCCCTAAACCCACATCAATGTTACCTCATTAACCGAGACACATTTGTCTGCTTCAAAAAGGATTTACCTAATCCAATAGGGTCAGGTGCGTCCAGCTCATCCGCATTCACCTCCATAGTCCCACCCCTTGCAAGGTTTCTTTGTTATTCTCATCCAATAACCCCCATTGTTACCCACTAGTCATGTTTAACCACTAACTAGTCATTCAGGTTCTCGGCACAGCTACCAACCACCTTAAACTTACAAGTGGGGTTCTTTCAGATTAAGGTTCCAGGAACCCTAGCGTCTGATGCCCCCATTTTCCCCAATAGCGTATACAAAAAGGTATATGTTCGGACATGTCTGTCAAAACGGGAAAGGGAATTTAGGGGGAAAGGGCTAAATATAAAATTTTGAGTAATTTTTTTTGGTGGGGCATTGATTCGATATAATATTAACTTTTATTCTTTATGTAATATATCCATAAAAATATCTGTTTCCATGAGGTACGGTAAAGTAAAGTTGCGTGTAGGTCTCTCCAGATTTTTTTATAATATTATTATTACATTATACTATAATATGTTTCTACTCCAACATAATTATATGCTTCTAATAATAACAATATTATTGTAAAGAATAATAACATTATTTATAATAATATTAACAATAATAATAAGAATAATAACATAAATTAACTATAATATGTTACTCTTAGATTAGTGTTACCATAACCATGATTTTTCTTTGCGTGTACCTCAAAAATTTGAAAATGAAATAAAGCACTTTTTTCTTACTGCAAATGTTATTTTAGACTTGAAAAAAATTAAATTTCATTGCTCGAAAAAAATACATTATTTCTGCGGAAACCTAAAGGTATGTAGCCACGTTTATGTAGCATTTTAGTAGTTGTGTCGAGCGAATGTGACATGAAAACATTTAGCATTACATTACTAACTTCGTAGTGTAAATGTAAGTAAAGTGTAGATTATGAAGTTTATGAAAAAATGATAATGATAATTATTATGATGTGAATAGTTAACTGAGATACAGATATTAAACAGTACCTACGTACGACTATGTACGTTAATAGTTGTGTATACTCGTATGTCTCGTATTTACCCTGCAGTTGTGAAAACTGTAAAGAAACTACTGATGTTACCATTATGCAATGTGTTCTCAGAGGATGCCTAAAGATTTTCCATT
Organism: Phasia obesa; assembly: GCA_949628195.1. Classification (NCBI taxonomy): domain Eukaryota; kingdom Metazoa; phylum Arthropoda; class Insecta; order Diptera; family Tachinidae; genus Phasia; species Phasia obesa. The sequence goes on from OX451219.1 coordinate 4,947,729, forward strand.
TATTTTTGCATGGTAAATATAACAGCCGTTCAGAAATGTCCTCATAACTTTTTTACGAAATTCTAGGAAACCTATAACAGCGACAATTGACTCCTTACTGGAATTACAAAGGAGTTATGAGTGTCGAATTATTCAAAAATTTTTTCCATTACGATATCAGATATACTAAAGGGAAGGGGTTCTTCTGCTTGAAGGCTCCTTTCATACATTACAAAGTAGTCATTTATGCAATTGAACTAAATTGAAATCATTTAATGTCTGATGGTGGTGACCAAAGAGGTTAGATTGGCATTATCAAAACTACTGGGGATTATAATACAAAAACATAAAATATCTATGTAATTCTGATAGAGGGTAGATGTTATTGTACTTACTGCAATGTGTTGTGATGAGATGATGGAATTTTCATTTAACTTCAAGTACCACATTGTTGACTTAAGAATGTGGTTCGCATTGTAAAACTTATTTCTGCTGTACCTCCCCTCAAAATAATCTTACACTACTCGCTTGTATGTATGTATGTTAATATGAATGTTGTTGTATTTGATTTCAAATTAAAATGAAAATAATCTAACAACAACAACAAATATTTTTTATAATTTATAGAAATGGTCTTGCGGTAAAACAAGCAAAATAACAATAAATTGATTTAATAGCAAGAAAATTCTTATTAAAGAAAACCAGATGGAAAATTAATTTATCCGTTTAAATGTTATAATTTTTTAATAACAACAAAACGTTGTTGTAAACTCTATTTGTTGCAGTTCGTGTGTATATCTCATTCTAACAAAAAAGTTTATTTTTAATTATCCAGCTAAATGAGCTTTAAAGTTATTAGTGTTTTTTTTTCTCTGCCTCTTAATGCAGCCTACTAATTAAATGTTTTCCAGCAGCTAATTGAGTAACCAGCAAGTGTGTTTCAAATATGATGCAAAATGCTGGTCAAGGTGTGCACTTTCTCTTTGGCTTAATAACTAATAAATGTTAGAAAGGAATATTTAATAATATTATAATCAAGGTATTAATCAAAAAAAAAAAAATAAATTACCTACTACACGCAAAGAAAAAATATGGTTGAGCTAACAATGATCTAAGAGCAGCATATTATGATTGAATTATATGGTTGTAATCAAACTATATTATTATTAACATTATAATAATATTGTTAGGTTAGAACCATATTATTGTCCAACATAATAATAAAATTGTAAAATATAACGATAATTATGTTGACGTATAAACATATTATAATAAAATATAAACATTACATGATTAAGTTAATAAATATTATAAATATAATAATTGTTCACTTTGTATAGAAGCTACCACGCCCACCTTCTCAATCTAGTCTCTGTTTTGTTAGACTATGTACGTTAGTATAAGGTTTATTTATGCATAGTTTCTATACTCAACCTTTTGTAGTTCTCTAGTTACCATGTCTACTATGCCAATCCAGTATGTGTTTCGTTCAACTATGCATATTAGTATGAGCGTGACTTCCTCAAAACTTCAAAACTCTACCTGTTGCAGATCTCCAGGTAGGCGACAATAATTGTTCACTGTGTAAGGGAGGTACCAGGCCCACTATTCTAATACAGCCACTGATTCGCTAAACTATGTATATTATTATGGGGCTGACTGCTGCCCCATAATAATTATTATGTTTGTCTAGCTATTTAAAAAGTAGGCGTGGTCAATTTTTCTTTCCGTAAAAACCTAAGTTGGGTTTTGATGAAGATTAAAAAAAAAAAATTAGCCAAATCGGTGTAGCCGTTCTTAAGTGATACAATTACCAACGAAAGCATGGATTTTAAAAAAAAATTATGAGGAGGTACCTTAGTATACCAATTAAAATATAGGATACCCTTATTTCCAAGAAAAAGTGAAGAAAAAGTAGTGAAAGTGCATACTTTAAGGCGCCTTTTATTTTTCAAAGCGGGACATTTTAGTAGGGTTCATCCCCTTATATAAAGTAAATACATAAACCATAACTGAAGCACTATAAAAGTAAGGATCTTTGGTGTGGATCGCTGTCAAAGCAAAATCGAACAAAATATTGTAAGGACACTGATGAAGTGACGGGCACGGCTAGTTTTTATACTAATTTTTTTTTAACCAATCGATATGAGAAATGGCTCAATTTATAAACTAATATTTTTTTAAACAGAAAGCCGTAAGTCTGTCATGGGAGCATATAAAATATATTAACCCTTTGAGAGCTGTAGTTTTCGAGCCAATTATCTCTCTTACGATTTTTTCTAAATATATATTTATTTTTAAGCCGATAAAGTAGCGTAAATTGCGTCCTTGGAAAGAAAAATAATACTTGAAAAATGTCTGATATTTTCTTAAACAATTAATCACTTAACCTACTAAAAAATAATTATTTTTTATATATACAATCTTTTTTTTTAATTTTGACCAATATAAGAGTTCGCAATTTCTTAAGATTTGTAAAATATTATTGTTCTTAATAAAGCTTTGTTCTGTTTCTTAATTTTTTTACTTTATTTCACTATTTCTTGGCAACAGTAAGAGAATAGGAAAGGTTTTAATAGCAAACAGTTTTAACCAACTTTAAATGCTGTTTATGTAGAAATTTTTTTTAGCAATTTAAATGCTTCGTATGCAGTATGAATCCGTAATATTTTTTTTTAGTTCTTGAAGAATGAAGAATTTCTTCGCAGTTCTTTGGTTTAGGTTTATTTTTAAGCATTTTATAGAACACCTAAATAAAGCTTTGGGTTAACTGAATTTGCAAGTTTTTAAGTGTTCAAAACTGCATTTGTATTTTTTTATTTTTCTTTTTGTTTTTCTGTGTTGGTTTAAGTGTTTTTTTTTGTTTCTTTAGCTGTTTTTCTTTTTCTTTGTTAAATTGTGGCTTATTTAAAATTTCTCTTAGCCTTAAGTTAAGTAATTAGCCAATTATATATATATTCTTGGACTTAAAAATGCGTGTAAGATTTTATGAATTAAAAAAAAAATTATATTTTAAATAAAATGTTTTAACAGTTTTAAATATAGTGATGTACCTAGGAAATCCCATCTTAGGAAAAATGTATGTACGTGTTGCTGCAAATTACCTGCAAAAAAATAAAAAAATTGGTTAAAAACTGTTTTTATAAATATGTAAATATAAAAAATTGTATTTCCAAATAGAAGAGAAAATATTTTATTTTTCGTTCATATGATTAGAACTGTTTTGTATTTTTAAAAGTAGTCAAAAGCGAAAAATCTTTAGTAACCGAAAACGTTGTTGATCATACATACCACAGAGCAGAAATACATTACAACCCACCAAAAGGCCTAAATCTTTAGCCAGCAACTGTTGTGTAATTCTCTACACTTGGCAACTCACATATTTCGCGTTTAGTGCACAATTGGCGATATTAGCGCCTGTCTGTATTTTTTTGCTTTTGTCTGACTATTCTAATGCAATAAAGATTGCCGGAAATTTCTAATTTTTACAAAAAATTAAAAAAAAAGATTTACCAAAAATTTTTACAAAAAAATTTAACCAAAAATTTTAACAAAAAATTTAAAAAGAAATAATAAATTTAAAAAAAAAATATTTTCTAAAAATGTCAAACAAAATTTACTAAAAATTGCAAAAAAATTTTAACCAAAAATTTTTACAAAAAATTTTATCCAAAAATTTTTACAAAAAATTTTAACCAAAAATTTTTACAAAAAATTTTAACCAAAAAATTTAAAAAGAAATAACAAAAAAAATCTTTACTAAAAATTTCAAACAAAATTTTAACAAAAAATTGTAATCAAAAATTTTAACAAAAAATTTAAAAAGAAATAACAAAAAAAATTAAAAAAAATCTTTACTAAAAATTTCTAACAAAATTTTAACCAAAGAATTGTAATCAAAAATTTTAACCAAAAATTTTTACAAAAAATTTTAACCAAAAATTTTTACAAAAAATTTTAACCAAAAATTTAAAAAGAAATAACAAAAAAAAATTCAAAAAAATATTTACTAAAAATTTCAAACAAAATTTACCAAAAATTTTTACAAAAAATTTTAACCAAAAATTTTTACAAAAAATTTTAACAAAAATTTTAACAACAAAAGAAGTAGCAAAAAAAAATTCAAAAAAATATTTACTAAAAATTTCAAACAAAATGTTACAAAAATTGCAAAAAAAAATTTTACAAAAATTTCAACAAATTTTTAATAAAAATTTTTAAAAACATTTTCTAGATATTTTCCAAATAATTTTTTTAAAAAAAAGTAAAAAAAATTCCAAAAAATTTTCTATTAAAGTTTTACAAAACATTTTATATAAGATTTTTACAAAAAAAATTTAATAAAACTTACAAAAAATTTTCAAATAACATTTTTACAAACATTTTCTTTCTATAAAACTTTACAAATGATTTGTAAACAAATTTTACAAGATTTTCAATTGAATTTTTACACAAACTTTTCAATAAAATTTTTTAGAATAAAATTTTCAATAGAAGTTTTCAAAAAAAATGTTCTATAAAATGTATACAAAAAATTTTTTCTACAAAATGTTTACAAAACAAACTTTTTAAAATTTTTACAAAAAAAATTTTCTCAAAATTTTTTACGAAAAAATGTTTTATAAAATGTTTACAAAAAATTTTTCTATAAAATGTTTACAAAAATTTTTTCTATAAAATGTTTAAAAAAAAAATAAAAAAATTTTTCAAAAAATGTACAAAAAAAATTTCGAAAAATTTTTCAAAAAATGTTTACAAAAAAATTTTCGAAAAATTTTTCCAAAAAAAAATTTTGAAAAATTTTTACAAAAAAACATTTCGAAAAATTTTGACAAAAAAATTTTCTAAAATTTTTACGAAAAATGTTCTATAAAATTTTTTCTATAAAATGTTGACAAAAATTTTTTCTATAAAATCTATAAATTGGTCATACCCATTGTACCAAATGTACACAAAAAATTTTTTCTACAAAATGTTTACAAAACAAATTTTCGAAAAATTTTTACAAAAAAATTTTCTATAAATTTTTTACGTAAAAATGTTTACAAAAAATTTTTCTATAAAATTTTTACAAAAATTTTTTCTATAAAATGTTAAAAAAAAAATTAAAAAAAATTTTACAAAAAAACATTTCGAAAAATTTTGACAAAAAAAATTTTCTAAAATTTTTACGAAAAAATATTCTATAATTTTTTTACAAAAAATGTTCTATAAAATGACAAAAATTTTTTCTATAAATTGTTTACAAAAAAAATTTCTATAAAATTATTATACAGGTAGTTAGGCGAAATTTTTAGGATTACTGGAAAAAACAGCGCAGATCTTTCTTCTAATTCAATTTGTACCTATAAATGTGCTTAAAAATAAAATCACTGTTGTGAATTGTATAGAAGATTCGGCACGGCCGAATACAGCACTCTTACTTGTTTACTTACTTGCGTTTTACTATAGCTTAAGTCCACAAGTAAGTAAAAAAAAATTTATTCTAAGTGATAAGTTATTCACATTTTTAACGCATAAAGCCTAAAGCTTAAGTACTGATCTTTCCATAGATTATTTACAATTGTTATAAATAAAATCAATTGTTGTGTTTTGAAATTTTTGTAATAACTGTCTCAAGCAGCTATTTTTCTCTTTAAACAACGCTCACTCATGCATGACAATATGGCACACGATTAAATGGTCATTGTATCTAAAGGAATATTTTTCAAACAGTTTGTTGTTTAAACGCAATTTCTTTCACAATTTCCTACATATTTTCTTTGCAATTTAATTGCAAAAAAAAAGGAAGAATATCTTTTTCAATTATTTATATTCATGTATGAAGAAAAGCAAAAATTCAGCAGAAAAAAGAAATACATAATAAAATATAAAAAAAAAACAAACTAGAAAATCATTTATATAATTTTAATAATTTACAGCTGCAGTTTAAGTTGCATCTTGGTTAATCAAAACAACAATATAAACTTCCTATAAATTGCAATGCATCAGCGTCATCTTCTTCTAAATAAAGATGATCAACATCATTAGTTCCAACTCTGGGCTGGGCATTATCAATACAATAATGAACACATCTATATATTTACATACATATATAAGTGTATATGTACATGTGTTTAAACTTCATCTTAAACATTATCATTATAATCATTATCATCAGTTAAGCTCGATTAACTAGTGTTTTATTTTTTTTTTCATTTGCTACGAATTGCGATTTATTTTATTTTATTTATTTATTTTTTTTTTAATTTACTTCTTCTCATTATATTTTTTATCTCAAGAGATCGTATGTTCTTTGAAATGTATAAATTTCTTTGTTGTTTTTTTTTTTGTTTCTTCTCTCAGTATTATAAAAAAAATTTGAATCACTGTTATTGTTGTTACTGAAGATGTTTTCGATTATCTTGTATTTCTGTGCTTAAAGTATTTCATAGTGCGTGTTCTAAATGCATTTTATAGATCATCTTTAATACTTGAAAAAAAAAATCAGTATGAAATAATAAAAAATGTGTTCTTATTCTCAACTTATTTAATTGGATTTGAAAAGAACAAATCGTACAAATAAATATCTCTGATTTCATCATAATTGTAGCTAAAAAGCAGAAAAGAAAAAATTTATTTTAATCCGAACAAATGCATTAGAAAATTTTATCTGATTATAAGTAGTGTTTTTTAGTTTTGTATGAATTTCAAATCTCTTTAAATAATTGTACAAAAAACTTAAAAAAAACTAAAAAAACATTTGTGATTAATTACACTGTACAACAATTTTAAACTTTTCCAAATTTACGGATTTCCGACCATTGATTTTGGTAGCGAAGACCAAAAAAAATATACGTTTGTCGCAATTTTGAAAGATCGCATCGGAATTTTATTTTAGAGGCGGTTCAAATTTCTCAACTCTGGCCTGTTCTTGCAGCATATCGGTATATAAAACTATAGTTTCTTTACATCCGAGGTACAGGGTATATGCAGCAACTTTATAGAAAATGTTATGGCAAATATTTTTGTAAAACATATTCACCCTCTAACTACCCCGCATACCGTCATTTTGTGGCTTTATTCTAACAAATCGTTAAAAACGCCCCGAAAAAGGGGAAGGATGAGGATAAAATGTTTTATAAAAATGTTGGCCATAAAATTTTACTATATGTAAATACACTAACACCAAAAACTTCAGACAAACACCAAGAACCAATAAAATTCTAGATTTTCCCTTCGAGATTTGCCCTTGTTCAACACTTGAGATGAAATCTCTAAATGTTTTCTTGTTTTTTGGTTAAGCCTAATACTCTGTTCAGTTTTTCATGCGGAATGCTGTCAAACTACATACATACATACATAAAAAATTGTATGAAAAAGTCATGAAAAAATGTTGCAGAAGTAGTACACTGTTTTTTACTGTGGAAAAACATTGAAATGTTTCTGGCAACATTTGATCAAAGCTGTGAAATAAAGCAAATAAGCATTATTTCATGTAGAATTTTTTGTGGAACATTTTTTAAACAATGTCGGATATTTAAAAGTAATAAAATCGTAAAAGTTTTCCAAATCGCGATTTAGACACCACATTTTAAATGTCGAATATTCCCTGTGAAATAACAAATGTTGCTCAACATTTTTCACAAATTCGAACAGAGTATTAGAGAATGAAAAAACAAAACATTCTAAAGCTGAACACAATAAGGTAACCAGTTTTACTTGTTTCAAATATATTTGTAACACGTTGCTGCAACCTTCATATCAAGGCACATTCATCAGGTAGCCTCACTACGGAGGGGAAATATTAAGGCGAAAATTATATGGATTTTGAGAGTTCAACATACAATTTTTCCCCTTAAATGGAAGTTGAATTATCAAACTCCATATAAAAAAAAATTATAATATTCGCCTTAATATTTCCCCTTTGTAGTGAGGTTACCTGATGAATCTGCCTTGGTTCATATTGTCCACTAAAATAACAAAATATTATAATTTCAGACAACAGCTGCGAAAACACTCAACAAAGCTAAATGTGAACAGTCGCAACATTATGTCTTGGTAACGGAAACAATTGCCTCGTGTACACCGTTACAGCACAATGCTGCCTGAACCCGGTATTTTTTAACGTTCTAGCCCCAACATAATAGCCAAGGGACAATCAACCTTTAAAGTCACATCACATAGAAATATTCGTTGCGGTAACTACAATACATTCGCAAAAAATTAAAAAAAAAACTATTGTGCTGGTTGAGTCAATCGTAGAATAATAAGTTTAAGAACAAGACTGACATTCTAAAGTAGAATAAGGCCGAAAAAACTGTTGAAGCAACATGTTGGTACAACCAATTCTGATCGTTTTGTACACAGATGAACATAAAAAATCGGTAAAAAAAAAACAAAGCTACACCCAAGAAATCAGTGTTAACGAATTGTCTTTGTTGCGTCAATGGATGTCTCGTGTGTCTCGAAAAAATTTAGTATGTTGCCTTCTCCCGTTGTTTCCAATGTTGCCGAGATCGTTGAACCGTTGCGGCAACCTAAATATGTAATATCGTTTGAAGCAAGTAGTACTGGTTGCGTTAACGGTTGCCTTGTATGTACTGAAAAAGAAAAGGAAAAGCTACCTACTACTAGTTAACGGTTGTCGTGATAGCTTAGCACATATGGGATTAACCATTGGGGCAGTCTAAATTATAACGTATGAAGTAAAATTTTTTTAATATTTAGTTGTGTGTATTGAGAAAGCATAATATACTGTCTTAACCAGTTGCTTTAGCGGTTGCCGCATAGGTATTCAGTTAAAAAAAATTTACCTACTACTAGTCTACAGCAAAATACATATACACGAAAAAGCTGTAGATGGAAAGCGTTAAAACTTAGTAAAAGCTTGATGAAACACGAAACAGGGCGGCTATGACTTATTTTCTTTAACGCTTATAGTATGCACTGTTATCTATATAATTTGAAGGATACTTTAGATATTGATAACTAGCTACCCCCGGGGTGCTTCGTTACCTCCATTATCAAAAATAATATTAACACTTTCAAGTAAAGGTATGACCAAACTTTAACTTAAAATCGCACTTTTTCTCACTGAGGTCAAAGTCAAATTTAGAGAGTGTCATTATTGCAGTTATATAGATATAGGATAGTTACTTTGTATGGGGGATACCCGGCCCGTATCCATGCTTTAACTTGAAATTTAACGTTATTTCTAGAATAAAAAAATTGATTACTCTATCTTTTATAGTTCGATAGGTTCACGACAACAATTTTGGACTTTGCATGCGAGGTACGACGCCCACTAATTTTTCGTTCGACGGAGGTAAGCAGTACTTTTATAATTTTAAAACCTATAGTATGGGAGTTACAACATCTAGACTTTCAATTCAGTAATTTTTTTGTGTGGTAATGCACATTAATAGGAGAGTTCCTTGATCAAGACTCCACCTGCTCTAGTTCTCTAATTACACCATAATAATTGTTTCTTTGTATGAAAATTACTACGCCCAATGTTCGAATACCTGCTGATTTCGGCTATCCCTTGCACATTAATATAAGGCTTACTTGTACAAAACTTCAAGACTCTAGCTATTGTAGTTCTCTCGGTACCTGATAATTCACTTTGTAGGAGCCACGCCCACTGTTAAAATAAATCTATACTAGACTATCCGCATTAATAATTGGGTACATGATAATTGTTTATCAATTTTATATAAATCAAAGAAGCAGGCGTAAAAATGGGCGTGGCTAATTTTTATTCCCGTAAAACTTTATTTGGATTACTACAATTATTTAAAAAAAAACAGAAAAATCGGTCAAGCCGTTCTTCGATGTATATTAAAAAAGTAGGCGTTAAAGTGGGCATGGTATTTTTTTTTTCGTAAAAACCAAAGTTGGATTATGATGAAGAATTAAAAAAAATGTTTGCCAAATCGGTGCAGCCGTTCTGATGTGATTACCAACGAACGACATTTGATTTTATTTACGAGTATACTAGCTATCCCCGGTGCGCTTCGCTACACCCATCCATAAAAAATACAATAAATACTTGGAAGAAAAGTATGACCAACCTTTAACGCGAACATGCACGCTATTCTCAAGTCAAAAATTTTCCCATCCAACCTGTTTTTTGCTAGACTATACGTATTAACACGATAACAATTTATACTTTTAATGGGATGTGCCACTCCCAGTTTTCTTAACCAGTCTGAATTTTGCTAGACTATGCACATTAGTATGACGGTTACTTGTGCAAAGTTTCAAGACTATACCTTATATAGTTCTCTAGGTACGCGATAATAATTTTTCACTTTATATAGGAGGTATCACGCCCTCCATTCAAATTCAGTCTGTGTTTCTCCACACAATGTATCTTAATAGGGGGGTTACTGATACAAAATTCCAAGGTGCTACCTTATAGTTCTCTAGATACAGGATAATAATTTTTTACTTTGTATGGGGGGTACCACGCTCACTGTGCCAATTCAGCCATACAGCTTTGGTAATTATACATATATGTATGTATGTACATATTTATGCCCTTTAAACAGACAATCAATTATTTTACCGCTGACTTAAATTGTTTTTTAATTTTTAATATCACTACAGATCTTTAAAAATACATTTTTGGTTCATACATTGTTGCCATCTTGAAGCCATTAATTAAATTTAAATAATTGCACAAAGTGCCCACACAAACATATGTACATACATATGTATGTGTATGTAGATATATGTATATGTACATATGTATGTATATCGGTTAACAATTTACCGGTAGCCTTAAAACGTACAATCAGTAGCGCTACACTTATTTGTGTTCTTCTTTCGCATTAATGTGAAAGTCAACAAAATGCCGCCAAAAGCATTTATGTATGTATGTACATATGTTTGTATGTATGTATGTATTTCGGTCGAATGTCTTTCCATCATTTGGTTGCTCGTCCGTCACCAACAACACTATTAAGTTGATCAGCGGCATCCTCATCATCCTCATCATTCAGTTAGCCGGTCTCAATGCATCATATGCAAGCACATAGTTTGGCTAGACAAGCGTTTATCTTAAGAATGTAAATACATACATACATATGTATGTATATATGCATGTTTGTATCTCTAGAAAATGTGAACATGTGCCATCTTCCTTTTTACACAATAGATACTTCATTCGTTCTGACTCTGTTACTTTTATTATCTGTATTTAATTAAGCTTATTCTGCTTAATAAAGAATATCTATCTATCTTTACTCTCTTTAAATAATTTTCCAACATTTTAACTGTTAATTTCAGTTTTAAACAGTAAAATCTTGGGAAACGAACAATCATAACATCACAAAACAAGTTGTCTGTTACAGATTGTTTTGTTAGATTTTTTTTAATATGTAGAAGTGGTATAAGATCTTCAAATATGAAAATAAGCCTTTTTTGTTTGATTTGGCATTAGTAGCGGTTTTTTTTATTGTTTTTGTTTTGCCACCACTATCCATGTTATGATAACACTTCTTGGCTTAACGATCGACAGATCGGGAAAAGAGTGAAATTATATTGATTGTAAAATTTGTTTTTACATTTTAATTCATGAATGAGAACGTCAATAGCTCTATTTTTATCGAATGTTCGATTAGCTCTTTCGACCACAATCGAAGATGGAATGTCATGAGCGGCTGGACTCGTTAGAACAAAAACGAAATTGGCGCTGTCCAATACAACTCATCTATAATCTAAGATACTGAGCATTTCTAGCACATTTCGGAGGAAATTTTTGCATAAAAAATACGATGTGAAGTCTACTTGCTGCACAGGCTACAGGCAAAAAAATAGTGGACAGATCTTTCTGGAATTTTCAAAGTTTGTTATTAAATATACGTTTGGTAAAATAGGATACTTCCTTTTTTGATCTTTGATGTGGGCGTGGTACGTCCCATACAAAGTAAATATTTATCATGGTGTTGCTTGGTACCAGTAATAGTTAGCGCCTTGAAAATTAGCACCAGTAACCTCTATATTAGAGAAACACAGACTGGGTTGGAATAGTAGGTGTGGTACCTCCCATATAAAATGGAAAATCATTATCCTTTATCTAGAGATTTGCAATAGGTAGCGCTTTGGAATTTCGCACCAGTAACTCCCATATAAACTTAAATAATTTAGCTAAACGCAGACTGAATTGAAATAGTGGGCGTGGTCTTCCCATACAAAGGAAAAAATTATTATCGTATTCCTGGCGAACTACAATAGATAGAGCCTTAAAACTATGCACGACTAACCCCTATTATAATGCGCATAGTCTGGAAAAATACAGAATGAATTGGGACAGTAGGCGTGGTACCTCCCATATAAAGTGAAAAATTATTATTGTGTATATAGAGAACTATAATAGGTATGGTCTTCAAAGTGGGTACAAGTAAACCCCATACCCATGCGGATACTCTAGAAAAACATAGGCTGAATTGAGACAGTGAGTGTGGTACCCCCCATACAAAGTCAAAAACTATTATCCTGTATCTAGAGAATTGCAACAGGTAGCGCTTTGGAATTTTGCATCAGTAACCCCCATATTAAGATAAATTGTGAAGAGAAACACAGACTGAAGTGGAATGGTGGGCGTGGTACCTCCAATACAAAGGGAAAACTACAATATGTAGAGTCTTGAAAACTTACACAATTGCCTCCCATACATACTGTACAAAGTAAAATACTATTATCATGTTAGCACGCATAGTCTAGCAAAAAACAGATTGGATGGTACCGGTGGGTGTCGTACCTTGCATATAAACTGAAACAGTTTTGTCGTGAGAAGGTTGGCCATACTTTTCTTCAAAGTGTTTATTGCATTTTTTGTGAATAGGTGTAACGAAGCGCACCACACTGGGTTGAAATACATAGTTTTTGAGAATCAATTTAGGGAAGCTCTGTTAGGATATATTTCCATTACCTTTCACCTAATACCAATACCGTTTGATAAAACAAAGCTTTCGAAGCTTTACTATCACTAACCATCTGTCTTATCTACTACTATCCCTTTCCAAAGGAAGTACCACAGTAAATGTAGGCATTTCTGCCTGAGTGGTACTTCCCTTTAAAAAAAAAAAAAAAAAAAAAAAAAAAACAAAGCATTTTTAGTTATACATATTTCAGTGCTATCCTAGTTATTGTATATTAACAAATTCAAAATATTTTTAATGAATCAATTCCTTCAACTAACTGCTTCATACGAAAGTAGATTTCTCAAGAAAGAAATGAGTTTGATGTATCTTTAGTTTGCTGGAGAGAGGAAAACACCTGTTGCAAGACACTGTCATTTTGGCTAAGAATCATTTTCATCAACAAAACAAAAAGCTTTGGTTTCGGTTGTGTGTGTGTGTGTGTGTGTGTGTAAGTGTGAGTGTAGTTTGGCTGCTAAACAGTAGCTTAAGTCTTAACACCCTCTTGGGGTACACAGGTTGTAACTTGTATCTTATTGTTACAGTTTTGCCACATTAAGATGATGTCTGGTTTTTGTTTGTGGTGTATGCATATGCATATACATACATTCATATATATTTTTTGTACCGCCACAGGATGTTGGTGATGAGTATGAAATTTGATGGCAGTGGGGTACGATGATGACTATGTCAGTTGATTATTTTGATATTGTTGTTGTTGCTGGTATTTGCTTCAAAAAATATGTATATAGATTTTAGTTCCATCTCTCTCTCTCTCTCTCTCTCTCTGTCTCTCTCTTTTAAGATAATATGTGGGTTTAGAAAACCATGTAATCAAGCGTAAAATTTTATTTATTTTGTTGTAGTTGTTTGTTATGCTTTTATGCTGTCTATCTGCAGCATTGTTTAAGGCTATAAATTACTATGATTTTAATACACATTATATACTATCGGGGGGAAAACACTTTGATTAATTTTAGAATTTTCTTTATGTAGTATAAATATCCATACATATATATGTAGGAGTATTTGAATGAATGGAATAGCATGTATGTATGGTACACCTTTGAAAGGGTTTCCTTTTAAAAAATTCACTCAGGCGTTTAGGCATTCAGTTAACACATCATGTGAGTTGAAAAATACGTTTACAGAAGCAGTTGTTGTTACTGCCATTGTTTATAAACTGCTGAAGGCCTTTACGTTTATGAAAAAGGCCATAGGGAACACCAGAAGCAATAATGCTATTAATGCCAGTTGGCTTTTTAACATGATTCTAAGCTCAAGTACTATCAAAAATATGGCTTGATACTGATGTTCGAAAGCGCTTGCCAACTTTATCAAACAAACAGCCAGTTACGACGATATTTACCAAGAGATATGGCAACAATATCTCATTAACTAACGGAATCAATTAATCAGTTTATTTACAACCCGTTTGGGCCTATGATAAGGGCTTTCATCTTTTTTAATAGCTGGCAGGATCTTACACACTGATGTAGTTTTAACTGGTGGTCCAGGAGGCCGACAAAGTCTCTTCCATCTATAGGGTTGCATATTATTTATTACACGTTTTCTTAGGAAAGTAATGTTTAGGCTACGTGAACAATGTAGCGTTTTTCTGACTAAAATATCTATATTAAAACGAGTAAAACCCACCATAGCATAGATATGTAAAGTTTAAGAGCCACTTTTAAAAATCCAACCGGAGTTTGGTATATACCATATCGTCGCGTTTATTCTTAAACCACGTAAGTACCAAGAAATCGTTTTTCAGAAAACGAAAAAAAACTTAACTTCTTTAATATGGGTTTCAAAACAATTTTTTTTGCAAAACATGGCTTTGCGACTCTCTAAAGGGAAAATAAACTTTTATTTTTTTTAATTTTTTACTTACAATTAACTGTAGCCAAATCTGTCGCTTACGTGGTTTTGGCGCAATCAGCAACTTATAAATTTCTGTGTGTAAATTAACATTTATTTTTATATTTATCCAAAAAAAAACTTTTAACTATACCAAAAATGCTCTAATTAGCCTGTAACTTTCCTGATTTTTTTAATCTTAAATATAAAAAACTTAGTGGTTGAGACTTTAACATTTTCAACTTGAAATATAAAAACCATTATATTTTGCATGCAAATGTCATTTGTATGGGACTTACGAGGTTTGGAAATGGATTTATTTATTTTTCATACAAACTTGTTAAGATGAGAATGCAGAATGTTATTTTCTACCATAAAAACCAAAAAAGTCAATTTCGAAAAATTGCCGCTTACGTGGTTTAAGAAGAAACGCGACGATATGGGTAATTCCACGTCAAAGCAACAAGGCTCAAAATGACTACTTCAGATTTGATTGAAACTTTTTTTTATTTATATTCTTTGACTCCCTGGATCCAAATATGATTTTTAAAAATTTCTATCTCTTACAGTTTTTCCGCTACACAGTTATTAGAATTGAAAAATATCGCTTTTTTGCATATGCGCTCGAGGATTAAATATATTCTAAGTCCAGTTCTATAAGTTCTAGAAAGTTGAGTAATAGCTCATTTTAAAGGGTATTTCATGCGCTTTAATCATCAATAATGAAATTTTTTAACAAATTTTTTTCTGATATTTAAAAAAAAGTATTATTAAAATTTTTTAGATAGTGTCTTTTAATTTTTTTTAAATTTACATATGTTTTTAACGTGGCATAATGAATATGAAATACCCTTTAAAATGAGCTATTACTCAACTTTCTAGGTCTTATAGAACTGGATTTAGAATATATTTAGAAAAATGTTTTTTTTTTGTTGATTTGACTAGGAATTACCCATACGAATATGATAAGATTGTCTAGGTAGGGAGACTACTCTAAGCAATTTATTAATTGTTTTATTTAAATTAGCAATAACCGACCGTCAAAGCGAATCAATACGGGTGATTTCATTGGGGAAAATGTTCAGCATTTGCTTTAAATTAAAATGCAAAACTAAATACATATAAAAAATTATAAAAAAATCATAAATAGTTTGAGAAGACACATTTATCAGGAAATATTAAGGCGAAAATTTTTAATCTTTTTATATGGAGGTTCACAGTTAAGCTAAGGGGAAAAATTGTAGTTACCATTTAAGGGGAAAAATTGAAATTTTAACTGTCAAAATCCATATAAAAAAAAATAATAATTTTCGCCTTAATATATCCGCACCGCAGTGAGCAAGGCGAATCCATATCAGGTGATTGCAGTGGCGAAAAAGCTCATCAAGTGCAAGGTATATTTATCTTATTAGGTACACATATGTACACGCCTTTTCAATTTTCTTCTATGTTTTTTGACATTTCGAACTAAGAGGCAACAACAAAATGCCATGTTGTTCTTGTATTCTTGTATTTGTTGTAGGGGCGCCACTAGCTAGTAGGATAAATGAACCTAGATGAATTGTTTGAAATCCAAATGTCAAACATCATATAAAAAAATGCTAAACCAATTTTTTATATATAGTGTTTGACACATGCAAATGAGGCAAAAATGTTTAAATTCGCCTGTGCAATCACCTAGTATTAATTCGCCTTGGTAGTGAGGCTACCTGATAATTGTACCAAGGCATATTCATCAGGTAATCTCACTACGATAGGGAAATATTAAGACGAAAATTTTAAAATTTTTTTTTATATGCAGCAAGGAACATTCATCATCAGGTAAACTCACTAGGAAGGGGAAATATTAAGGCGAACATTTTTAAATTTTTTTTATATGTAGTTTGATAGTTTAACTTCCATTTAAGGGAAAGGGGAAAAAAATTGATTATTTTCGCCTTAATATATCCCTTCAGTAGTGAGGCTACCTGATTAATATGCCTTGATATGGAGTTTGATAATTCAACTTCCATTTAAGGGGAAATTTTGTAAGTTCAACTGTCAAAATCCATATAAAAAAAATTCGCCTTAATATTTCCCTTCAGTAGTGAGACTACCTGATTAATATGCCTTGAATTGTACCTTGCAGTTTGACACACGAAAATGCGAAAAAAAATGCCTGAATTCGCCCATCGTATCACCAAAGTGGGATTCCATAACTAGTAATTGCTTTAGCAAAAAAGCTCATCATGTTTTAAATCCAAATGTAAAACTCCAAAATTTTTTTAAAAAGTTTGACCAATGAAAAGTCAGCGAAATTCCCTGAATTCTAACATGCAATTACCTAATTTTATTTCGCCTTATTCCACAGGTGTTCATCTAAGTACCACATAACATGCGCAGCAATACTCCCCCTGGGGGGATGAACTTCTTATGGTTTGAAGCAGTGTTTCCGGTCATTCAATATCGAGTAAAATCTCTCGTAATTTTTCATTTTGGTATCATGGCACTCGATATCGAATAAAAAGTATCGTAAGTTCATTTGTAAGGAAATGTTTTTACATCGTGTTTTCTTGTTCACTTGTTGATTTATTACTAATCTATTACAATTTGATATAAATAACGGTTCAATAAATGTCTAATGGCATAATTAGCTACCTCGACTCGTATTGAATTTGTTATTCGACACGATTGTTTACTTGATATCGAATGCTGTGATTAGGCGGCAGAGCTCGGGGTTCGTGGAACCTGAATCTGGAAGAATAGATCTGTGTATATATTTAGGTCTTTCGTCGTTTCCTAGAATCATATTAAAAATTTTAAAGGAACAAGAAGTTTTCAACACTACAAAAAACTACAAAGACTACATGATAACATTAATAACAATTATGCAAATCAGCGGTTCTACTTATAAGGTTAATCCCCCCTTGCAGGGGTGTAAGACAAAAAAAAAAAACCAACAGACTTCATACAAATATATTAACTATTAAAACATTTATTTACTCATATAAAAATAACAAAAAAATTTGCCACATTTATCTTTTAACTATTCCACCTGCTTTTTGGCATTTATGTACATATTTCCACAAATGGCAAAAATAATAAACAACAAAAAGCGGCAAAATAGCAAATACATAAATGGGCCTACTCATTTGTATCCCCTCAGCACAAAAATGCTAAGAACTTTCCTCCTCTTCGTCTTTATATGGATAATCGGGTACTGTATAATTAAGGACCAATTTACCAGAAGTGTACACCTTGAAGAAAAAACAAGGAGTTTTTAAAACTAATAAATTTTGGCAGCACTTTTTTTAACACCTACAAATAATATGGCACCAGCCAGTGCAGCAACACCACTTAATAATATCATCGTATGAAAATTATTTCGTCTTTTGTGATCTTCGTCCCAATTACCCTTTGGTATAGGCAGGTCATTTAAAGTAGCATGTTCTCCACCATCCTTAAATTTGGCTTTATTTATTTGGCGCATTTGCATGAGGACTGTTATTTGAAAAAAATCATATTAAAATTGTTGTCTTAAAGACTTTTAATCATTTGGACTTACGCGGCCTTTTCACTTGCCTTATCGCTTGCCTTCCCAGCGAATTTAGAGCAAACATTTTCGTTAAACAAATCGAAAACTACAAATTATAAATTATAAATATTTCTACTAAAAAAAGGTAAACAAAATTTCGAATATTTTTGTAAGGCTTGACAACAACTTGAGCGACAAAATGTTCAAGGCTAAAAATTGATTTTTTTTTATAGACCAACAAACAATTGTAAGTCCTTTTCGGAGAAAAAATTTATAAAAAATGATAACCCAAGGCATATTAATCAGGTAGCCTCACTACGGAGGGCGGTTAAAACATATGAAATCAACCAAAAATATTAACATATCAGACCTCATCACCTCCAAATTTGATAAGATTTTGTACACATGATCTATGGATCGGCACAATAATATTAGCCAACATATCAGACATATAGCCTTCCAACTTTCAGAATTATGACCATTCCAAGTTGGCAAAAATCAATAAAAATGCACTCAGATGCCTTAACACAATTTTTAATATCTCGAAAAGTATTCATTGTACGTTAATAATGAAGAGCTCATTTTACAAACAAAAACATGCGCCATTCAAAAAAAATTTTTTTGGAATTTTCGATCAAGGATAATGTAAATAAAAAAAGGACTAAAATTTCCAAAGGATATATCTCGAAAATCGATATTTTTAAAAATCTCAAAAAAGTACATGTTAATTCTTATTATGTTTTGTACAAGTCTGCCAAATTTCAATGTGGAGTCTTCATTACAACATGAGTTATTAAGAAAAAAGCAGGAGAAGGTTTATGTTTTGAAATAATAAAATTGAAAGAATACAAAAAAGTCGTGCACAATTCATTCGGTATTTAAATAAAAAATATGCCATTCAACATTTTGCTGTAATCCTTTTAAAAGATCCGGTCACACTGGGTGCAATAAAAGTTTAAGACAAGTCCAAGAATGGATGCTACAGTATACTAAGGATAAAAACATTACGATCTCAAATAAAATTTGTGGGACATGTAGAATAAAATTTTCGCATCTGAAAAAATCTAATAAATCTAATTTGGAAGAAGGTTCAGACATAAATGAAAATGTAGATAATTTCGATGACATTGCATCAGGCACGGAAGAAGTTGCTATTTCAAAATTAAACCAATCTTTACCGTATCTGGAACAATCTCCGATAAAAAAGAAGAAGTTACATCAAAAACGGTACAGAGATGCAAAATGCAGGAAAATAACTGATTTGATTCAAGACAAAATTTTCCACCGTTCAGCACAATCAACTTCGCATATGTGCTCACAATCCGAAATAATAGAACAATTAAAAGAAAGGTTTAAAACATTAACAAAAAATAGTGAGAAAATCCAACTGCTAACAATTTTACCAAAAAGCTGGACAATACATAAAATTGAGGAAGAATTCCTGATTACAAACTATATCGCGCTAAAAGTTAAGCATTTGGTTGAAACAAAGGGTGTGATGAGTACGCCTAACCCAAAACTGGGAAGTTCCATTTCGCCAGTGACAAGCAGTTTAGTAACATTATTTTATGAATCCGATGACGTCAGCAGGTGTATGCCCGGACTGAAAGATTTCGTGTCTGTTTTTGAAAATGGTACTAAAGTGAGGAAAAATAAAAGACTTTTGCTTGGAAACTTTAGAGAAATGTACGCCTTATTCAAGGAACGACATGATGGAATAAAAATAGGTATTTCCAAGTTTTGCCAACTTCGTCCGAGGAATATAATTCTAGCAAATGCGAGTGGATCTCATAACGTGTGTGTTTGTACAAAGCATCAAAATGTGAAGCTGATGGTTGATGCTATAAATTTAAAAAAATTAACTGTTGGTGTTCCGAATTATCAGCTTGAATGTTACAAAGATTGTTTGAAACAAATGACATGCATTCCATCTTCTTCGAAGTGTCACCTACGTAAATGTAACAAGTGTCCAGGAATTGAAAATTTAAAAGCAAAACTAAATCAGTTACTAGAGCAAAATGATATTGATGAAATAACATATAAACAATGGGTAAGTGTAGATAGGGATAATTTGGAGACCATGATTAGCCAAGCTGACGTTTTTGTGGATTCCCTATGTGAAAAACTTGAAATTCTACTACCTCATTCATTTATTGCAAAACAGCATGCAGCATAATGAGCGAAAGAAAATCAAATTTGAAAGAAAATGAGTATATAGCAGTTTGCAATTTTTCAGAAAATGCTTCTTTTACTATTCAGGATGCAGTCCAGGGATTTCACTGGAACAACTCCCAGGCCACTTTATACCCAATTGCTATTTATTTTAAATCAGATGGAAATACACAACACACAAACTTCATAATAATATCTGATTGTCTTGTACACGATTCTGTAGCTGTTCAGCTGTTCCATCGCCACCTGAATGTATTTTTGAGAAAAAAGTTTAAAACAACCCCGAAGAAAATCACGTATTTTTCAGACGGTAGTGCTGCCCAGTTTAAAAATGAAAAGAACTTTATCAATTTATGTTATCATATGGAAGATTTTGGATGTAATGCTGAGTGGTATTTTTTTGCAACAAGCCATGGAAAAGGCCCAAGTGACGGTCTTGGAGGTACCGTAAAGAGAGAGGCACGTAGAGCTAGTTTACAGCGTCCATTACAAGGTCAAATAACTACTCCAAAACAATTATATGAATGGTGCCTGCAAAATCTTTTGAACTGTAATTTCGAGTTTTGAACTCCAAAAGACCACGAAGAAGAAGAAGCACTGTTCCTTCAAATTCGTTTTATAGATTTGCGTACTATTCCTGGAACTCAAAAGATGCATTCTAGTGAACCTGTAGATAAAAAAAATTAAAGTCAAGCGTTACTCGGCAGATGCAGATTTTGTAATTGAAATCCTTCAGAAATAATAAATATGCTGCAATAAAGTGTTTAATAATGATAATACATTATGTTGTACTTTTTATTAAAGGTTTAGCAATGGAGGAAAAGAGTTTAAGCAAAGAAAATTCGAAAAAGTTCCGTTACATTTGATTTGTTCTTCTTTTTGTCGTTTGTCACCTTTTTGTATTTTGGTACATTTCATGAAATACATAAACCTCCGCCTGCTATTTTCTTAATAACTCATGTTGTAATGAAGACTCCACATTGAAATTTGGCGGACTTGTACAAAACATAATAAGAATTAACATGTATTTTTTTGAGATTTTTAAAAATATTGATTTTCGAGATATATCCTTTGGAAATTTTAGTCCTTTTTTTATTTACATTATCCTTGATCGAAAATTCCAAAAAAAAAATTTTTTTGAATGGCGCATGTTTTTGTCTGTAAAATGAGCCCTTCATTATTAACGTACAATGAATACTTTTCGAGATATTAAAAATTGTGTTAAGGCATCTGAGTGCATTTTTATTGATTTTTGCCAACTTGGAATGGCCATAATTCTGAAAGTACGAAAGCTAGGACACTGAAAGTTGGCAAACGCTATTATTATGGTTAACTTTCCCTTCGTACCAAATTTCATCCAATTCGAAATCGGTGCGGTCAACTCATTGGTTGATTTCATATGTTTTTACCCATAGGTAAACTTTAAAGATAAGTTATTTAAAAAAAAAATTGTTTTAAAGTTTAAAATTGCTCTCCTACAAAACTTAAAAATCAGACTTAAGCACTTTTTCCTTATTGCCACAGAAATATTGCTGATTAGTGGAAAACAGTTATTTTTATAATGCGTTTTTCTCTTAAATTAAGTCAAAATATTACCTATGTCTGTAAAAATATAATCACCATGGTGAAGAGTATAGAAGATATTCGGACGTGCCGATTTAGCACTCTTGTTTTTTTTTTTATACGGTCATCTCTTTCTTGGTCATGTCTGCCCTTTATCAAATTCGATTGAAAACTAACAACCGCTGAATATTTTAAATAGTAAAAACTTAAAGCAAAGATGCTGATTACGCTGTTACGTTTTTTAGTGGTAAGGCTTTGATCTTTTTTCGCTTGACAGCAAGTGAAAATGTCAGATCTAGGTGATCTGATCAGTAAAAATTCATAATAAAGTATAAAAAAAGGTCACCCAAAACTAGTTGTATGAAAATGGGCTTGTACTTCTTATGAAACTGACGAGGGTATGACCTAAAAATGAATAAGTATATGTTAATAGTATGTAGTTTCGACAGAATGGAGACAAAGGTTAAACAACACGCCAAGTATGGCAATATTGTTGAGTTTTTTTTTCTTACGAAATATTCGTTAAATCTTGACGTTTACCTGTCATGTTATGGCCGCACTTTGAGCATATAACTCATAGTATATAATTACTTTCAGTCAATCCATATTTCGAATTCAAAATTCGATTAAGATAATTTTCCATAAATAATAACAAGATCTTAAACATTAAAATAATGTATTGCAAATCTCATGCTTTATTTGAATTACCATAAAAATCCTAAAAATGTATAACCCTGTATATAAAAAGGTCATCTGTTGCTATTAACTAAAATCTATTCCACCTTTGTTGTTGACTTTGTTGTTTGTTTGTTTGTTTTTGTTTTTTTACTATTTCCACAGCTAAAACATTTAACTCTTTAAGCTTGTAAGAATCTCATTAAAGACAAGTTCAGAGACATGTCAAAATTTGTCATTTACTTGTAGTTAAAGTGGTACGAGCACCAACAAATGTTTTTTGTTTTTAGTTGTTTTTATTAAATTACAGTAAAATTTGCTGTTGATTTGTTAAACTCGCCATGGTATTAAAATTAAATTTTAATCGTTTTTTTTTTATATGTTCATTAAGAAGTGTTTATAACAAGTGTTTCTAGCTCGTAATGGGCATTAACTGCGCATCAAAGTGATAAGGTATAGTTTGTTTTGCAAAACTATAGGGCTTTGCATCTTATCGCTTCCCAGAATACAATTTTTTCCCCATTTGCTCTCATTTGTTAGCCTCATTTACAAATTAAAAATACAGTATATTAAGCCAGATTTGAAAACACAGTTTTTTTTTAGATGTAACGTAAAGGTCAAAATTTCCCATTTCAATCCACAAGTGTTCAAAACTCTATAGAACAAAAATCAATGGCCTTGAATTAGATAATCTGTAGCCGGGGCTGATTGCTAAAACAAGAGAGCTCAGTAACAAAAATTATCCCATGTAATAATTTAAGTATTTCACCAGCTGTAGGGGAGCAGAAAACACATACCGTCTATATCAATTTTATCAAAATTAAAGAATAAAAGAACTTGGTTAGCGTTATCTCACTTATAGGTGCTTTCAGCATGGTCTATCGGTCGAGGTACTAATATCTGCTTCCAGAGTTTAATGGTCCCAACCAGTTCTCTTTTGAGTTTTATTGGTACTCCACGAGTCAATTAATCCAAAATCGTAAAAATTCAATCCAACTGTACTTATTGACGACAAAAATGGTAATTCTTATAGTTTTTTTCTTCGTTTTTGGTACTTTACTAAGCTAGAAATATAACTAAAGCACTTAAATAGATAAAACAGAGGAAAGCATGTGGTTAGTAGCAAAGCACATAAAAACCTAAAACTACAAGATCAGACGAGACCAACTATAAATTTAATGCTAGAGTGGAAGGAAAACTTTTAAATGTAGAAAAAAATAGGTCTGCTCGGACGTACGAAATAATAACGATATGAGTTACTTAGCAACCCTGATATGCCTTAATATGTTGTTGCGGTGTGTTATTAAAATAATGAGATTTCGAAAGCTCCTGATATTCTTGGCATGAAAATTCACACATAAAATTCAAAACATTTCCAAGTCTTACAGAAAATATTCAGTAACCTATTTTTGAAGGTACTGGGGAGGATAAAGATGATAATCAGACAGACTCACTGTAGCATCGTCACAAGGTGTGGTTTCGTGTTCCGTTTTTTTTTTTTTTCTACAATTAAATGTGTTCTAATGAACTTAGGCAGGAACTATGTCCCGATACCTGTACGTTTTTACGTACTCTTTGATTCAACAAAGTACAGTGGGGAGTGTTCTAAAGTATTACTTCCCGAGACCTGTGAGATTTTGGGTAACACACTTATTTCATAACATTTCATTCATTTGGAGTGTAAATGGATCGAACAAAGCGTTAAAGGGAAATATGGTGAAAACATGACTTTCGGGTAAAACTTATAAAAAAACAAGTTTGCTAAAAGCGATCTTTAAAAACACTTTTAAATTGTTGGTTATTTAAAGTTTTTTTTCTGAACTGTCTATTTTGGTGAAATCTTAAACTTTTGGTCGATATTGCGATTTAGTAATCACAAAATTTTGGGAAAAATGAGAAAAAAAACTGCGCACGCCATTTTTGGAACATATCTCCGCCATCTATGAACCAATTTTGATAGCTTTAAGTACAAAAATTTGTGAAACTATATCTGGCTGGGGTCCAAAAAAAATCATTTTTAACTTAAACAGACAGACTAACACCGTTAAATCGACTTCAATACATCTATACATATAATAAAATAGAAACTTATTTCCATCTGTCTGTCTGCTTTTCTTTGCGTTCGCATCACGTAAAAACTACTGGATGGGTTTTAACAAAATTTTGTAAGAAGGTACCTTAGCATCCTGATTCCAATATAGAGTATTTAAAAATATCTCATTTCTAAGAGAAAGTGGAGAAGAAGCAGTGAAAGTACTCAATTTCCGGTTTAAAGGTACTGAAATTTTCGGTTTAAAACTGGGATATTTTAAACACGGTTGCGCACCTTTTATTTTTGAAAGTGGGATATTTTAAACAAAATTGCGCAACAGATGGCGCTAATAAATTTGTACTTGTGTTTGGGATTTGTGGAATTACATAGTTATTAAACATTTTAAGCACCTCTTATAGAGCTTTACAATAACTTTTAGAATTTTAGAATTTTTTATAAATTTTAGAATTTTATCCAGGGGGTACCCCTATATAAATTAAATACATAAACCATAACTGAAGCACTATAAAAGTAAGAGTCTTGCAATTGATGTGTTATAACGGGTCCGCCAAATAACTTTTTTTTTTTAAATAAAAAAAGCTACTGAATATTTTCTTAAATTTCTTTTTTTATTTGAAAGTACAATTAATAATGGAAAATAATTTCATTCAAATGGCTGCCTCGGCTGGCCATGCAGTAGCCTACACGATCGGTCCAATTTTTAAGCACATTATCTCTTGTGTGCAGCTGTATTTCACCAATAGCTTCACGAATATTGTCCTTTAAAGCGTCAATTGTCTCTGGTTTGTTGGCGTAACACTTATCTTTGACGGCACCCCACAAATAATAATCCAACGGTGTCAAATCGCAGCTCCAAGCTGGCCAAATGACATCAGCTCTGCGGCTGATAATGCGATCTTCAAAAGCAGGGCGCAAAACATCGAGTGTAGCTTCGGCTGTGTAGCA
This sequence comes from Phasia obesa, assembly GCA_949628195.1. Taxonomy (NCBI): domain Eukaryota; kingdom Metazoa; phylum Arthropoda; class Insecta; order Diptera; family Tachinidae; genus Phasia; species Phasia obesa. The sequence goes on from OX451219.1 coordinate 4,973,398, forward strand.
CGTAGCGCCGTCCTGTTGAAACCAAATGTTGCCAATATCCTCCTCTTCAATTTTTGTGTACAAAAATTCGTTCAATATGGCCCGATAACGATCGCCATTGACTGTAGCGGCCACTCCTAGCTCATTTTCGAAGAAAAATGGCCCAATTATGCCTCTGGACCAAAATCCGCACCAAACAGTGACTCGTTTTGGGTGCATCGGCTTTTAAATGTATGCGTGCGGTTTTTCTGTGCCCCAAATGCGACAATTTTGCTTGTTTACATACCTGCCAAGATCAAAATGAGCTTCATCTGAAAAGATGATTTTTTTTGGCAAAATCGGCATCTTCTGTAAGTCGATCGCAGACCCACTTTGCGAAGTGAAAACGCATTGGATGGTCAAGTTGGCTTCAACTCCTGAACCAATTGGACTTTGTATGGCATCATACCAAGGTCTTTATACAAAATTCGTCTTAATGATGTCTCCGGAATGGTCAATTGTTGAGAACGACGGTGAATTGCTGTTGATGGCGCTTCACGCACACTTTCTGCCACAGTAGCAATATTCTCGGGTGTACGGAGTGTTTTTGGCTTTTCAGGCTTTGGTTTATCCATGAGGATGCCAGTTTCTTTCACTTTTTTCATAAGATAACGAACATACGGAGCTGATGTTGCTTCTCTTCTTAAAAACCAATCGCAATTTTCGAACACATTCTGCAACATTACCATGATTTTCAGAGTAATGTCGCAATATTTCCCAGCGTTGTTCAAGCGTATACACAACCATATTCAAGCGTATACACAACCATATTCGAAAGGATAAAACTAATTATCTGTCAAATCAGACATGAGCTAAGTGTTACCATTAATTCGAAATAAGCACTAGTTGAAAAAAAAAACGTTAGATGGTGGACCCTTTCCTTTAAACCAAAATCGAGCTAAATATTGTCAGGACTCCCACGACGTGGCGGCTAGTTACATATAAAGCTCTATAATATACTGTGTTTATATAGACTTCATGTGGCTTACAAATAATTATTGCATCCATTAGAAATGGATTTTATTGTGAAGGTAGGTACAATTTGAAAAAATCTCAACTTTGAATGATTAGCGAGATATAGCGCTACAAAAGCACAAAATTAAATTTGGTTTATTGCCAGATCTTACAAATGTAAGCAAATAGCTTTTATGAGAGCAACATTTGAGCAACAAATATTTCAGGTAACGTTACCTTTTAAACCATGTTTTTGCATAAATGAAACAAAAAGTAGGTGACCCTAACACTTTGACGTGCACCGTAAATGTAGATTGTTGCGACTTAAAAAGAAACAAAAACTTCTGGCAAGTTTTATTACAAGCTTCGAAGTCAAAAACCTAACAAATAAACTTAAAGAAACTTGAACTCCCACTTACGAGTAGTTTAACAAACTTGTTTTTGAATAAAATTATTAATGTTCATTTTGACATAATTTATTTCAAATTAGAAAACATTTTCATTATACCCCACTGTCTTTAAATACAGTTAGATTTATTTGAAAACAAATTTAGGTAATTAAGCCATTCTTTTTTTCTTGTCATAAGAACAAAATGCCAAGATTTTTGAGTGGAATTAAAACAATGTTAACTGTTCTTTATGAATAAGGTCCAAATGATTGATAAGCAACTGTCTAAAAGTGTCATAGTATAATTTGAAACTTTGTTTTCAAATCTTTTATTTTGAAGTCAAAGAAAAATAAATTAATTATTAGTCGTATTTACAAAACTTCAGTTTCTCAAGAAACAAAAAAAAAAACAATGTCTTAGTTTTTGAGTTTCAAATAAGCCCTGATTGAAACGTCATGGCGCGCCACAAACAAAAAAAAAAAACGTCATAATGTTGAAACTATTATTTTATTGTAAACAATTAATTCTTTGTTTTACAACTAAATAAATTATTAAGTTTAACAATATTTTTCTTTTATAAATAGAATTTATGAGTTTTTAACTAAACATTCTTTGTATAAATTGTGTTTTTAGGTCCATAAAATTGTTTTGATATCGTAAAATTTCAGAATTTTAACAAAACGTTTAAAGATTTAATTTGGTGGTTAATTATAATAATAAAAATTTATTGCTTTTGAGAAGAAGGTTGTTGATAGTTGTTTAACAATAAATTCATTATTATGTTGGTAGCTTTGAATAAATTCGTTTGGCGACTTAAAACTTAATATTACTAGAATGTGAGGAAATATACGAGAACAAGTTACCGTTCTTTAACAAAATCTTATCGTTAGCTAAAATGAAAAAAGGCGTAACTAAGAAAAAATCGAGTTTATGGTTATTATAATGAATGCCATTGAACTACATGTCTTGACGAAATTTTACACTTCTCTGATCAAAAATGATGCTTTTATTAACAAATACCTATGTCCGCTCACGTTGTGTGCCTCCTAACAATATTTTGTTCGATTTTAGTTTGAAAGTAATGCACACTCAATTTTAAGACTCTTACGTATTTACTTTATATAAAGGTATCCATCCCTGGATAAAATTCTAAAATTTATTTAAAATTCTAAAATTCTAAAAATTATTGTAAAGTTCTGTGAAAGACAGACATCTGCCATCTGTAGCGCAACATTGCTTAAAATATGCTGCTTTTTAAAGTGTGGAGTACCTTTAAATCTGTAAAAAAAAATCGGCGTACTTTCACTGCTTTTTCTCCATTTTCTCTGGAAAATAAGACATTTTTGTGGAAATAAAGTATCCTATAATGGAATCAGGATACTAAGGTACCTCCTCACAAAATATTGTTAAAATCCATCCAGTAGTTTTTACGTGATGCGAACACAAAGAAAAGAAGGACAGACAGACAGACATGAAATGAGTTACTATTTTATTATATATATAGAAAAACAAAGGGCTCTATAGTATAGTATAGTTTTAATTTTGCAGAGTTTCTTGCTTCTCTTGTAAAATTTTATTTCTTGTTAGTTACGCCTTTTTGCATTTTAGCTAACGACATATGTATGTACATATGAAGCACTTGGAATTGAAACCAATCCTGATTTTAAAAGACTACACATTTAGAAAATAAAAAATAAAACTAAATCCGGATTAGTATTTTTATTTTAAGACACTTTCTGCTATTTTTCTTAATTCAAGTATATGGGGGCACCAGACAACGTCTTTCCTGGAACCTGAATCAAAAAGAACAGGTCTGTGTATATGGTCTTTCGAGACCCGACCAGTGTCGAAACGAGTTGAACCCGGGAGCCGGTAGCCCCACAGAGAGCTGCCCATCTCTGTCACCGGTTATTGGTGAGGTTCCTTCGAGGTACACGTGGTAACTGTGGTTTAAGTCAAGCTTTGCAGGGATGGCGCAAATTTCGTCAAGTGTGGGTTATAATATTCTCAACAGAAAAGGCACCCATAGAGTGTCAGGAGTTTGACGGTCATCAAAAACTCTTTAACATGGGTGATGGATTTCCATGTTCTATAAATTGATAGATTTGAATTATATACGAATTATTAAGTATTTGTATTGAACAATGGAGGCGCTCCTCTAAGCCAAAATGAAAGGGACAGTTAAGGAAAACATTACAGGTACTGACCCTTTATATTTTATTTTTTTGTTTCATAATTTATTTATTGTATCTTCAATATTTTTGAACTATTATATATTTTATTGTAAGGAAAAAAACGAAGCATACTACTTCCTTAAGGGGTCCCTTTTTGACCCCCTTCCGTCCTCTATGATTATAGACAACCGAAATGTAATTACGGCAACCTTTCTCTCATAGAGCCACGTACTACAACCAGCCTTTAATCTTGACTTCAGTGATTTCAGACTGTCGACTGGTAACTGTCGGCCTTCTTTCTCATCACGCAGTGATGATTTGTCCCTTTCAAGCAGTGATGATATGTCCCTTTCTCAAACTGTAACATCACCATGTCTGTACATAAAATATTTTTGGATAATTTTGTTGTGGTGTAGATATTAATCGATATGGAAACAAAACACTAATTTTTTTTGAAATTTTTTTCTGTCTGTCTGTCTGCGTTTGCATCACGTAAAAATTTCTCGATTGATTTTATTAAAATTTTGTGGGGCGGTACCTTAGTACCTCGATTTATTATTATTATTATTATTATTAATGTAGGGGGAATAACGAAGCAGACCACTACTAAATGGGTCCCTTTTCGACCCCTTCCGTCCTCAATAACTATAGACAACCGACATAACTTGCGGCAATCTTACTATCATTAAGTCTCGTGCTACAACCAGCCTTTAATCTAGACTCTAGTGATTTCAGAGTGTCGAATGGGAATTATCGGCATTCTTTCTCATCATGGTGTCTTTAGTGATTGCTAGCATTTGTCTAAGGCTTAGTTCCCCCATGGCATCCACATTTAACAAGCTTCTGCCCGTGGTCCTAAGTCTTACGCTAACCAGTGCTCGACATTCATACACAATATGCGCTGCCGTCTCAGCTTCTTCCAGGCATAGTCTGCAAGTATCATCTTCTTCGATTTTCATCTTGGCTAGATGATACTTGAAGTTTCCATGACCTGTCACTAACGCACTTATCTAGCTTAAGGTACTTCTATTGTATCTAAGAACCTTGCTGGCTCTCCTGCTAAGGGGGTACCTCGATTTAAATATAGGATAATTTTTTCCTGTAAAAATATCTTATTTCCAATAAAAAAATAGAGATAAATAGGTGAAGGTATGCAATTTTACCGATTTAATAACACTGAAAAAAAAAACTTGGCAGCACCTTTGAATTTTTGTAAACGATAAATATTAGACACTATTTACAGAACTCTACAACGCTAAAAGTTTACAGAAAACGTATGTTTCAACATTTGAGCAGTCGCCCAAAGATGGGCATTTCTATACAAAGTAAATATATAAACCATGTCTGCAGGGGATTTCAAATTTGACAAAAAAAAAAAAGACAAATTCGCTCAGGATATTGTGAGGATGCATACGCCGTGGCGGAAACTGCTAATATTTCATATAGTTTTTTCCACTCTTTCTAAAAGCTAAATTCGTATACAGAAAAATGTAGAAGAATGTTGTTGCTTACTTTGGTTCTACTAGCTCCCTTTGCAAAATTCGTTAAACCGTCTATATTTTGTTAATATTATTTTATTAATATTATTTTATTAATATTCATGTATTAAGCGAAATACATACATAATTTCGAAAAGCTTTTGTCTAAAAACTACAAATATTATAGCGCAAGTAAAAATAAGCATTTCTTCTTTATATTTTCTTTAACTCTAATATGAACTGGCTGGCTTTCTTGCAACCAAAAAAATAAAAATTATAATAATTAAACGTGCCATAGTAAAATCATGTCACGTCTTGCTCCAATTTTAAGCATGTAAATTGTTTTCTTAAACTTAAAAAATAAATAAATTATACATTTTTCTATAAAGAAATTGTATTTATAATGTTAAACGAACGGAATTTTGTGATAATTTTACAAGTTTATTAACAACACGAATAAAGCGAACAAACCAACAAAACAAAGTGGAAATATAAATAAAATAAAATCAAAGAAAAAAATTAAAAGTTCAAATCTTTTAAGAAAACCTAATCACTGAGGAATGGTGCTAAACTTAGCCGTATATGCACCACAACTATCCAATAGAATTCTAAGCATCGTTCTAATAACAATCTCACCCACGTGCTGAAAGGCATCAAATTGTAACCATTGAGCTGAAGAAATTAAATGTAAATTTCGTAACTTTATGACATGGCCATCATAAAAATGAAATGAAAAATAAAAAAATAAACAAGCGATCGAGGGAGCAAAAGTTCTTTGTGGCTCCAATAAACATTGGTTTAATGCATTGCATTGTTATTGGATTTGGGTGAAATGCACTAAAAGACACTAACAAGTATTTGATTTTTATTGTATGGTTTAATGCTGTTAGTTTAAATAAGCTTAAGTGGTATTATATGTCGGAACTGCCCCATGTTAATTTGGCAGTAAAAATATTAAAATAGCGGGCATAAAAATTTGAAAAGAAAATGTGCGTTTTATTTATGAATGTTTGTATATCAGACAACGTAGTAATTTGGAGAATTTTTCTTTAAATTCGAATAATATTTTTTTTTTTGTTTTTAACTAAAGTAACATTTGCCTTTTATTAAATAGTACTTTTTATAGCACTTTCCTAAAATATTTTTTCATTTCATTTTTCAAATTTTGCTTTACATAAATACGTAGAAATTTGGAGAATTTTTCTTTAAATTTGAATAATATTTTTTTTTTGTTTTTATCTAAAGTAGCATTGGTACTTTTTCAACACGCAACATCTATGCTTTTTTTAAGCGATACTTTTTAATGCATTTTTTTTAAAAGTTTCTTAGAAATAAATGGATTTTTGTTTAAAGGGCTATTTTTAATATATATTTTCTCAAAGAGACTTTTTTAAAGTAGTACTTTTTCAAAAAAGTACTTTTTTTAAAGTATTAAAGTATTAGTTTTGAAAAGGGAGACTTTTAGAAAGGTACAGGAACATTACAAGAAAAGAGCTTTAGTTAAAAAAAAAAAGTATTTTTAAGAAATATTTTCTCCAAGGTACCTTTTTTTAATAGTACTTTTTCCTAAAGGTACTTTGAAAAGTACCACTTTTCTAAAAATGATACTTTTAAAATGGTACAACAACTTTTTTAAAACACTCATTTAAAAAAAGTGCTTTTTGAAAAGGGTGCCTTTTTCAAAACGGTACTATTTTAGACAGTATTTTTGATAATAATTCTTTAAAAGTAAATAGTATTTTTTAAAAAAGGTGCTTTAATAGAAAAGACTTTTCATAGTAGCCTTTTGTTGAAGTTACTTTCTCCAAATCGTATTTTTATAAAGATGCCTAATATAAAAAGTACTTTTCTAAGCAGCTTTTAAAAAAAATATTTTAAACACACCTTCTAAAAAAGTCGGTTTTAAGAAGTCGCGTTTTCCATTTTTAACTTGATGCTCATAAAGTAGAAGTTTCTTGTTATTTTTGAATCTTTTGGATTTTTATATATTGCAACGATGAGGCTAACTTTCCGCGATGAGACTAACTCATCTCTTGATGGACAATTTCACAAGTAAAATTGTCACAGCAGTGAAAACCCATAATTCGATAAAAAAAACAACTTCAAAACAGATAAAAACTCAACTTCTAAAAATAAAAGATAAACAGTACACGTCGTATAAATCGCATCTTGTATAAGAAACCCTTTCATTTTTAATTTTATTTTTTAATTGCTGAGCCCGCCATGTCCTTGGCGCCCTAACAATATTTTATTTGATTTTACTTTGAAAGTAAACCACACCAAATTTTAAGACTCTTACTTTTATAGTGCTTCAGTTATGGTTTATGTATTTATAGAGTTCAAAATATCCCTCTAAAAAAAATAAAAGGTACTGTCAAGTTAGCATTTTATATTTGAACCATGGTACCAAGGTACCTCCTCACAAAAATTTTATCAAAATTCATGCAGTAGTTTTTACGTGACGCGAAATTCTAAAAATTGCTTTTTTGCAGTCCATTTCAATTACTTCAATTAGAAAATTTAAAAAAAATATTTCATGTACAGGGATGGTCCTATTACAGTCACAGCTATATAATACAGCTATATAATCTATATATAATAAAATAGTAACTTATTTCCGTCTGTCTGTCTGTCTGTCTGCTCTTCATTTGTGTTAGCATCACGTAAAAACTACTGAATGGATTTTAACAAAATTTTTTGAGGAGGTACCTTTGTATCCTGATCCCAATATAGGATACTTTTTTTCGCAAAAATATCTCATTTCCAAGAAAAAGTGGAGAAGAAGCTGTGAAAGCGCAATTTCCGGTTTTAAGGTACTGATATTTTCGGTTTAAAACTAGGATTTTTCAACACGGTTGAATTTTCAACACGTATTTTTTTTCAACGCGGTTATTTGTTTAACTCACCTTTTTGTTTTTGAAAGTGTGATATTTTAAGAAACTACTGCGCAACAGATGGCGCCAGTTGAATAAAATTTGCATTTATTTATTTATTTAATTTTATTTAATTATTGTTATTAAAATATTTTAAAAACCTCTTATAGAGATTTACAATAAATTTTTGAATTTTTTCTAAATTTCAGAATTTTATCCAGGGATGGGTAGGTAGCTTTATATAAAGTAAATACATAAACCATAACTGAAGTACTATAAAAGTAAGAGTCTCTAACTGGGTGTGGAATACTTTCAAAGCAAAATTGAGCAAAATATTGTCAGGACGCCCACGATGTGGCGGGCACTGCTAGTAAATATATAAATTTATACTTCTCACTATAGCGATCAAAGTAATACACACTCTGGGTAAATTGAGGAGCGCCTGCCTGTTACAGTATAATCGATAGGCCTTTGTACCTAAAAATCACCCTTTGTACATGGCGCACCCTTTAGTTTTTATTTTATGCTTTTAATAGCTGTTATTATAGACGGCATGAAACTACACACTATGCGCAAATTTTAAATATCGTCTATAGATGTATACCACACCTATGGGGACACTCTTTAGTTCTTAAAGCACTTTAATGTGCCTGCCCTACCTGTCCCAATGTTGTATCGAGAGAATCCTGTATATTTAAATTCATTTTTGTTTATATTTAAACCAATCTGTAAGCATAACCTTAAAAAATTTCAAAGCCGTCTCAGAAACGATGGAGTTCTGAATTCGCAAAGAAATACAATAAAGACGAACTGTGATAATCTCTTCTTTTTTCTGAAGTCGTTTCAAAAGATGTTGCATTCTCAAAAAGTTAGTATATGATTGGATGGAGTGGTGTAGGGTCTCTTGGCTTTACAAAAACAAAAATCTGGCTACTTTGCCTTTCATTTAGGATCATTCCTCATAATCTCATCCTTTTTCTAAAGTCGTTTCTAAAGTTGCTGCAATCTTAAAATGTTACTATATGATTTGGCTGAAGAGGTATAAGGTCCCTTGGCTTTGCAAAAACAAAAATCTGGCAACTTTGCCTTTCAAATATTCACTTAGGATCATTCATCTGCATCAAATACTCGAAAAGCTTTTTTCAACCAATCAACCAAAAATAATGAAATAAAATAAAAATTATATTCACAACAACAAAAAGCGCGTGCTGCAGCTTAACAAGTTTATTGACCGCATTTTGGTTTTAGTATTTATATTTGTTGTTGATTTTTTTTTTTATTTTGTCAAAGCTAGCGAGCTCTAAAAACTGAAAATTTAAAATTGTTTAGATAATTTTTATTTACCAACGTTGTACGAGTACATTGTTGTAAGTACTGTAATGGTTGGTTATTTGTTAAAGTTGTTAAAGTATTTATCTGTTTATTTTTGTATTTCTTGTTCAGTTGATTAGTAAGAAATTGTTGTTTGAAAAAAAGCTACATATATATAGTTTTTTGTTGTTGTTGTTGGGTCTGTCTGTGGGCTTGAAAAATATGACACTTCTTAACAAATACAACAACAAAATGAGAACTATCTATATGTGATCGTTATTGTTTTTATGCTTCATGTTGTTGGTGTTGTTGTTGATGCTGATGCTGTCAAAGATGATGTTGGTGTTGTTTTATTTTGTATGTTGACATTTGAAATATCTTAAAGCTACTTAAGCTTTAGTTGTCATTCTTTCTTAAATGGGGTCTTATATTTGTTTTGGTTTCTTTTTGCTTCTCTGTTTCTTTTTTATTTTTATTTTTTATTTTCATCTCTTTTGGCCAACAAACATTGCTTTACCTTGTTTACTTTGAGCACGGTGACAACAGATCCTAAATAAGCAAATACACCTTATGACACACATAATACGAGGGTAGTCTTAAAGCTAATGGAGTTGTCTTATAGGTAGCTGTTTTTTATAGTTTTGAAAAATTAAGAAAAATTAGCATTTAACACTAACAGCAAGAAAATCGTAAATAAACGATCGTCAATAAACTATTTCTGATTCTATAAATCATCAATATGACTATAAATCATGCATACGATAATTTATTATAAACATCGGTGATCGGTTCAAAGTTGGAAAAATGGAGCAGAAAAGTGTTTGAGCTGTTAGACATTGAAAGCAGTTGCTGGTCCATGATTCTTATTTACCAGTTATAGAGATCTTTTGCAACCAAAATATTTAACAACAAAGTAAAGCTAAGATCTGCTTAACACCACATACAAAATATTGGTAGTCATAATACAGGAAAGGCTTCAAAGTAAAATGGAAAATAACTTACGAGCTGAACAGGCAGGTTTCCGGCCAAACTGGAGCTGCGTAAACTCGGCCAACACTCTACGCATTATAATAGAACAATCCCCAGAATGGCGTACTCCCCTATATCTACTGTTTGAAGACTTTAAAAAAGCCTTCGTTACCATCAGACGGACTGCCATATGGAGAGCATTAAGAAGAAAAGGAGCTCCCTAGAAGAGTTTACCCAAATGGTTTAACGGGGTCACCTGCACGAGCTCGAGGCCTTTATAGCCTTAGTATTATTTCAAAAATACTGCAAGCGCGCTGAGAAACCCTCGAACTCGAATCATCATTTGCATCAGAGGATGCAAAAATCTCGTAACTATAGGCCAACCATTTCACACAAACGCTGGATTAAGACACGGATGCCCCATATTACCCCTGCTATTCACTATCATGCAAGTCTGTTCAAAAAGAAGATGAAATGAGAAGGAATCTCTGACTCCAACTCGAGGATTTGGATTATGCGTATGATATTTGTGTACTGTCGCACTAGATCTCCAACATGCAAGCAAAATTAGATTTTGAAAGATTAACATACAATGTTGGACTTAAGATAAAAATCAAGAAAACCAAAGCTTTGAGAATTAACAACGTTAGCAGCGATAAAATTACATGTTCAAGCTGTTAATTGCGTAGAAAGCTTCTGCTACACAGGCAGTACAGTGTCAACAAAAGGCGGCGCCAAAACAGACGTAAAAAGCAGGCTCAATAAAGCGAGAAGGGCATTCGCAAGACTTTAATCAGTGTGGAGAAGCTTACAAATATCTAGACGAACCAAGCTTAAAATACTCAACGCGTGTGTAGATTCCTCTTCTGCTGTAGGGAAGTGAAACCTGACTATTGAACACCATTATGCAAAAACTATAGGTATTCACCAACAAGTGCCTCATAATCATATTCAGAATATTCTGATCTAACACCATTAGCAACGAGGATCTCTGGAACCTTACCAACGAGGATCCTATACTAAAGCAAATAAAACGTAGGAAATGGAGGTGGATCGATCATACTCTCAGAAAGAATCCTGATAATATAACCAGGCTCAAGAAGCCATGGTCGTTCAAAAAATACATGAAGACGAACCATACTCCAAGAACTAGGAGAATGCAATCATACATGGGAAGACGCGAAAAGAAATGTTACAAAAAGTGTAAAAAGGAGATGCTTTGTGGAAGCCATATGCTCCCAAGAGGGGCTAATGAAAAAAAAAAGATAGGATCTGCTTGTCTGTTTGTCGCCAAATCTTTCTGTATTTTTATTATAAAGTGGCAGAATTCTGGGTCCACCTACGTAGACATGCCTTGCAATTGCAATTGCATGTGTATGTATTTGTTTAGTTGTATGTGTTGGTGTTGTTTATTATTTTTATAATTCTTTTATATGATGGATGTATTATGTTAATTTAGTCGTGTTGCTGTTGACGATTCTGTGTTGTGATGCTGATGCTGTTGCTGTTGCTGATTCTACTGGCTGCTCTTGTTTAAAAATGCATTTATTCTTAGAATTTTTATGATGCTGTTGTCAAACAAAATAGGTTTATCTGTATGTACCTTTACCTTCTATTAAGGTACTTGTGTATCTAACTACAACATCACAGAAATATAAACAAAGCTATTTGTTTTTGTTTTTATTTTTTCTTTATCTTTCCCCCCCTTTATTTCAATTAAAACCAATTTCTTTTGTAAACTTTTTTTTTAGAGAAATGAGGTTGGAGATACATAGTGTTGTTTTATACTCGTATGTATATTTGTCAAATGATAAGATATGAATTGAATTATAGAAAAGTTACATTTTAAAAGAGGTTGAACTAATTAAGCGTTAATTTCTGGATTTTCTGAATGTCTTAATTACATAGAAAAGTAAATAAAAAAAATTATTTAACAAATATTAAATTTTGATAAAGAGATAAAAATAATTAAATGTTTGAACACCTTTAGATACTCGGTGTAGGTAAAAGAACTGGTTGCTAACTTCATAACACTGTTACAGTATTAAAAAAAAAATCTCTAATAAATCTGAAGTTATTGTCAAAATTAAATAATAAGGCACACACTCACAGTTCTAAATATCTGTGTGTTTTAATTTTAGTTGAAAAGAGAAACATTAAAAAAATAACCCTATATACAAACAGACAAATCGCTTAAAACGTCAACCAAGCATGTTACAAAATAGCTTCCCCACTTGCAACGAAAAGTGGTCATGGTGACGATTTCAAACAAATTCTAAATAGTGGCAAGTCAACGCCAGAAGGAGAGACGCGAAACCCTAAAAGAAATGATCCCACGGTAGGACTACTTACGCTAAAGTTCAAGAGGAGCGTGGTCGTTAGTATATAGATTTAATATAATGGAATTAGTGGTACAAATGAATCTTCCTTAGAAAGTATCAGAATACATCAGTTACTAAATAGAAAACCTCAACCAGCTTAACAGCGGAAGGGAAAAAATTGTTCCGAAAAGAGGTGAATTTTTTATGCTTTTTTATAGCATGACAGAATAATTCAAAGTATAGTTGAAGTCTATAAAGCAGATATTCAGGTATGTGATGGAAAACGATCGATTTTAAATCTATCGTTTTCAAAGGGTGATGAGTTTTAATCGATTTTGAAAATTATTTTTGAACCCATCTCTTTACCAAAAGATAAAAATCAAACAATAATGAGGAATTCATACAAAATGTTTAAAAAAAATAAAATTTATTAAAAACTGATTTTTGTAGAAAACAACAAAATCGTTTTAAAATATAATCGTTTTCCATCACATACCCGATTATTATATTAAATTATTGGAAAGAAACATAAAAGTAAAGTTTTTAATTTGAAATGGCTCCTATGTTTTTTGTTTAGAAATTTGGATTTTTTTTTTTTTTTGATTTCTAGACTTAATAAACTTCTCATTTGCTTTATGAAATTTTGGACATAAGAATTTGGGTTTTTATTCAGAAAGTTTGAAAAATAAACTGACGATCTGGTTAAGCACTAGTGAAATAGCTATATGGATATGCTTTCCCCATAGTAATCTGTTTGCATTATTATATTTATTTAAAAAATTTTTTAAGGAATTATGCGTTTTTAGAAATATATAGATAATGTTATATAATACAATTCCGAATATAATTTTTTCAAACAATTTAATGATATTTTAATTCCCAAAATCATAAAGGGTCTCAATATAAAGCTGACATATGCAAAGCAGATTGGACACACAACGAAAAAAGCTGCTAAGATAACATCTCAACTGCGCAGGCTAATGGCAAACGTTGGCGGTTCTCTACCAAGTAGGAGGAAAATACTTATGGAAGCAGGCAATAGCATACTTCTATACGGAACCGAAATCTGGGCTTCGACCCTAGAGACTCAGGCAAGAGCAAGGAAATTGTTGTCTGTACAGAGAATAGCAGCTCTAAGGGTGACATCAGCATACCGCACTGTATCCGCAGAAGCTGTCTTTATAATAGCTGGAATGATCCCCATAGATCTTCAGGCAATGGAACGCCAAAAAATGTTTATCGCCAAGCAGCAAAATAGGGCCCAACCGCAGCATACGACTAATATCCAACAGAAATTCTAGAAAGATGGCAACTCCGGTGGCAAAATGGAAGACATGGTATGTAGACATATACACTGATCCCTAATATAAAAATGTGGAAAAACAGAAAGCACGGTGAGGTTAATTAGTATATAACCCAGATGCTATCCGGACATGGGTATTTCAGGAAGTATCTGCACCTCATGGGAAAATTTAGTTCACCCTACTGCATATGCGAAGAGAAAGAAGTGTATGATGACGCAGAACATACTTTTCTGAACTGCGGCCGCTGGGCCGATCAACGCAGAGTACTCGAAGCAGAGATTGGCACCATATGTGCTAGAAATATAGTACACAAAATGTCAAGGAGCGAAAGAAGCTGGGAAGCAGTTAGAAGAATATGTACTCCGTAAGAAAAAGACGGAAATGGACACAGTCGACCAGAATAGAACAGCAGGGCCTCTACGCAGGCACATAATAGAAGCAATGGTTAACGAGACCACATAAGGGGGTCCACCTCGAAGTAATGCGAAAGGAGTTCCGAGGTGGCACCACACCCCCGGGGTGGGTTTTTAGCCGGTATCAATAGAGCCCGGCATACGACAACTGTGACGACAGCGTCAGATGCGTAAAGCATTTTCCCATTACAAATCCCGCAAAAAAAACAAAAAAAAGGGTCTCAATATTAATAAGAGTGCACCGGTAATCTAGTTGGTAGTGTGCTAGCTTATCAGTCTGGGGGTTGTGGGTTCGATTCCCACCAAAGACTCTGGGTGTTACCCTATAAAAAGTATATCAAAAAGTATAATAAGAATATAATTTATAATTATATTGCAACATTTAATAAATAAATAAAATGGTTATTGCTGTCATGCTGCTGTTAAGAACTTAAGTCTTAATCATTATTTTTTTCTTATTTTAAGAAACAAAAACAATTTATTGCCGCTAAATTTATAAGAACCTTTAACAGGTGTTTATTTAATTTTGTTTTAGTTTCGTCTGTCCATTGTTTCTTGCATTCATAGTTAACAAATGTTTTATAGGATTTTAAAGTAAATTATAGTACAATTTTATCTACATGGTTATATGAGACCAATTGAGAGACCGAACGAAGCACATATAGTTAGTAAGACAGTTTGCAGACAATGCAAAATTTTTTGGTATAAAGCAAACACAGCAAACAAGAGTTAATTTTTTTTTTTTTTTTTTGGTAGCTGGAAACACTACAAGACCTTGAACGAATTTTAATGACATTAGTCAAAGTATATTTTTTTTTGATTTTTATTAAAAATTAATAAGAAAAAATATTATGACCGATCAAGAACGATGATGCCATATAATAGTGTAAAATTTCAATAAATATTTGTTCAAGAAGTATAAAAGACCGCTTATGGCATTATGGCTAGGTTCTTGAATAAATGAATGAATAAATAAAAAAAAAAATAAAAAAATGTTTGGTACCTTACTTTTTATTTTACGTATTGTGCAGCAAAGTGTATTAACTTCAAATTTAAAAATTTTTATTTAATATTACATTAAATAAATTTGATATTACATTAAATAAATATTCTAGGATATTCTAAAGAATATGTAAAAACTATATGAATTTTATTTGAACTATTTTTGAATTAATAAATTAATTATTTAAGCTTAATATGTAAAAACTCTATAAGATACCGGTAAAGATTGCATGTAAGGAATTTTAAAATTAAGATTTTAATGAGAAAATAATGAAATCAATATTTTACTAAAAAATAAATAGTTGCATGAGCAAGCTCACTTAATGGTTGTGCTCATGAGCAAATGTTTATACTCGAACACAAACTAACTTACTGAACACATGCCCACTCATACCATGCTATTAGTGAGAAAATCTCTGTTCGTATCATAAACTGACCGAGTAAAACCAGGGATGTAACAAAAATCGACAAAAATCATTTGTAACCATTTATATTTTGATGAATTTATAAAATGGTTATAATAAACCATTTCTATAAGATATATTTTATATTGCTTATCGCAACCAATTTCAGTGAAAGTTTTGTTTTATTTTTGTTATAAATAACCATTATATCAACCGAAAATAATTTTTGGTTAAAAATAACCATTGCAAAAAATTTTCTTCTTTATTTGATTTCAGCCCTGATACCTAAGAACCACATGCCCACTGCAAGTTTTAGGAATTTATTGCATTGTGTCGTCAACCAATAAAAAAAACACAAAGAAATTATTTTTCATCATTGTTATTTTTAACCAAAAAAAAATCTTTTTTATTGTCAAAAATGTTTATTTAAAATAAAAAAAAAGTTTTGGTTGATTATAACCAAAAAAAAATATTTCTCAGTTTAATTGGTTACGATAACCAAAATAATATATGTATATGCAATCAAAATGGTTAAAATTCCACATATTAAATAAAAATTCTGGAGTGGCCTACACTCAACTTTACCATACCCAATGGAAACAGATATTTTTATGGATATATTACACAAAGAATATAAGTTCAAAGTATATTCGAATCGAAAAACTAATTACTTTCGGTTTGGGGTAATACTTAAACTACCCCTCGCCCCTTCCCGATTATGCCCAAAATTTAAACAGCTCTTCATCTCCATATAGCAAAGATACATACTGAATTTCGTTTTGATATGTCGTACGGTATGATTGTGTAGTGTTCAAAGGATTTGGAATTAAGTAACCTACCCCTTTCCCCTTCCCGATTATGCTCAAAATTTATACAGCTCTTCACCTCCATATACCAAAAGAACATAGCGAATTTCATTTTAATATGTCATACGGTATGACCTATAAAGCGTTCAAAAAATTTGGGGGTAAGAGAACTACCCCTTACTCCTTCCCAAATATGCCTAAACTGTATACAGCTCTTCATCTCCATATACCAAAGGCACATACTAAATTTCAATTTTATATGTCAAACGGTATGACCTGTACAAACTCCACAAAAATAGTGGCATGCACACCCACCCACCCACCCACCCACAGACATTATCGCGAAAATAGCCCAAATGTTTTCAGGAGACCTCAAAACGTATAAATCCGTCGAAATCCCGACCTCGATTTTTTCACGGTTACTATACTTTACTATCATACTACGTATGGTAAAGTAAAAAAAATTTCTCCGTCCCTGAGTAAAACGTTATATACTAGTGAGAGCCGTGTTTACTCGTCGCTCATGTTCGAAACACTCAGTGTGTTTTGTTTAGTAGTTGTGTGGTACCAAGTGCGTTTTGCTTGCAGTAGGGGTTTTTTGTATTTCTTAAGAAATAAAGTTAAGACCTTCGTTTAATTTACGTAAGTAAAATTGTTAAAAAGAAAACTCTGTTTTTTTGTTATTTTTGTAGTTTCGAACTGGATTCGTGTTTCACTTAAAGCATAAAACTGCTTGAACTCGCACAAGTTGTTTCCTATTATGTTAAATATTTGCTCATACTTATTCGAATTTCCTTATGGAAACTCTGCAAGCTCTCAATGACATATTACAATGACATATTACAATGACCGTCTTATGGCCTTATGACCTTCGTTTTTTTGTGGTCTTCAGCACTTTACTTATTACTTACATCCATTTCCAAGTGTAAAACGTTATATGCTAGTGAGAGCCGTGTTTACTCGTCTGTCATGTTCGAAACACTCAGTGTGTTTTGTTTAGTAGTTGTGTGGTACCTAGTGCGTTTTGCTTGCAGTAGGGGTTTTTTGTATTTCTTAAGAAATAAAGTTAAGACTTTCATTTCATTTACGTAGGTAAATTTGTTAAAAAAAAAACTCTGTTTTTTTATTTTTGTAGTTTCGAACTGGATTCGTGTTTCAAATCGCCCATATACTTTACTATTATGTTCAATATTTAGTCGCACTTATCCAAACTTGCTTATGGAAAATTTTGCAAGCTCATTGCATTTAGCTCGCTGGTCTTCGCTGTTTATTATTGTTCACTCATCGCGTTACTCGTGTGCACTGAACAGACACGAATTTAATGACATATTACAATGAGCGTCTTATGAGCTTCGTTTTTTTGTGGTCAAGCAGCGCTTTACTTATTACTTACATCCATTTCCAATTACATATTTTAAAAAATAATTTTGGATTTTTTGAATATGTATCTAATAATTGTGATAGGTATTATCCATTAGATGCAATAAAAATACTGCCGTATTTTAAAGGAACAGTTTTATATATATTTTTAAATAGCTAATAAATAAGTCTGTTAGATTATCGCAACTTAGCGCATTTTCGGATCACTTAAAGATCCCCAGCAGAGGTTGATTCTTTAAAACACTTACCTTTTTTAAAGGTGTAAAAGGGAACAGCTGAATTTTACAGATGTTTAATTAACTTAATCCCATATTAAACAATATTCTTAAATATTGAAAATATATTACTTTTTAATAAGTTTATTTTTTGTTAAAAAGAAATGATCACAACGTCTTGTTAAGAATTTGTTTTATTCTTTCCACATTTTGCTTTTAATTTATAAAAGCTTAATTTGTTGTTTTGAAAAGTACTTTTATTAATAACAAATGCTATTGTTTTTGTTTGAAATATTCCAACACACACTTAAATACGCACACACGCACGCTGTTACCAGTTAAGTACTAACAACAAACAGTTTCTCAAATATTTTGAATGGATTTTTTAATTATTTAAACTATTAATTCATTTGATTAATTAATTATTTCATTAATACAAAATGATAAAAATTTTAAAAATTAAACTCAAATCGTAAATAAAATATCGATTACAAACAATCATAAATAATGTTTGTATAAATAAATTAAATTATTATTTTTTTTACACTAATAAAATTCATTGTTTATTTATGTTATTTTACAATTTCGTTAAACTTTTGCAATTTCTCTTTTTAATTTTACTTTGTTGTTTTTTAATCTTTTATTTACTTCATTTTAGTAGTAATTAAAACAACAATAATGAACTGTAATAGTAAAACAAATTGTAGGATATTGTTGCTGTTGTTGTTGTTATTTTATTAACACATTTCGTTTCTTTATGGTTTTTGCACTTCTGTGTTTTTTTTTTTTTTTTTTTTTTTTGTGTAAATTTAACTCGAAAAAATTTAATAAAAATTAAAAACCAGTGCTAAGCAGACAACCAGAGAAATTGTTTAAATTAACCATGAATGTGTTGCGTTCCGCTGTTATTACGTCTTGAAAGCTCCACCGCGCGTATACGTCTGACATTTAGACGATGTGGTGAGTTTTGTTTAAAGGCCTTCTTCGTATAGTTTATAATTTGTTAGTTGCGCCAACATGTTGTATTTTGTTCGATATCATACTCCTAATAGTAATTATGTCTTTTAAGTTGGATGCCAAGACAGTGGGATGTTTTAGTCAAAATGTTCAAAAAAAAATTAACAAAAAAGATATAAAATTAATTCATATTTGAAACTTATGGCGTTTTCTTTTTTGACAAAAATGTTGCATATATTTTACACTTATTAAATTTTCGCGTTCTTTTCTACAAAAAATTAAAGAGTGTGAAAAAACATTATGTTCTTTTCTAAATATGTAGGTGGCACCAAAGCCAGGTAAATATGCTACATTTTTTACACTCAACTTTTATCCAGGGTGAGATATTGCCCTTTTTTATAATATTTTTTTCCAATGAATGCAAGAATTTTATTTTGAATTTAAATTTTTATGTGAATAATTATATTATTTTATACGTCACATCGACATAAATGTTAAATGTAAAATCTGTTTGTTTTTGTGTTCTTTTGAAATCATAAAAAAGGTCGCACTTTTCAAGGGCTGGGTGATACATAAAAAGTATTACTTATTAATAAGGCAGATTTTTTTTTTCAGAAAAGAAAACGCCATTAGTCAACTGTTTAGTCAAAATATTAAAAAAAATTAAGATTGAAACATATTTGCAACCAGCTGTGCGCACACAGATTATATGCGTCCTGACAGTATTTTGTTCTATTTGGTTTTGAAAGTAATCCACACCAAATTTTAAGACTTATGTATTTACTTTATATAAAGGTACCCATCCCTGAATAAAATTCTAAAATTTATATAAAATTCTAAAAATTATTGTAGAGCTCTGTAAAAGACAGACAGAAAATAAGTTCCTTATTATTTTAAAACAGCGCAATGTTGCGAAACATTGCTTAAAAATAAAAGATGCCTTAAAGTATACAGTACCTTTAAATCACTAAAACAAATCCGCGTCCTTTAATGACTTTTTTCCACTTTCTCTTGGAAATAAGATATTTTTGCCTCAAAATCTTCTGTATTGCAACTAGGATACTAAGGTACCTCCTCACCTTGCTATAATCCATCCAATAGATTTTACGTAATGCGAACACAAAAAAGAAAAACACACAGACAGACAGACAGGCAGGAAATGAGTTACTATTTTTTATATGTATAGATAAGCATATTATAAAAGTATATATTTATAAGAAGTCAAAAGACTTTTTTCTTAAAACATTTACCGTCGTTAGGAGTTGGTCCAGACGTAAAAATTTAAGTAAATATGACGGATAAAATAAACATCAGTATATTAGAGAATTATTTGGAATTATTAGAGAATTATTCGGTTGTTTAGGTATACCTTGGTCATTTCAACAAAATAATGAGCCCAAACACTGAGAAATCCAATAAAAAATTAAAACGAAGCTACTGCTGCCTTTTTTAATCCCCTATATAAAAAGGGCAGTAGCTTCACGCAAATTAAAAAACCAACCAATTTTAATGATTGAATCTAAATCCTGCCCAATGTGCTGCATTAATTTTTCCAGAAAACTTAATTGTATGAGCACCAAATATGCGATATTTTCTAAAGCGTTAAATCTAAACGAATATTGATTTACTAGTTTTAAATTGAACTAAAATTTATTTAATACTAGCTATCCCCGGTGCGCTTCGCTATACACATCCCCAAAAAATACAATAAACACTCGGAAGAAAAGTATGACCAATCTTTAACGCGAAAACGCAAAAATGTTCCCATCCAACCTGTTTTTTACTAGACTATACGTATTAACACGTTAACAATTTTTTTCTTTTAATGGGATGTGCCACTCCCAGTATTCTTATCCAGTCTGTATTTTGCTAGACTATGCACATTAGTATGAGGGTTATTTGTGCTAGACTATACCTAATGTAGTTGTCTAGGTATGCGATAATAATTTTTCACTTTGTATAGGAGGTACCACGCCCTTCATTTAAATGCAGTCTGTGTTTTTCTACGCAATGTATCTTAATATGGGTGTTACTGATGCAAAATTCCAAGCCGCTACCTATTGCAGTTCTCTACATACAGAATAATTTTTTACTTTATATGGGGGGTACCACGCTCACTGTCCCAATTCATCCTATGTTTTTCTATAGTATACGCATGGGTATGGGGTTTACTTGTACCCACTGTGAAGACCATACCTATATGTTCTCTATATACACAATAATAATTTTTCACTTGTTATGGGAGGTACCACGCCCACTGTCCCATTTTATTCTGTATTTTGACAGACTATGCGCCTTAGCACAAAGGCTCCTCTTGCAAAGATTCAAGGTGCTATCTATTGCAGTTCGCCAGGAACACGTAATAATTTTTACAAAAATAAACACAATAATGACAAATTACACGATTTTGGTTCTCAATTTAATTACCAAAAACTTAAAACGGGTCGTGTTGTGTGGCTTGAACCACCATTTTGTTGAAATCTCGAGCTGCTATAGACAACTAACTAACTAGAGATAATTTGTAATTAATACAAAACGTCTTCAAAATATGTTGTCTCATTTAGTTTTTAATTTTTGCCATCAGTTAATATCCTAAACCTTAGTAAATATCTTGTTTGAAAGTAAACGTCGTATATTGGTGGAACACCCTACAAATTGCAGCTGAATCTGGGAATGCTGCAGATCCTGCAGAAGGTGTAAAACGTTAATCGTAAATTTTCATATGAATTTGGGAGTTATGACTTCCTAAACAAATGTATACGTTGGCTACGGACCCTAGAGGAAGCGAATACTAAAATAATTTTAGATTCAAAAGTGGTGGAGCACCATACAAAACTCAAAATTTCATATCCTTTGTGACATTTACCCTGGCAATATATAAACATTTTAGGCTTGTTCATGTTTAGAGATCTTTGTGATCTTTTAGATTAAAAAAAATATTTTGTTGGAGGACGGTTTTACTTCTTTTGCGACTTGATTTTGTAATATGCGTCCATCGTTCAAAGAAAATACTCATGTATCATACACTTCTTCCCCAACTGTTACCCCATTCGTCATTAAAAAATTGCAGTTTTTCTTGGATCGTAGTCCTGTTTGAATTAAGTGCCTTATCATAATCATTTTTAATTCAGCCCATAGCACCATATATCTATACATATAAGAAAACAGTAACTCATTTCCTGTCTCTTTTTCTTTGTGTTCGCATCATTTAAAAACTACTGAATGGATTTTAACAAAATTTTGTGAGGAGGTATCTTAGTATCCTTATTCCAATATACGATACTTTTCCGCAGAAAAATCTTACATTTGGAAATAAAGAATAAGAAAGTACGCCAATTTTTTTTACCGCTATAAAGATACTGTATAGTTTAAGGCATCTTTTATTATTGAAAGCAGTATATTTAAAGCAATATTGTGCAAGAGATGGCGCTGTTTTAAAATAATTCCTGTCTGTCTGTCTGTCTTTTATAGAGCTTTATAATAATTTTTAGAATGTAGGAATTTTATATACATTTTATCCAGGCATGGGTACCTTTATATAAAGTTAATACCTAAGAGTCTTAAAATTTGGCGGACGACACTACCTAGTATGATAAATTTATCTTGAATAACTCTTTACAAATTAATCGGGAATTTTCAATTAGCACTTTGTTTATATTGTGCAAAGAAATATGTGAAATAGTTTAAAGAATTGTTATAGCACGGGCTGAATTAATTAAGAAAAAAATTTAGTTTTTTGGACTTAAACACTTAATCACTTAAACTAAAATACACACACACTTTTATATTAATTATTTTGACACTATCATAGCTTCATGACTACTCGACCATCGTTGTGACGGTAGCCAACTTAGGCTAATTTCTATTAATATCACAAAATTAAAATTTACGAATATATTTAGAACTAGCTGCGCCCACCACGTAGTGGCCGTCCTGACAATATTTTGCTCGATTTTGCTTTGAAAGTATTCCACACCAATTGTAAGACTCTTACTTTTATAGTGCTTCAGTTATAGTTTATGTATTTACTTTATATAAAGGTACCCATCCCTGGGTAAAGTTCTAAAATTTATAAGAAACTTCTAAAAATTATTGTAAATCTCTGTTAGAGGTGTTTAAATCAATGTAATTCCACAAATTAAAAATACAAAAGTTAGTCATTTTGGCGCCATCTGTTGCACAATTTTGTTTAAAATATCCCACTTACAAATATAAAAGGTGCGCAACCGTGTTTAAAATATCCCAGTTTTAAACCTAATATTTCAGTACCTTTAAACCGGAAATTGTTTACTTTCACATTGCCTTTTCTCCACTTTCTCTTGGAAATGAGATATTTTTGCGAATAAAAATGTATTCCATATTGGAATCACAAAATTTTGTTAAAATCCATCTCGTAGTTTTGACGTGATGCGAACGCAAAAGAAAAGCAGACAAACAGACATACAGACAGGCGTAAATGAGTTACTATTTTTTTATACGTATAGATAAAAAAAAGATTTTGAGCAAATAAATGTATTTGTTTTGACATGATAAAAGTATTTTTTTGGAAAAGTTTTTTATTTTTATATAAGTAAATTTTTAAAAAAAAAAATTTAAATTACATTGAATATACAATAAATAATATAGAAAAAATGAACGGGAAAAAAATTATGCGAATACAACTTCTTGTCGCGGGAACAAATAAAATTGGAACCCATTTAATAGGGTTTTAATTAACATAAAGGGAGCGTTTCTAATTAGCTGTCAACAGCTGTATATTTTTTCGTTTGGTTTTTATAGTAAAACTATTAACAAATTCCATTTTAGGTCCACATGTTATCGACTTCTTCGGAAAGAAATTTTTCCATTAAAGATTTTCTTAATTTTTAACTATAAAAAATGGATAAATAGTGCTTGCAACCTACAACATGTTTGACAACAACAGGTGAGTTGCTAGAAGTAAAAATAAAAACAAAAAAATATCAAGCGGTGTCTGATGAACATAAATTCCCCCCACATAATAAATACAGTTTTTTTTTAACAACATTTTTACAAAAACATAAGGTAGTATTTTTCATAATTTTTTATGTTTAAAAGTCATCCATCTCCCACTTGTTGTCATATGTACATATGTATGAGTGAATGAATGAATATGAATGAGTGCGTGTGTATGTTTATTAACTATTCACTATGTGGTGAATTAATTGACTAAACGACTAACTAAACGCCTTCATAAAAATAAAGTTGAAAAATTTATTTCATAAATATTTTACATTATTTTTTTGTTATATTTTTATTATAGATGTGTAAGACAGTGTGAACGGTTGAGGTTGTATGTGATTGTTATAGCAATGAGTGAGTGCATGCAAGTTGAAGTGATAATAGTGTGATAAGAGGATTTAAAACAACAACACCATCAGCCACACAACCATGCAACCGGCTGGTCGGTCAAGTTAGCTATGAGGCAATTTATACATATACTGCATTTATTTTATTATTTTTTTCATTTTCACATTCCTTAATAAAATTGTTTAATATGGCGAAAAATAAAATGTTATAAAAGAAAAAACTTAATCTGTAAAGGCCAAAGTTGAAGGCTGTACTTATAGCAACAAGTTGACCCAAAAAGGTACACGACAACGAAACGAACAAAGATAGAGCGAACATTAATTTAAAAGGACATTTAAGGATAAGCTTTTTGTCAAAGGTGTGGTGTGGCTAAGCGAGAGCTTATTTGTGTATGAGTGGATGTGTGCATTTATATCAAATTGAATTGTATTTTTACAAAAATATTTACTTTTAATTAATAACTTTGTAATTGATATTTTTAAATTGAATTTGCTATGTATGAATGTATGTACTCGTATGTATCCATGCATATGTATATATATACATAGGTATGTGTGTATGTTATGTTGAACAAAAAATATGTTGTATCGTTCGTGTTATTTTTGCAACAGTAATTTACTCTGAAAATTCTTTTTAAATATTTATTTAAATGCGTGAATTTTTCGTATGTAGGTAGGATTGAAGGGTTTCAAGGACAATGCGGCCTAGAATGGACATTGTGAAAACCAAAATTTTTCTAGATATGGGCAAGAAAGTTCTATGGATTTTGATAGGTTTTCATACTGTTCATTGTTTGCTTAGGACAAAGAACAATTTATGGGCAATTAATATTTAATTTTTGTAAGGGGGATACCGAAGCAGAATACTAATTTCATGGGTCCCTTTTCAACCCCCTCAATTTTTAAGAATACTTTCATTGAGCCTCGTGCTGTCACTAGCATTTTACTCTCAACTGCAGTGATGTCAGACTGCCGACTGATACATGTCCACATTTTTCCTCATCACAGAGTCTATGCTAATTGCTAACATTTGCTTTAGGCTAAATTCTCCACAGCATCTTCATTGAATATGTGTCTGCACGTAGTCCAAAGCCTTTTTATGTTAGCGTATTTCCAGGCACAGTCTGCAAATTTCGTATTACCTCGATTTTAACTGGACCACCTGTCACTAACGCAGTTAACCATTTTTATGTTCCCAGATTATATCCGAGCTCCATCTTGGTCTTCCTGC
The DNA here is from genome assembly GCA_949628195.1 of Phasia obesa. Taxonomy (NCBI): domain Eukaryota; kingdom Metazoa; phylum Arthropoda; class Insecta; order Diptera; family Tachinidae; genus Phasia; species Phasia obesa. The sequence goes on from OX451219.1 coordinate 4,998,924, forward strand.
CAACTTGTAGTGAAAAATTCCAGAGTCTTTGGTGGGAATTGAACCCCGGACTGATAGACTAGCACACTACATACCAGCCGACCGAGACACCCTAATATATGGGCAAACAGCATTTCGGATTTTTGTATTTCGGAATTTTGTTCGATGAATTATTTGGATGAATTATTGCCATAGATTGCCTACATCTTGCGATTTAGGCAAGATCGAATCTGATCGTATCAGATTTGAATGGCTTAATCGTAGTTACTTGGAGTACCTAGCTACTCCCAGTGGAGTAGTCTAGTTTATCTATAGCTAATCTTTCATAGCTCACCTAAAATATGCCCATACATATGTATATAGCTGCCTGCTTGATTTCAAACAACTTGATTTATTAAATATTAAATAGTTCCATTTACAAGCTTCTTTAATGTGTGTGCTCATAAGCTCATGAACAAGTGGTTATACTCGAACAGAAACTAGCTTATTGAACAAATGCCTACTCATACCATTCTATTAATGAACGAACCTCTGTTGGTATTATAAAATCAAAGAGCTGACCGAGTAAAACGATCTTTCTATAGTAGTTTGTGCCGTGTTTACTTGTCTTATGTTCGAAACACTCAACGTGTGTTGTTTAGTGGTTGTATAGAACTTTTGCATAGTGTTTTTTTTTTGTATTTCTTAAGAAAATAAGACCTTAGAATGAACGAACTGTGTTCATGTTGCACTCAAAAAATAAAACTGCTTGAACTCGCTCTAGTTCATTGTTATTATGTTAAAAATTTATTCATACTTATTCAAACTTTCTTATGAAAACTTTTCAAGGTCATCGCATTTAGCTCGCTGGTCTTCGCTGTTTGTTATTGTCCGGTGCCCCGATCGTTTAGTAGGTAGTGTGATAGTTTATCAGTCTGGAGGTTGTGGGTTCTACTCCCCCCAAAGGACTCTGGGTATTTCACTACAACGAGTGGAGGTCTTCGTTACTATGTTCGGTAAATTAAGTTAGAATATAATTTGTAATTGTATTGTAAAATTTAATAAATAAATAAAGAAATATTGGCCACTTATCGTTACTCGTTTGTAATGAACAGACATGAATTCAATGAAATATTATAATCATAGTCAAGATGAAAATCGGAGAAGATGATATTTGAAAACTGGCAAAGGCTGAGCGGGTTGTGCACATATTGTGAATAAATATCCAGCATACTGGCTGATATAAGGCTTAGGAGCATGGGCAGACATATATTAATAAATGCAGACAAATGTTGAAAATTACCAGAGGAAAAAGGTCGATACACAAACTTTTTTTTGGAAAGATAATAACACTGAAGCCTTTAGTTACGAAATTGTTAGAAACCGGTAACTTGGACGGCAAGAGAGGGATACAAAAGCACAAAGTGAACAATACGCAACACAACATTAATATATTCTTTTCAAACCCAGCAAAAAATTACGTTTACTTGGAAGCAGGTTTGTAAATGAAAACTTATTCGCTTACATACCGGCAGTGGTTTTACACGACGTGTATTTGTCATATGAATTGTCACTTTTCCATGTGTAAATTCTAAACACGTCGTGTTAACCCTTTCAAACATAACATGTGTATTTTCCATGTGTGCAATACATATGAAATTTTTCATTTAGAACGTGTTCTATTTTGATGTGACAAAGCATCTGACATCCTGTAATACCAACTTGATATTTTGCTATTTTAGGTTTTTTGTGGTACCAAAAGCACTACGTTTGCATCTATAAATCAGCTGTGGTTGGCAATACAAAACTGTGTGGCAGAAAAATTATATATTATGGGTTATGTCAGATGTTATTACACATCTACGTTTGAAAGCAAAAATTATAAACCGTATGTAAAATGCCTATTTTGACCAACACATGAAATTACATATGGGTTATCAAACTGACAAGTCATATGACAAACACACGTCGTGTAAAACCACTTTTAGCGAGAGAGAATGCAGTTTGTTATTATCGTCTTACAATTATGTATAGCAATCTCGAATACGCTTACTAGATGTTTGCCAATACCCAATAACTTTTGGCTGGTAATTCATGAAACAAATCTCATACATATGTATGTATGTATGTATGTATGTATGTATGTATGTATGTATGTATGTATGTATGTATGTATGTATGTATGCATATTAATAAAAAAAAACCACACAAAATTAAATTAAAGAAAAAAATTAAATTAAAGAAAAAAAACTAAATTAACAAATATTGTTAACCATCTTTTAAAGATTAACTAGCATTTATTTTTTTTTATGTTGCATTTCTCAAGAGTTTGTTTGCAAAATAAAGCAATTATGTTTTTCTATTTAACAAAAATTTTGCAAAAAACATCAAATTTGAGGTTAATTGAAATTTAATGATTCATGATAGAAATCATTGATTAAATTGGATGGCTGATGGCTACTATGTACAACTGACCAACTCATCCTACAACTTTTACTACATGATTAAGAAGCGGATGAGAAACATTTTACCGTTGCAAGCAAAAAAAAAAGAACCAACAAAGAGAAAATATTAAATTTCATAAACGTCATGTCAAACATCAAAAGATGCTTTGATGAGTGTTGTTTTTAAATGCTGAATTTGTATTTGAAAGGGTCACTCAGCAAAATATATTTTATATTGCTTTTTGTAATTTTTTAGGAAACAAAATTAAATCAATAAGAAAATATTATAAGCTGCGCTATTATATATTTTAATTTAACATTATTATTAAGAAAATATGTTTTCAGGCATATTTTTTAATTCTTAAAATAACACTTTTTAACGAATCACTTGCTTTTTGGTTATTTTAGAAGCCTGTGATATTTTGTAGAAAAAAAACTTTAGAGATGCAAATTGTGAAAAATTAGATACATATCATTTTGACAATTCTCGCATAACTTTTAAAATGTCAGATAAAGGAAAAATATTGCTCAAATTTCCGTTTAAGAAATAAGAGAAGATTTGCAAAAGTATCAGTTTTTCTGTAACTGCTAAAAAAAGAAAAATAAACTAAATTAAATATGAATATCTGGTAAAGGCCATCAACATTCATTATCACCTCAGTCGTTCGATCTGTTAAAAATGCCATGTGTGCTCAAAAAGTATGATAGTGTGAATTAGAAATGTATGTATATGACAGACTTTTTGATAGGTCTGCACGATTTGATAATATTTGGAAAACTACATAAAATATATTTTTCATGAGATCAAATTTTTTTTATTATGGTCTGGCATCTACAACGCCATTTTGAAACGATTTTTTGAGTAGGACAGAATTCTGTCAGATATTATCGTACGATGATTGAATCGTACGATACGAATCCTTAGTGAAAACCAATTGTGAGAATCAACTATCAGTCTGGGGATGCGAGTTCGATTCCCACCAAAGACTCTGGGTCTTTTCTGCAGACAAGCGAAGAGCTTCACAGGTAGTGTTATCTTAAAAAGAACAAATAAAAGTGATATATTCGGTCGTGACGAATCTTCTATACCCTTCACCATGGTGATTTCATTTTTACAGACATACATAGGTACAAAATTTATTTAATTTAAAAGACAAACTCATTAAAAAAAGAACTGCGCTTTTTTCCATTAATCAGCAAAATCGTATATGGTATATATCGTCACCTGATATGCCTAATAGCATATGTAAAAATTTTCTATAAATTTTTTTTAAAGATTTTATAGAAAATTTATTTGTAAAATTTTATAGAAAATTATTTTGTAAAAATTTTATAGAAAATTTTTGTTAAAAATATAGAAATATTATTGGTAAAAATTTTAATTTTTTGTAAAAATTTTTTAGAAAAATTTTGTGTAAAAATTTTTTAGAAAAATTTTTTGTAAAAATTTTATAAAAAAATTTTTGGTAAAAATTTTAAAGAAAAATTTTTTTTAAAAATTTTTTAGAAAATTTTTTTGTAAAAATTTTATAAAAAAATTTTTGGTTAAAATTTTATAGAAAAATTTTTGGTTAAAATTTTATAGAAAAATTAATGGTAAAAATTTTGTAGAAAAAGTTTTGTAAAAATTTTTTTGAAACATCTTTTGTAAAAATTTTTTTGAAAAACTTTTTGAAAAAATTTTTTTGAAAAACTTTTTGTAAAAATTTTATAGAAAAATTTTTTATAGAAATTATATTTGTAAAAATTTTATAGAAAAATTTTTTTGTAAAAATTTTATAGAAAAATTTTTATTTAAAAAGGTTATAAATTTTTTTTGAATATTATAGAAAATTTTTTTTGTAAAATTGTTTTAGAACATTTTTTTGTAAAAATTTTATATAAAAATTTTTAGAAAACTTTTTTTTTAAATTTGTTTTAAAATATTTTTTTGTAACTTTTTTTTCTAAAATTTTTTTTGTAAAAATTTTACTGAAAATTTAGTGTAAAAATTTTATTAAAAATTTTTTGTAAATATTTTGTTAAAAATTTTTTGTTTTGTTTTATTTTATTGAAAATTTTTTGTAAAAATTTCATAAAAAATATTTTGAAAATTTTTTAGAATATATAAAATTTTTTTGAAAAAAAATTTTAGGAAAATATTTAGAAAATTTTTTAAAAGTTTTAGTAAAAATGTGGTTCAAATTTTTTAATATTTTGTAAAACTTGTTTTTCAAATTTAAAATTCATTAAAAATTTTTTGAAAAATTTTTTATTAAAATTTGTTGTAAAAATTGGAACCTTCTTTCAATCTAAATTGCGTTAGAATGTTCAGAAAAAAGCAAAAAATTCTTTAAAAAAATTTCATCATATTGACTCACCCCCAATGTGTCTTTTTTGACTGCTCCTGTTTACCAGTGGGTACCCTGTGTGTCTATTGGCTACCTCTCTGTGTATTGCACATAAGATTCCCGAAATCTTATATGCACTCCATGCTATCTAGTGGTCATGGTCTAATATTTATTTAACAAAAAAAGCAAAAGAGAATCATTACAACCGAAAATAATAAAAACAACGTGAATAAATATAGGTAGGAGTGGTTTTTTTAGCCACAGCCTCGAATCGAAGGATCTGATGTTGCTTAATTCCAATATAGAAATTTTCGAAATTATGCCTGAGTGGGCTTGAATTTTCTGTATCTCTTCTGGTGCCTTGGCAAACTTAATTTCAACCCGAACACAGACAGAAGGATGGAAAATATATATACTTTATGGGGTTGGAAATAAATATTGTAGAAATTACACGCGGAATGACAAACTTATATATACCCTCTTGCACCTGTATTGAAGGGTATAAAAAAATTATATTACAAAAATTAAATTGCATTTTTATTTTAAAACGTTATGGGTAATTAGCATAATATTAAATAATTAATATTTGAATTCCCAAAAATTCTATTAATAATTATTATTTTATTTTATATAAATTTATTGAATACCTAAAAATAATATACATATGTGAGGAAGTTAGACATAATTTCCATCGGGTACTAGAAATCATTGAGCAACGATAAGAGTCGAAAAGAGACCAAAAAATTATTATTATTTACTTTAATAAAAAAATATTTATTATTGTTTCATTTATTGATATTTTATATTTTGCTAACAACCACATTAGTTTAATTATAGGCTTTCCAAATAAAAAAAAAAATATTGTTCAATATTATTTAATCAATTTTCAGCTTAACAGAAAATTCGCCAAAAAGTGAGTAGGGAGACATTGCTTGATTATACTATACTTTCAAAAGTATTTCAATGTATTGAATAGTTGTGGTAGTTGTAATATAATTGTCATTAGTTCCACTTAATGCTTGAGTGAATTTTACATTCACAAAAATACAATTTATCAAAACAAATTTTTTCACCAAAAAACTAGTTTTGAAAAACACTTTTGCACTGAAAAAAATATTTTCACAAATTAAAGGTTTTAATTGGTTTAACTAAATATTTAATTAATTCAACTAGTTGTTCAATTACGATTTTTTTTGCTTCTGAATTAAACAAATATATATTTGAATCGATTAAAAAGTTAATTGAACTTTAACTTAAGACTAATTAAAACCTTTAATTGGTGCAAAAAAATGTTTTCTGTGTAATAAAAAATATTTTTTTTTTCTAATTAAAAAAAAACCTTGCAAAAATGTATAAGAAGTTTTATTGAAAATGAGACTTTATTAAATAAATTAAAACTATTCACACTTTTAAGCCAATCTTAAAGATATAAATATAATTAAAAATGTTAAAAATAAACATAAATAAAAGAATATAGTTTTGAAATAGCAGAAAATCCATAATAAAAGCCTCCATCTTTATTGGCTTCAATACCATTTTTGTTAAAATCTGTAGTCTTTTTTCGTAAATTTCTTAAATTAATTTAATTTATGCGTTGATAGTTTCAACAATTTATAGTTTAAAAATGTTTATATCAATAATAGTTTTTTAACGAGCCAAGATTTTGGCTAATTAAAGAATTATGGTTGTATTGCTAAAATAAATATTTCATTTTTTTTTTATTCAATAAAATTTATAATGATGTGGCTCTTTAAGGCAATTTCTTGCTGGTTTAAAATTTTATTAGACATTATTTAAATTACCTTGAGCAAAATGTTTATAGCCAAAAGGAAAACTACTATAATTTAGTTCATTGAGATGTTAATTTATTGTTAAAGGGGCAGGCGTACTTATTTAAGTAGCGAAGTGTAAAAACCTACACGCATTTTAATTATAAAATAATAAAAGAAGAATCAGAAAATCTGTACCACAAGATAATTATATTTTATTTAAAACATTCGAAACTCCTTATTTAGCACAAATACCTTTCCATAAAAAGTTCGCTAAAATACTGTACAAAATAGGCGTAACTATTATTTTCAGCATGACTTTTAGAAGTAGATAATTGAATTAATAAAAAATTAAATTAAAGTTGTATCTGAAACTAATTAAAACTGATAATAGGAGCAACAAATTTTTTCTGTGTAGTCGTCTGACTATACCATAATAAACTTTGTCGTTAATATAACAGCCGTATCCTTAAAAAAGTCGTAAAATTCATGGACACCATTAAAAAAAACTGTCAGCAGTCTGTAGTAAAAGTCTCCGAGTTAGCTCATGTCTCTGCTAAGGGGCATTTCACACTATAACACAAGTATTAATACTTTTGAATAAAATGCAACTCTGATCTAATCGCTGTTTGAAATTTAAAAAAAAAATAACAACTCATCATCTGTGGGTTTCATTTTCCTCAAAAGTATATTAATACTTGTATTATAGTGTAAAAAGCCCTTTAGAGGCTGGTTAATTAAGGTTCAATGAACTTTGAAAAAAAATTATTTTTTACGACATACATGCGAATTTGAAACTCTATGTGGGTGTAAATTTTTTATCCACTATTGGGAATCGGTGAAGAGGTCAGTTCTTCAAAGAAGTTCCTGTGAATGTCCAGCGCTTGTTAGCAAAAGGCTTAGAATTAATGTACATACTAAATGCCGATAGCATAGGGCCCATAAACAAATGCTAGCAATTATAAGAGACTCCGTGAAAACGAAGAATGTCGATAGTCTGAAATTACTACCGTTGAGGGAAAATGCTAGTTAGTGTTACCACGAGACTCAACAGATTGATAGATAGTCTATCATTCTGGGGGTTGCGGGTTCGATTCCCGCTAAAGACTCTGGTTGTTTCTGCAGACCAGCAAAAAGCTTCCCAGGTGGTGTTGTCTTAAAAACAAACAAAAAATAACCGCAATGGATCAAACATTAACGTATAAAGTTACTGGCCTGTTTCGTTATCCTCCATCTACATATAATAAAAAACCTACAAGTCCTTAAACAAATTTTAGGACCATCTTGGTTGGGTAGAAAGTACAAGGAACTCATTAACATTAGACAATATTATCGCAGATCAGTTCACTTTCAGACGGCAGTGGGGAACTTATGATACTGTCCTATTTGTGTACCGATTTTTACAATTATTTTTAAGTCTAGCAGAAAATTCGTAAATATCCGATGGGTTTGCGCATGGTAATAATCAAGCCTACAGGGTCTTCTACAACCGGATAGTGTAGAATAAAATGTACATATTCATTAGCGGCATCTACATATTCATTAGAACACCCTAATGTTCTCTAGCACAAGGCTTGCTTTTTGCTCTTCCTTATCACAGAGCTCACATTTCAGTCATCTAAAAGAAATGACATGATGATCTGACAGCTGCTGCCGTAATGGGCATTCTTTATATTCATTCATATATCTCTGTTGAAACACCCCATGAATTAATAATATAAAGGGTGTTTTTTATAGAGGTATAGAACTTTAAGTTGGCATTACTATTCAAGATGGCGACCGATTTAACAGCTGTCAACTGATTTATTCTCAGTTTGGTATGGTAATTCATCATGAATAGACTCACGCCTGAACAACGCTTGCAAATAGTGCAATTTTATTTCGAAAATAATGGTTCTGTGCAGAAAACGTATCGCGCGAATTTTGTTTAGCGATGAAGCGCACTTCTGGTTGAATGGCTACGTCAACAAACAAAACTGCCGCATTTGGAGTGAAGGTAATCCTCAAGTTTATGTCGAAACACCGTTACATCCAGAAAAACTGACTGTTTGGTGCGCTTTATAAGCTGGTGGAATCATTGGTCCGTACTTTTTCAAAAACAATGGTGGCCAGAACGTTGCAGTCAATGGTGATCGGTATAGAGCCATGATTACTAACTTTTTCATTCCTGAATTGAATAACCATGATGTCCAGGAGATGTGGTTTCAACAAGACGGTGCAACATGTCACTCAGCTAGTGCCACAATAGATTTATTGAAAGACACGATTGGTGACCGCCTAATTTCACGTTTTGGACCTGTGAATTGGCCTCCAAGATCTTGTGATTTAACACCGCTAGACTACGTTCGGTGGGGCTATGTAAAGTTATGGGTCTATTTGGATAAGCCACAAACGCTTGACCATTTGGAAGACAACTTTCGCCGTCTTATTGCCGATATACGGCCACAAATGTTGGAAAAAGTCATCGAAAATTGGACGTCCAGATTGGACTACATCCGCGCCAGCCGTGGCGGTTATATGCCAGAAATCATATTTAAAATGTAAGGCCACAAGATTATCTTTCGGATAAATAAAATCATGTCAATCGAATAATCCATCGTTGTTTTATTGCAACTTAAAGTTCTATACCTCTTAAAAAAACACCCTAAATTTTCTTATCACATGTAAAGTTCGATTAAAAATTGCACGACACCAAAATAAATTTTAGTTATTTTTATTTTTTTTAATAACTTTTCAGTTGGTGTGGTGTCATGCAAATAACGTTTAGTTGTACATAATTTATCTGTGACGATCAGTTGAGCTGCAGAAATAAGTGAATATATATATTATTTCGATTTAATTGTCATTTTAGGGCCAGCAATGCGTATAGGGTTCGTCTAGTCAGGAATTAAAAAAGTTTTTTTCACAATCTAATTTTGTTTTGAAGAAAATAAAAAAAATATTCCACTGAAAATAGTTTTAGACAAAAAATAATTCTATGCCAACAAATAGACAATAAACTTTATTTTAGACACGTTTGTTAAACTATTTTTCCAATTAACTGTTCATACAAGACACATAAAAAAGTAAATAATTGTTTTGTAGTTTCTTTTTTTTTTCTTGCAACCTTAAAAATATTCTAAAAAAAATGTTGTTGCAAGTTGGAAATAATTCATTGACTATTTAATACAAACGTTTTAAAAATAATAACAAGGTTTAATTTGTGTAAGTAACAGCTATAGCAAAAAGAGATGTTATTTTATTGTAAGTAATTTTTGATCTTGATTAGCCAGTCCCCATGGGCCTGAAACTAAAGCATAAGAACCTTGGAATGGTAGTTACATGTCCGATATGCTGCAGTACAGCAATGTAAGTCCCCAAAGCTGCGGTTAAGATTATAAAGTCTCCAACTACTTAACAAGGGACTTTCAAATGACACTTATTATGTCATTATATGCATTAAGGGCATTGGTGGTCGATTTAACTTCACCTAGTGGGGTAAAACCACCATTAGATGGGAGCCATTAATAAAAGGTGCCAACGTAAAACTGTAAAAACACAGACTGCTGAAACCAGCAACCTCTTTTTTTTCATTTCTAACGAAACACTTAACAGTTACTTTGGAGAGCTTTACTGGCTCTTTGTGTAATTCGTGCAGAATTGTTCTCCATTAAAAAATTTTTTAAGTAAATTTTTATTTTTTATTTTTCAGTTCTAGAGAGAACTTTTTTCTTTTTTTCTCCTTGGTCCGCTTTTTCTGATTTTATAGCTTTAACAGCCTATGATCACAAGAGCAAAAGTTTCATTAATCTAGGGGCACTCAATAAATTTTCAGAGCCAATATAAGGTAAAAAGGTAATGTCCGGCTATATTGGCAAAATACTCCTATGTGCTCCGTCACTGGCTGTTGGTTAGGTACGGTTAGCAAACGTTTTCGATGTGCTACCATCAATATCAAGTCACGTATTTTATAGTAGTCCAAATTCTCTAAGTACTATATAATAGAGATCTGCACGAGTATGCTTAAAACGCTGTTCAACACATTCTCCCATTTTCAAACACTCTTCCTACTCGCATTTGTAAAAGCGGAACGAGCAATCGAACTCAAAAAATGTTTGTTGTTGTTAGAGAATGGAAACATGAGAGTATCGAGACATGAGAGTATAGAGACATGAGAGTAATGAAACATGAGAGATCGAATAGATTATTGATTCATTTCGAAAAGCGAAACAAAGGATTATATTATATTTGACTGTCCCACTAAATCTTCCAGAGCTTCCAAATTTATGTAGGGTTTTACAATATTTGGTGGACTTTGGATGCCTTGACCACATAAATCGTCATCATATGTCATCATTTGGCGCTTGCATTCATCTATTACTTCTACTTTTTCGTTCTCGTTAAAGAAGATAAGTTTGTTAGCAGGAAGATTTAGATAGAGACCTACTTTGTGATAAATGGTTAAATTTACCAGCTTACACATTTCACATATTTCACTTATGTAAGTATTTACAAATTACATTTACATTAAAGCAATCCATTTTTTATTCTTCTTTTGGCACAATACAACTGCACGACAAACATCAACCACAATCAGGGTTGTCAGATTTTTTTTCACCAATTTCGCCAAAATCGATGTAAAAAATCGCCAAAATGGGTTTTTGTTAGATTTTCCTAAGAATATAAATAAGTTTTTCTTAAATTTTAAAAATATTTTTAATAAATCACAAAAAAAAGTTTATTAAAATCGCTAAAATTCGCCAAAAAGGGGGGAAAAAACGCCAAAAATATATATAAGTACGTTCAGATTTTAGTTTTTATTTGAAACAAAATAAAATGATTAGAGAACACGAGAGAGATATAATTTTTACTTAAAGCAATAATAAATTTATTGGTTATTTATTTGGTATATAATTAATTGAATTCTGAAGTTAGAGATTCGTTATATAACGAATATGCTGTTCAGCCCACCCTCAACTTATTTGTCATCATCCTCTTATTTTGGTTTTATTTTATGAGAATTGAAATACATAATAAGTGCAACATGAGCAATTTGTATTCATATAATTTATAGGATCAAGAAAATTATTCTTTATTCTATTTCGCAAATGAGTTTTGGTGGAGTTCATAATTGAAAGCCCTTTTTCTATACAGGAATTACCAGCATCTAAAGTAAAAAATCAAGTACTTTATTAATACACAAATTAATTTTTGAAGTCAGGCATATTTCTTTAATTCTGTCTTATTATTTTTTATACATATTTCAATGTAGGGGAATATCGAAGCCGACCACTTTCTTTTCGCCGCTTCCGTCCTCTGCGATTATAAGCAACCGAAATAAAAATACGGCAACCTTACCCTCATAGAGTCACGTGCTACAAACAGCCTTCAATCTTGACTTAAGTGATTTCAGATTGGCGACTGGTAACTGTCGACCTTTTTTCTCATCACGCAGCCTCTAGTAATTGCTAGCATATGTTCAAGGCTCAGGTCCCCATGGTATCCACTTTTAACAAGCTTCTACGAGTGGTCTTAAGTCTTATGCTAGCCAGTGCGGACATTCACACGTAATGTGCGCTTCCGTCTCAGCCTCTGAGAACTCTTCTGGCCTTCCTGCCCATGCGTTCTTTGTCCACCATTCCATCCTGCCTGGTTTAATGAGTCCATCATTGTAGAAACTTGGCTTGCATTATGCCATTATCCAGCGCTACTTTGGGTTATCATCCACAGAAATTCATAGCAGATCCCCCTTTTGCTGGTTGGTCTGCTGCTTCATTCCCAGCTGTGGCTATGTACCCTTTAACCGTCATCAATGTTACCCCCATTAACCGTGCCACATCTGTTAAGTTTTAAAACACTTTCCAGCAATAGTTTGGAGTACACGTTAACCTGCCTCATACGAAAAAATGAATTTCTTTTTCCTCAACCTATTGTTTTCTATTGTGGTTAATCAGCATCCAAAGGTATGTTAGGATTTATGAAAATCTTTGAAAACAAGGCATTTTGTTTGTGATAAGGCATTGCAACATTTTGAAATCGAAAGATGTTCGTAAACTTTAAATAAATTTCTATTTCCGAAAGTTTCCGGAAGTAATATCATCTGAAAAATCGCCAACAAATTCGCCAAAATTTTTAAAAATCGCCAAAAAGTCGTCATGTCGCCAAATCAAAAATTTGATCGCCAAATAAGATTAAAATTCGCCACGTTTGGCGAGAAATCGCCATATCTGACAACCCTGACCACAATCAATGTAAGAGCTTCTTTTGTATCGTATTGGAAATCAAAACATTCTAAACATTCTCTACCATTCTAATAATTCCATACAAAATTAGAATGATGAGAGTAGATCGCACTCTCAACCACAAATTCCATTCGCATTATGAGAGTAAATATTCGTTTCGTTCGTTAGATGTATTCTCAATTAGAGTTCTGTTTTCGCTTCATTCTCAATAGACAGAAAATCAAAACATTCATGCAGCTCTTTACTATATAAGACGTGGCTTGAAAATGATGTTGTCTAACACCAATTCTTGCTAACAAACAGCCAGTGACGAACTTCACCGATAGTCATGACAGCAGTAATTCTCTATCTGTCTGTAACTTGAAAGTCGAAGCGCAATAAAATATAAAAATTTTGGTTTTTCTTCGACCTAACCTATAAAATTGAAAACTTGTGATTTTTAAGAACAAGATTTGTAATATGTTTTTTTTAGTTTTTGGTTAATATATCTATTTATTTTCTAAAATAATATTTCTTTTAAAATCACCCTTTAAAAAGTTTTTATTTTCAATTTCAATTTTAATTATTTTATTGCTTCTTTTCAGCACACTTTTAACATTATTGTTCTTTAGCAAATTTTTTAACTCCTTATTGGTTTTCAAGTATTGTAGTTGTTGTTGTTGTTGCTGTTATTGATAAATATGTACACAACATTAAAAAGAAAAATTAACAAATACAAAAATAACAGAGTTTTCATTACAAATAACTGTGTTGCTTTGCATTGTATTGTATTGTATAAGTTGCAAGCACACCTGTGTGTATTTAAACTAAAAAAAGAAAATACCCACAGTGCAGTCAGAGTACTAAATGGTAAATGTAAGTAGAATATAAGTTTAAATAGCGGCTCTGCATCTAACTCTAAAGCGAATAACACCAGCAGCAAAAGCAATAAAAATAATAATTCATAAACAATAGTTACGCTGCACAAAACAAAACAAAAACAACAACATTATTGGCTTTAGTTTCCCAAATGCATTAAAATTTAAATATGGATATTCTTAAGCGTTGGTTGGTTGGTTGGTTGGTTGGTGTGCTGCTTAGCATTTTGCCAAGTTTTAAAACTCAAGTAAAGAAATACAAAATCCATTTAAGAATTTCAGTTTTTTCGTTGATTCCATCATCAATAAAGTCAATAACTCGCAATGACTTTGATAAAGAAGTGCTGTGCTGTACACAGTCTGATGGAATGAACGAATGAATGAATGAATGCATGAATGAATAAATGATTTTCTTGCCAAAGCACAAAATCTGACACATAAAAGACCCGCCTTTTCTTTTATCTGTGTTTTTTTGTCTTTATGGCTTAAATAGAAGTGTTAAAATTGTAGACATGTTTAAGCATGTCATTGATTTGTATTGTTAATATAATAATTTGCATACAAAAGTAAAAATAGTTTCAAGTTTTCTAAAGCAGGCATAACAATTCATTAAAAAAAAATTAGACATGGTAAAATAATAAGCCATTTAAGCCATTGCCTGGCCAAATTGACAAATTGTTTAACACATACGTTATGGAAGAAGAAGAAGAAGAAGGTTACATCATATTTTTTTGTATCTATATTTGTGAATCGCTCTTAAAGAACGGAATGTTACTAATTAAAAAAATATGTGTTTTGAAAATTATACAAAACCACATGAATTATGTATATTAAGCCATAGTGCAGCAACAAACTATAAGAAACAAAATTTCACATAACAATTGAAAATATAATAAAAATTTATTGCACGTAAAAAATCCTAGAACTTAACATTAAACTGAGAATATGGACTTTTAATTAAAATAAGCTGGAATCTCATACTGCAATAACAAAAACAATAAGAGACTAACTACTAAGTCTGAAATGCAATCACATATTTAGCTTCAGAAAAAATATTTCAAATATTTCTTTAAAGCTCACTGTACAGGTTGAACTTGCTTTGCACATATAACTTCAAACAAAAAGTTGAACATTAAAGAAAATTTAAATTAAATTAAATTAAATTAAAAAAAGTTTACCAGCATCTTTTAGACAAAAATATTAAAACCGCCCCTAACCCACCCTAGTTGTACAACCAACTCCGCAATACGTAAATAAATTTTTTTAATAACTGAAAGAAGAAAATATTTTTATTGGAAAAAATAATAAATTTAAACATCAAAATTTTTTTTGTAATAATTAAAAACTAATCCATTGTGCAATTTAAGAATATGTTTGTTTCAAAAATAAATATGAAAACAACTAAAATTTTTTTTATTTTAACAAACTATGTTCCAAAAAAAAATTTAAATTCAAAAAAAAAATGTGTAAAACCCATTGTGCAAATTTATATTTTTTATTAAAAAAATAATAAACTTTTCCAATTGTCTTATTTTAAAAGTTATATATTAGAACATTTCTCTTCCAAATTTTATAGTTTTTAAAATCCACCCATTGTGCAGGTCAATAGATGATATACATATGTATTTTTTTATTTAAATGATAAATAATTCTTTACTTTATTATCTCTAAAATTATTTGCTAAAAATTTGTTAGCAGTATTATAGTTTTAAAAAAACCACCCATTGTGCAATTCAATAGATATATTTTTTTTATGGAAATGAAAAATAATTCTTTACTTTATTATCTCTAAAATTATTTGCTAAAACTTTTGTTAGCAGTATTATAGTTTTAAAAAACCACCCATTGTGCAAGTCAATAGATATATTTTTTTAATTGAAATGAAAAATAATTCTTTACTTTATTATCTCTCAAATTATTTGCTAAAATATTTGTTAGCAGTATTATAGTTTTAAAAAGAAGCCCATTGTGCAAGTAAATATGATTTTATACATTCCAGATGTTAAAATCATTACTCTAATATTTTATAAGTTTTTTTTCTACAAAATATCTTAACAGTTTTACAATTTAAAGTCACAGCCCATTGTGCTGGTCAAAAACATCAAAAGTTGTATAAAAATTACAAAAAAAAAAACTTAAAGAAATTTAAACGCGGAATCAGAAATACAGTTCACTCTGCTTTTCATCAAATAACGATATTATATCAATATTATATAGATTTATATCAAAAAATGATATTAATAATATATATGTAAACAAATCAGTAGCCTTTACTTAAGAAGTTATTTCCTAAAACGTTACTTAAAAATTTAATATTTATAAAAACAGCCCATTGTGCAATTCAATATAGTTTTATTCAATCGAGAAAATATTAAATCATTACATTTAAGTTATTGGCGAAAACATTTCTAAACATTTTTACAACCCATTGTGCAAGTAAAAATATTAGCAGTAAAATATGGAGTAATAATAACGAACACTTTCACCCGTTGTAGTACGTACAATGAATCGAAACCTCCACCCCCAAACCGATAGACTAAAATACTACACACTAGTTTAACGGGGTAAAAAAGTACGCGGAAACAAAAATTCAGTTTACTTTGCAAGATATTACTTTATATCAAGGAATAATTTTAAAAATATAAGTAAATTAGCAAAAAAAAAACAATAAACCCTTAGATAAGAGAAATCTTTACCCAAGAAGTTATTTCCTTAACATCACTTAGCAATTAAATATTTTTTTTTTAAATCAGCACATTTTGCATTCAATATATTTTTATTAAATCAAAAAAATATTAAATCATTATTTTTGAAGTTTCCTACAGCCCATTGTGCAAGTAAAATTATTAGAAATAATTAATAAAACAAAAAAACAACAATCGTAAATAGAAACAACTAGATGTGCCCACACACGGTGTGTGCGTCTGGATAATATATTGTTCGATTTTGCTTTGCAAGTAATTCACACCGAATTTTAAGACTCTTATGTATTTACTTTTAATAAAGGTATCCATCCCAGGATAAAATTCTAAAATTTACGTATAATTCTAAAAATTATTGTAAAAGACAGACAGGAAATAAGTTACTTATTATTTTAAAACAGCGCCATCTGTTGCGCAACATTGCTTAAAATATACTGCTTTCAAAAGCCAAAGATGCCTTAAAGTATGCAGTACCTTTAAATCGTTGTAGTTTCACTGCTCTTTCTCCGCTTTCTCTTGGAAATAAGATATTTTTGCGTAAAAAAAAGTATCCTATATTGGAGGTACTAAGGTACCTCCTCCCAAAAGAAAGACAGACAGACAAAAAATGAGTTCCTATTTTATAGGTTTAGAATAATTTTTAGAATTTTTGAATTGTATATATATTTTTTAATTTTATCCAGGGATGGGTACCTTTATATGAAGTAAATACGTAAGAGTCTTAGAATTTGATGAAGATTACTTTCAAAGCAAAATCGAACAAAATACATATTGTCAGGATGCAAACAAAGTGTATGGACACAGCTAGTTTTAAAATAAAAATAGTGAAGAGAAAATCAAAAAAAAAAATTAAGACCCATAGTGCAAGAATTAATACAGAAAATTTTAATTTTAAATTAATTTTGCACTTAAATACTTATTTAGGTTTTTACTAAGAACTTGTCTCTATAGACTGATTGGTAGCGCGCTAGTCTATCAATCTGGGGATTGCGGGTTCGATTTTCTCCAAAGACTCTGGGTGCTTTCTGCAGACAAAGAAAAGAGCTTCGCAGGAAGTGCTATTTTTAAATAAAATAAAATAAAATAAATAATAATTTGAGACCACCAGTTTATTTTGACCACTGTTTTCTTATGAAATATTAGGCTTTAAAAAGATTTCAAGTGTAACAAAATCAATATTCTCTCCCTTCTAATGGCGCGTGGTTGAATATAACAATTTGCTTTCATTTAACAAACCGCAAACTAGCAAACGTTTTTCTTCTTTCCATTCTTCTTGCCGATGCACAAACATAAACTTTCTTTAAATATGACACTACTAAATGTTAGCTAGTATCGCTTTTCTTTGTGAAAGGCAGCTTAAGGGGAAACACAAATAAACAACTGAATAAATTTTACTACAAAAAAATCTAAAAACAAATACTTTCCACAAAAAAAAAACAAGATAAATTTTATTTTTCTCAAAGCAAAAAAAAAAGATCAAAACAAATAATCAATCTGCTGAAGTCATACTTGAAAGTAAATATTTAAACTTTTTAAAAAAAATTATCTTAAAAGACAAATACTCGTAAGTATAGAAAAACACTTGTGAAACTTCTTAAGAAGTTTGAAAAATAAACAAGAACTTAAATTGACGGTAACTTCTTTAAGTAGATTTTTCACATAATTATAAAGGCATTGTGATAATTTCATGACTTTCTGTATTTCCAGCGCAGTAACGTTCAATACAACACAGCTTCTGTTAAGGGACTACGGTCGAATTTTAAGCCAGCCATTGAAAGATGACAACCACGCAATTTTACCGACAATAGAAAAGAGTAAATTGCGTGTGTTGATTAAACAATAAACATTTTTTATGTAAAACCCATCACTGATATCAAAGATAGGCTATTGGGATTAATAGGTGAACTCAAGAGGCTCAATAAAAATAATTAATTGAATTAAATACACAATTTTTACTTTGCCATACGTAGTATAAGGTAAAGATAGTAATCATGAAAAAAATCGAGGTCGGGATTTTGACGGATTTATACGTTTTGAGGTCTACTGAATCCATTTTGACTATTTTCGCGATGATGTCTGTGGGTGGGTGGGTGCGTAAGCCACTATTTTTGTGGAGTTTGTACAGGTTATACCGTTTGACATATCAAAATGAAATTTAGTATGTGCCTTTGGTATATAGAGCTGAAGAGCTGTATATTTTTTGGGCATAATCGGGAGAGGGCAAGAGGTAGTTTCCTTACCCCAAAATTTTGTGAACGCTCTACAGGTCATACCGTATGACATATCAAAATGAAATTCAGTATGTGCCTTTGGTATATGGAGATGAAGAGCTGTATAAATTTTGGGCATAATCGGGGAGGGGCAACGGGTAGTTTACTAACACCCCAAACCGAAAATAATTAATTTTTCGAATCGAATATACTTTGAACTTTTATTCTTTATGTAATATATCCATAAAAATATCTGTTTCCTTTGGGTATCGTAAAGTTAAGTGTAGGCCATTCCAGTTTAATTTTAAGTATATATTTTATTAATTTCAAAAACAACTGATTGTTTTTTGTAATTTTTATCTGAATGTTTTATCAACATTCCTGAAATATTTCAAAATATTTTGTTTTAATTTTATTTCTTTTATAAAACTAAAAATGCTTTAGTTTGGCGCTTGGAATTATTATTAACATTGAACTATTTTTAAAGGGGCTTTTTTTGCATTTCATAAGTCTTTTCAATAGCTGGAGAGTAATAAAACTGCGATAATATTGTTTACTTTATTCATTGACGTAAGTAATAAAAAGGGAAGCAACTAAACTATAGTGAGTAAAATAAGTATTCGTATAATAATATTTTTTAAATTTTGTTTACTTGTTTATAAAGCGAACATAGTTTTAATTACTGTCTGCAAACTTTAAGTGGTTGCCTCCTACAGCTCAATAAATAAAGACATAAACGCAAGAAACTCGTCACTCTCGGTACACCGTATAAGTATTATTATTTCTTGCTATAGCGGCCAGAGTTATACATACACCTTCTGTGAAAATTTTAAGAGTCTACCTATTATGGTTCAAAACTTAGGCCACATACATGTAAATCAAGTCACTATCGGAACACCCTTTATTTTTTAGGTTTATTTTTGTATACTTTTTTATATAGTGCATGCCTAATACAGTTCAAGAAATAAACACATATACATACGTGAATAACACGTCTCTATCGGAACACCCTATAAGTTTTATTATTTATTGCTATATCGACCAGAGTTATACATACACCTTCTGTGAAAATTTCAAGAGTCTACCTATTATGGTTCAAAACTTAGGCCATATACATGCAAATCAAGTCATTAATGAAACACCCTTTATTTTTTAGGTTTATTTTTGTATACTTTTTTATATAGCGAACTAAATTTTAATTACTTATCGTAAAATTGAAGTGTATGCCTAATACAGTTCAAGAAATAAAGACATATACATACGTGAATAACACGTCTCTATCGGAACACCCTATAAGTTTTAGTATTTGTTGCTATAGTGGCCACAGTTATACATACACCTTCTGTGTAAATTTCAAGAGTTTACCTGTTATGGTTTAAATTTAGGCCAAATGAATGCAAATTACGTCACTAGCGGAACACCCTTTAATAATTTAGGTTTATTTTTTATACTTTTTTATACAGCGAACTAAGTTTTAATTACTTTTCGTAAAATTGAAGTGTATGCCTTCTACAGTTCAGGAAATAAACTCATATACGTGAATAACACGTCTCTATCGGCACACCCTATAAGTTTTAGTATATGTTGCTAAAGCGGCAACAGTAGTACCATCTTTTGTGAAATTTTCAAGAGTGTAACAATTATGGTTCCAGAGTTAAAAGGCGCTGACAGACGGACGGAGAGACATTGTAGAGAAAACAACAGGGTGACGTTTTTATCCTTAGGGTACGGAACCCTAAATAGAAAATTAAGTGCTTCTTGTTTTTGTTATTGATGTAAAATTAACAAAAGTCTAAAATTATTATTTAAATCGTTTATGTTTACTTTTATGCTTGGAAGCCAAGTAAACAGAAAAAGACGTGCATATAACCATTGGCGTAGGTGGATGTATTTTGTAAATGGGAGGGGAACAAAAACACTCTTATTGGAAAATTGTTTTATAAAAACAAAAATTAAGTACAATTTTCAGAAATTCTGTGGTGCAAAATCATGCCTGGAGGGGGCATTGCACACCCCAGAATGGCCTTCCTACGCCAATGAGCAACACCCAGCAAAAACAAAAATGTTTATTCTTGAGCATTATATTGTGACTAAAAATATTTGTCTATACAATTTAATTTTTGTGGTTTCATTCTCTGTAACAGCCTAAACTTATGCTTCAATATTTATAACAAATTTAACAAATCTTCGTAATATTTCACCACCCCTACGATATACTTTTAACATAAAATTATAAAAGATAATTGCTACTAAATACCACCATTGAAATGTAAGGCATGTTTGTAAAACTATTATTAAATAAAAATAAAACTAGTTTCAGTTTGTATATAAAATGGTCTCATTGTGGTTAATGTGAAAATTTGTTTTGTTTTTTTAAATACACGTACTTACATACATACATATGTATGTATGTATGTGTGTGCTAAGATTTATGGTAGTGTTTTATATTTACAATAAATCTGCCGCACATCATTTTAGAGCTAGAGGCATTTACAGTCTAGTTTATAGTGGTTTGCCTTGAAAGGATGTTTCAGGTCATACATTGTATATTAAACGGTATTGTTGTATTATTGCGCAAACAATGACACAAACCCATATACTGTAATTAATGACCAATGAAAATGTCATAGAAAAAACAATAATTGAACAACCGTATTGATTGCTTCAAATTGTAAGGTATTGGTCAATTGGAGAATTGAAAAGCTATAGTAACAAAGACGCACGCACGCTCACGCATACATACACACTCATACGGATGTTATTTACCCAACAAAATTTATTTGAATTTAAGTTTATTGTTGCAAGTTGGCTTGAGAAAAAACTCATCTGGCTGCAAATAGTTGTAAGTGGTTGTAGTTGTATTTAGAATTAATAGTTAAGACATTATTATTAATTTACAATTCCAATTGCAATTACAATTTGTTGTACAACATTCCTTCTTTTAAAGAAGAAAATGTTATAGAATTTATTTATTACTAATGTATTTACTATCAGCAGGCACCCAAATATAAGGAGTTAAAAAAAAACGTTACAAAATTTTTATTTCGATATTTTGTTGATTTTATTTGGCAAATTTAATAATCAGTTCATAAAAACTCATTAAATGCTATTACCACACATTCATTTATCTATCTGGCTATCTATAAATCAATCTTTCATTCATCCATGTACTATTCATTTTGCCATCTAAACGTTGAACTACAATGTCTGTAATTTGTTTTTTCTACTAAATGGAAATTGTAATTTAAACAACTGGTCTAGTTTACCAAAAAACAAACATAGTAGGAGCCATTTATGTATAATTTGGGGCGTTGCAAAGGCAAGATATTTTACTGATGGATGTGTTGATGTCTATACACCATAGAATACACTACATACTAACATTCACACGTGTTCTTAAATCAAACACACCACATCCTCTTTAAGCCGATTAAAAAATTCATGTTAAAATACTAGTCAATCTGATTGCAGAATATATAATAAACAGTTGCATGAGCAAGCTCATCGAATGGTTATGCTCATAAGTTAATGAGCAAGTGATCATATTCGAACGCAAACTAGCTTACTGAACACATGCCTACTCATACCATACTATTAGTGAGCAAAACCTGTGTACGTATTATAAACGCAATGAGATGACCAAGTAAAACGAACTTTCTATACTAGAAAGTGCCGTGTTTACTCGTCTTATGCTCGAAACACTCAGTGTGTTTTGTTTAGTAGTTGTGGAGAATAATTTTTATCAGGCTTAGTGCGTTTTGCTTGTACTGGTGATTTTTTTCTATTTCTTAAAAAATTGTTTTGGAAAGAAATTCTGTGTTTTTTGTTTATACACTCGAACTGTGTTCGTATTTCACTCAAAGCATAAAACTGCTTCAACTCGCCCATGTTCTTTCCTATTATGTTCAATATTTACTCATACTTATCCAAACTTGCTTACAGAAACTCTGTAAACTCATCGCATTTAGCTCTTTGGTCTTCTCTATTTTTGATTGTCCTCTCCTTGTTACTCGTGTGCTATGAACAGACATGAATTCAATGAAATTCTATAATGAGCGTTTTATGAGGTTAATTTTTTCTGCTCATGCAGTGCTTTAATAGATAAATATTAAGTTCTTGATCTTCTGTCAAAATATATTGTCTCTCAATTTTTATCGAACCTATCGAGTTATTATATATGGCATCACTTCAAAAGAATTCAAGAATAAATCAGGGGCACCACATGACCTCGTTTTTTATCTCACTTAATTTTTTCTAATTTTCTAAATCCCCTTCTTCGTCATTCTTCTGATTCCATATACATATGTATTTGTGCATACGACAGCTGCACTTACCATTCGTATTTTATAGATAGTAGGGCAAGCAGTAGGGACTTGGATTATAAGGTATGAATAATGCGCATAATCAACAGATATTGCCAATGTGTGAATAGACTCAATTTGATTGCTCATACGAACATTTTTATTTTTTTTAAGAAGTTTTTTTCATATTTATTTTGAACATTTTTTTATTTTTTGGCGATTTCTTTTGATTTATATTGAAATTTTTACACTACGCATTTTCCATCTTTTTGTTTGCGTATTTTCTATTGTTCAGTGAAATTTTATTTTATTTTTTTTTCTGTGTTTTACATTGACAGCAAATGTAAATTAAAACTGATATACACAACGACTAGAAAAAATTTGGAAAACAAAGAGCCACTTGCCGTTTTTTGCCCACAGGTCATCAAATAGGTTTGTAGGTTATTGGCGTCCTTAGAAATGCACATGGACGGATGTAAAACATTGCATTGGCAACCCTACCTTTAAGGATCCTATGTTCTATCACAACAGTGTGCAAAGCTATGCTGTACATTATTAAATTAAAGCAAACTTTAAAGCTTAAACTATTTACACAATTAATTAATTTATTTACAAAAACTTATTTTTATACCCGTCACCACAGGTGGAAAATGATATATATAAGTTTGTTATTCCGTGTGTAATTTCTACAATATTTATTTCCGACTCCATAAAGTATATATATTCTAGATGGCTCTACATAAAAAAGGTGTTCGGGTAATAATGCCGTTTGCCAAGGCACCAGACGAGATACAGAACATTTAAACCCACCAATCGGCAAGGCATAGCTTCGATAATTTTGGGACTGTAATTTAGCAATATCAGATCATTCCTTCGGAGGCTGCGGGCAAAAAACCACGCCCACCTATATTTTTTTCACGTTTTTTTTTCGATTTTAATGATTTTATTTTCCTTTTTTTTGTTAAATAAATATTAGACTGCAACAGGTAGATCGCAAGGAGTGCATACAGATCCCGGGGGATCAATAACCCCTTGCATGAGCCGATTTTGTGTTTATTTTTAGGTTGGTAAGGTTTTTCTGCTTTGATTTGTATTAAAAGCCTTTATAGAAAGCAATACATATAGAGGTAGCCAATAGACTCACAGGTCGCCCACTGGCAACCAGGAGCAGTCAATAGGAACATTAAAGAAGGGGTCAATATAAGGAAATTTTTTTTAAGGATTTTTTTTCCTTAGTCTGAACATTCTAAAGCAATATAGACTGCAGGAAAATTTCTAATTTAAAAAAAAAATTAGAAATTTTTTATAAAAATTTTATAATAATTTTTAAGAAAATTTTTTGTAAATTAAAAATTAAAAAAAAATTTACAAAAAATTTTGAAATAAAAAATGTACAAACAATTTTGAAAAAAAAATTACAAAAAATTTTGAAAAAAATTTTTCAAAAAAATATTCAAAGAAACATAAGAGGGTAACACAATATCTAGCATTACTATGGTAAAGGGTATATAAGCTTCGTCATGGCCGAATACAGCACTCTTGCTTATTTTTTTTTGTTTGTTATTATACTTGAAATAAAATATCAAAAGCAAAACAGCTGTTTCCGACTATCTCACTCCCTTTTTTTGATAGTCCGAGGTTGATTAGAATAAGGGAGATTTTTCACGAAGTTTCATAAGTTGGTTCATAGTCTATTGTAAAATATCAATTTGATCATTATATTAGATAAATATAGAAAGTTACGACTCTAAACATTTGGAATTCTGGCGTAAACTGTCCCACCAGTCACTATGGAATGTGCCTTATTTAACTTATATATTTATCATATTTACTCCCTATTAAATAGCGACAAAAATAGTAATTGAAGATATATCTTCCATATAAGGAATTAAATAAAATATATTTTTTTTTTTGTACGAAAATCAGATTTGACTAACGAGTTTGTTAGTTGTATTAAAACCTATTTTTATTCAAATCTACACCCCATTTTACAGTATTTAGGTAAATTTTTGGTTCAGTGTACTTTATGTATCTTAAGTTCGTATAAAAAAATAAAACTTCATATATTGCATTGTCAATAAATTATTTAAAAACTTTTTTTTTATAATTATTTGCCAGAGAATTGTCTTTCTCTTTTTATGTCATAAATTTAGCTGTTTTTTTTAATTGGCACATAACCCCGTCCGAAAAGTTCTAAGTGTAATTAAACGTTTATTTAAAGTATTAAAAGGCTGATTGATGTTGATGGCATGGCAACATCAAAATAAAATTATGCATTAAAAAAAAGTTTAAATGTCTATGTAAGTTGAACCCGCCATATAAGAAACAAGTTAACAATAGTGGCAACTTAACTAAGGCAACTACTGTCCATTCAGCCGGCCATTGATAAGTCGTTTTGTGCTTAAATATTGTACAAAGTAATTTTTATTTTAATATTTAAGAATTGTTCACATAAAATAAGGACGAAAAGTAGAATTTTAAGCAACAAAAATTCTATCAATATATCTGTGGTAAAAAGGAATAACTTATGCTTATGTCGAGATCAGGTCTTAAGTTTTGTTAACTTTTGATTAAATATGTTATTCAATTTAATTTAATCGTAATGTAAAATTCTACTAATCGTATGACCAAAAATCTAATTTTATCCGGTTATTGTCCGATTAAATTTAAGCTACGAATAATTATTCGCCTGATCAACTATAAACAAAAATTCGATTTTTAAAAAGCCATATTAAATACTTATTTATTTCTTTTATTAAATTTAAATGTCTTTTTATTTATAAGTTATAGTCCCAATTTTAAACGAAGAGTAGATTCAATATAATTTTTTTTACAATTTATGTTAGCTACTGTCTTCATTTTGTTTTTTTTTTTCTTTGTACTCCCATGTTGTTTTAAGGTGTCTCTAATTAAAAACTAAACTTAAATTACGAAATTGTTCGTAAAATGTTTTTATTTTTCTATGACTGTATTTTCTATTTTGTGTATTTTTTTTATTTCAGTAGAAAATTTTTGAAATTCCTCAAAAAATAACTGTCGACTCATGGCTAAAGTCTTAATTACATGAAAATCGAGCGTGAGATTTAAAATTATATCTTTGTAGTTTTACACAATGTTTTATTTTATCTCACTTACATGTCATCTATATTGCAATTTAAAAACAAATTATCATAAATTATTTTTGTAAAAAATAACACGCACTTACACAAAAGCCAAACAAATAAATAAATAAATAATTATTCATTCACAAGAAATTTATGTTTGCCGCAAACAACTTGACCAGGTGCTTGAGAATTTCAGAAGTTTTAAGATTTAAATGCTTTAAGTTGCAATAAATGTCATGTTTTTTTCTTTTGTAAGTGTGCATGTTTATGTGCATGTTTATGTGCAAGTGTTAGAAATAACATGGCATGATGACAATTGTAAAAAGGAATGTCTATCAAGTTACATAAATCTTAAATATATTTTAAACAATTTTATTTTGAATTTAATAATTTGTTTTTTTTTTAATTTAAAATTCTTTAATTATATAATTGCTTCAAATTGTTCCCATGGTTTTATGATCCATACAGTGGGGTAGACGCAAACTAATTTTAAAAACTAATCTTATTTTTTTTTTCAAGTTTAGTGTAATGGACATTTAATGTTATATAGTTATAAAAGGTGTATTTGATATGGCTACCAAAACTGGGACATTTTTTTATCTCTGACCGTTTTTATTTCTCCGGTAATTTTTCTTTTTAAATCAGAAAGTTTCTGGTAGCAAAATTTGGAGAATTATCACCAAAGAAATTCATCAGGATTCAACAATTTGTATACCCATCTTTTATATAACCTAATGGCCGTGCCCTCCACCATTTGACCGCATTAACTCGTCGATCTCTTTTACCCTTTACGATCCTATGAATTTAATTCTTAAATACAACAAGTAAGAGTACTGTATTAGGCCATGACGAATCTTATATACTTTTCACCATAGTAATGCTAGATATTGTGTAAGAGGGTAAATCTTATGTTTCTTTGAAAATTTTTTGTAAATTTGCTCCTGGTTACCACTGGGTCTATTGGCTGCCTCTATATATGGATTGCTTTCTATAAAGTCCTTTAACACAAATCAAAGCAGAAAGACCTAAACGACCTAAAAATAAACACAAAATCGGCTCTTGCAGGGAATTATTGATCCCCCGAGTTCTGTATGCACTCCTTGCGATCGACCTATTTATTAAATAAAAAAAGGAATAAAGAATCCTTAAAACCGAAAAAATATAGGTGGGCGTGGTTTTTTGCATACAGCCTTCAAAGGAAGGATCTGATGTATTACTATTTAAGTTTTTGATTTTTCCCTTTTGAATTCTTTTAATTGTTGTCAGCGTACGTCACATCATTGTTCTATTTAGGTTAGGTTAGGTTAAGCAGGCAGCTTATAGAGGAGGAGAAAAGAGAAGTGGAATAAAAAAAAAATAGCTCACTTGGGTCCATTATGTTGGTCCCTTTGTGACACCTGCAGATAAGAGAAGAGATAGACAGAAAAGATAGAGAATAAAGATCATTATAGACTGAGAAAGAAGTTTAGAGACAGAAGTGGGTAGAAGGTCATAGACGGGGAAGTTGTTAGCTGTAAAGGCTCTATTGGACGTGACATGCATTGATGAGCAACTGTGTCACTTCAGTTGGAAGAGGGTTAGAAAACCAACCACAGTTCCTTAAAAAGGAGTTAATCCTGATTGGTTCCAGAGATGAAACACAAGAAAGGCTTTCAAAACATCGTCGTCCCAAGTATTGTAGGCGACAGTGTTCTAATGCAGGGCAATGACAGAGAAGGTGTTCGTTCAACCGTTTCCTCTTCTTCCTCATCCTGGCAACTTCTGCAGATGTCTTTATAAGGGATACCAATCCTGCTTGCATGGGTTCCAAATAAGCAATGACCGCGTATCTGCATTTTCTGCAGCCGAAATATCAAGACCGTTTTCTTTTAGTCAAGCGAGGGCCAGATTGTCCTTGCAATCGAGCAAGTTGTCTCATTGGACCATCTGGTCTGAGCTATATCGTGAAGGGCAAAGTTAATGCGTTACAAACAGGCCTATTTACTTTCTTCAAAATATTCAACACAGTAGTTCAAACAATTGAAAAGTTTGCATGTATTAGTGGGTATGTATTGCTATTATCTTAACAGCACTGTCAAATGTAAACGCAGTGTAAAATAAAAAAAAAATAAAAAGTTGATGACAAATCTCTAGCTCATCCTGAGAACAAAACAAAAGAATTATAATATTCTCATGTAATAAATTTCTCACTTTAAACAAGGCACTCATTATTGGAACTATCACGCTGTCCTTAAAATTAATTAACTTAAGATCAACTTGTTAGATTTCATTGCTTAGAGAGTTAATTTTTCGCTCAACAAACCTTGCTAAACAACATCCGATAAATATAACTAAGTTCACCTTCCTTGGGGATGATCAACCAGATGAGAGTTAATTTTAGAATTTCAATTTCAAACTTTACGTTTAAAACATTGTAGTTAGTTTTGTTTTAACAAGAGCTTAAAGTGAAATGAAATGAAATAAAATTTTATTTGGATCACCTTGATTTAAAGTAAAACGCTTTTAGATTAACAACGCGTTGTTCGTTAATTATGTCCAATTTTGTAAAATGCACAACTTAATTAGAAATAATTTGGTCAACAACAATTGTTGGTGCTTTGCTGTTAAACTTCATGTTGTTGACAATAGAGTCATATTTAACTGACGTCCTTTTCCATAATTTCGGTTGAACGGTCTTGTTTTTGTTTTGGTTCGTCTGATAATAACGATCTGTCAAATTAAATTTGCTTGGTTTATTATTATGACGATGTTGATGATGATTATCCGCAATTAAGTGTTTATTGCCAATTTGTTAATAAATGTTAAAAAATAATTAACAATTTTCAAATATAGTGGCTGTTGTAATTAATTTCCAGTTTATTGATGTGGATTGAAAAAAATATATATTTTTTTTAAATTCGTTAAATAGCGTGTAAATTTTCACTGGGTTAGAAATTACAAGCAGTGTGGCCAGGTTTGTTTTTTAAATAATAAATTATTGCAATTTAATTTCAATGTCTATCTAATGAATAAGTAAGGAAGTTTTTCTAACAGCTATATATTTTACAAATTCCTTGGTTAGTTTATATGTTTGTTTGCATTTGGTAATGCGGCACATTGATAATTATTCTCTTTCAAACGTGCAGCTAAGGTACTCATACACGACATCTTTTTTACATCTGACATGTCAAATTTCCCACTGTAAAACACAAACATTTCGTTTGGGGCGGTTAAAACATTGCTTCTGTAAAATACATGTGAAAAGTCATCTGACAAAATTTCGTTTAGAGCATGTTATATTTTGATCTGACATCAACAGTATTTTAGTGTTGCCAAAAACCTTTGCCGAGTCGGTAATTCTGTAGGGCACACAAAAATAATTCAGGGCGGCAAGAAGTAATTTTGCAACCGAACGGCTTGGATGTCTGTAATAGTGAAAAGTCAGACGTAATTGTACATGTGCGTTTGTGAGCAAATATCAAAAGTGTGCTGTAAAACAACAATTTTGACAGACATACAGAATTACATCTGACTCGCACAGTTAAAAAGTCATATGTAAAAAACATGTCGTGTATGGGTAGCCTTAGTTGTCAATATGCAAACATGACTTTCCCATATATAATGCTAAAAAAAGAAAGGGTTAAATCACACGAACTAAGTGGAACATTCTTATCATCGAAACGAGAGGGTGCACGGCCACGGCACGCTAAAAACAGAAAGGGATAAGTCACACGACCTAAAAACAAAATTGTTATGTTATCATCGAAACGAATGGGTCTGGGTTTTTAAGTTAACACCACTGCTCATGAATGTTGCACTCAAGGTAAATTGATTTTACTGCCTATGAACTGTTGTATCGTAGTTATTCATATAACTTTTAAAGACTCCTAGCTATAATAGTTCCCTAGGTAGATGATAATGGGAAGGGCCCACTGAAACTATTAAACAAATACTTTATTTTTCCATAATACCCTATTCAGACATAAGACTTAATTGAGCAATTAGCACATAATTTCGGCACTAATTGAATAAAATACGAAATGCAACCCTGTTGTATTTACCGAGAAGTATGTATGTTCAGTGAGAAAAAATCGAGTACAATGCATGGCAAAATAACATTAGACAGGCGCATTACCACAACATTTGTGTAATTTTTTGAAAACAATTTAATTTTCAGATGTCAATAAGAACTGACTGAAATAAAAAATTAGAAAGCAAATTGTACGTTTTTGTCTTTAAGTGCTTTTACTCGTATCCAATATAAAAGCAAATTTTTTTAAAGCGTAATTTTTATCAATTTTTTTTTTTTCTAAACAAAAAATTTTCACGAATGTAATAAAGACTGGCTGTACCCACACACGTTGTGAAAGTCCTGACAATATTTTATTTCAAATTTTAAGACCCTTACGTATTTAGTTTTTAAAAAGGTACAAATCCCTGGATAAAATTCTGAAATTTATATAAAATTCTAAAAATTATTTTCAAGCTCTGTAAAAGACAGGCAGGAAATAAGTTACTCATTATTTTAAAACAACACCATCTGTTGCGTAACGTTGCTTAAAATACACTGCTTTTAAAAATAAAAGATGCCTTAAAGTATGCAGTACCTTTAAATCGGTAAAAAATCGGTATACTTTCACTGCTTTTTCTCCACTTTCTTTTAGAAATAAGATATTTTTTCCGAAAATAAGTATTCTATATTGGAATCAGGACACTAAAGTATATCCTCATGAAATTTTGTTAAAATCCATCCAGTAGTTTTTATGTGATGCGAACACGAAGAGAAAGACAGACAGACAGGAAATGAGTTACTGTTTTTTACTGTTTGTACAGATGATGTTTTTTCAGCTGTCAAACACTAATTGAGTAAGCTTAAATGAGCATGTGCGAACACTTAATTAAATTGCGGAATTAAGATTAAAGTGTCTGAACTAACCCAAAATGTCGGAACAGGGTATAAGCCAGCCATAGACGATGCGACCGTTGGTACAACTTGAGTAGCTTGTACACGTGATTGCAATGTCAAAATTTCATATTAAAAACAACATTTGATGGCCGATATCTTTGTGCGAACAAATGTTCGAACAATGCTGTTTGAACAAGAACATGACATCGTCAACGCCGGTCTTCACGAAAGATTTTGATGTGCGCATATGAATTTGTTCAATGGTTGTACAAATCAATGGCTCGTCAAGACGTAGTGTTAGAAACAGCTGGTTAGGCACTGCAGAATTACGGGAGGATCGGTCCACTGGTGTAAACAGAATTATGTTTAATGTATTTCTTAACTGTATCTGCTAGTTTTTTCATACTTATAGTGTCCGCCATGTAGATCCGAGCACCCAAAAGGAAGCTCATAAGACGCTCATTATAATATTTATTAGAATCCATGTCTGTTCGCAGCGAAGTCCAGCGAGCTTAATGCGATGAGCTTGCAGTGTTTCCATAAGCAAGTTTGAATAAGTATGAGTAAATGTTGAACATAATAACAATGAACTTAAACGAGTTCAAGCAGTTTTTTGCTTTGAGTGAAACACGAATACAGTTCGGACGTACAAACAAAAAACACAGAAATTTTTAACAACATTACTTACGTTCATTTTAAGGTCCTCATTTCTTAGGAAATAAAAAAAAATTATTTTATTTTCTTATTTATTAAATGTTACAGCACAATTACAAATTATATTCTAACTTATTTTACTGAGCATAGTAAGGAATACCTTCGGAATACACGTTGTAGTAAAACACCCAGTGTCTTTGGTGGGAATCGAACCTACAATCCCCAGACTGATAGACTAGCATACTAGCTACTAGCCTACCGGCGCACCCTTCAAAAACATAAACCACTAGTGCAAGCAAAAAGCACTAAGCCGTATCCAAAAGTTCTACACAACTACTGAGTGTTTTGAAGACGAGTAAACACGTCGCTCACTAGTATAGAAAGTTCGTTTTACTCGGTCAGTTTATTGCGTCTATGAGAGAGGTTTGCTCTCTAATAGTATGATATGAGTAGGCATGTGTTCAGTTTGCTAGTTTGTGTTCGAGTATAACCACTTGCTCAAGGACTTATGAGCACACCCATTAGATAAGCTCGCTGTATACTTGATATAAGTACCCGTAATTTCGTTGCGAAAATCCAAAATTTTTTCTAAAACTTTTTTCATTTAAAATAATTTTAAAAATTTTGTTTACAACTAAAGTATTACAACACTAGATGTGCCCGCCAAGTCATGGGCGTCCAGACAATATATTGCTCAGTTTTGCTTTGAAAGTATTCTACACCAATTGAAAGACTCTTACTTTTATACTGCTTCAGTTACGGTTTATGTATTTACTTTATATTGCTTTATATAAAGGTACCCATCACTCGGTAAAATTCCAAAATTTATAAAAAGAATTCTAAAATCCTAAAAAGTATTGTAAACCACTGTAAGAGGAGTTTAAAATATTTTAATAACAAGCATTCGATAAGGTATGGCATGAAGGCCTAATATATAAGCTAAAACTGAATTTTCCCGTAAACCTATATAAGCTGCTAGATAGTTATTTAACCGAACGAAAATTTATTGTGAAAGAAGGAGATTTTTTGAACTCACCCCAGCCAATCGAAGCCGGAGTTCCCCAAGGTAGTATATTGGGGCCCTTTTTATACTTATTGTATACTTCAGACATGCCAACTAGTAACCGAGTTTACACATCGACATATGCTGACGACACAGCTTTTTTGAGCATTCATGAAAGACCCGAAGTAGCATCACGATATTTACAAGACCACATATCCAATTTAGAAATATGTTTGAAGAAATGGAGAATAAAAGTGAATGAACAAAAATGTACTCACATAACTTTCACACTGCGTAGAGAATCTTGCCCCCCTATTCGGATAAATAACCAAACGATACCCCAGCTTTCAGACGTCAAATATCTCGGCATACATCTGGACCGGCGCCTTACATGGAAACGCCACATAGAAACAAAGTTAACACAAATTAAGTTAAAAGCAGTCCAACTAAACTGGATTATGGCAGAAATTCTACTCCAGCTTTAGATTGCAAACTTTTATTATACAAGTCAATTCTAAAACCAATATGGTGTTATGGCATTCAGTTATGGGGCACTGCCTCAGCTACCAACGTAGAAAAAATTCAAAGGCGCCAAAATAAGATTCTTCGTATAATTACATCTGCTCCTTGGTATATAAAAAACTCGAACATCCATAAAGATCTAAACGTGCCATCAGTTAAAGCAGAAATAGCGATACTTGCCATAAGGTATTTAAAGAAGCTTGAAACTCATCCGAATCCACTGGCCCGTAACATACTAACTGAACCTGGTTACATTCGACTAAGAAGGAGGGACACTGCTTCTCTCATCCTTACATCAGAGGGATAACCCGCAAATTACAGTAAACATACATTTTTTTTGTCCAGCACTGGTTGGACTTAACAAGTATATTTTTAGACTTAAGATATGAGTAATTATATTGAAGATACAATAAATAAAAATTGCGAAAAAAGAACAATGTAATTCCACAAAGTAAAAACACAAATTTTAATCAACTGGCGCCATCTGTTGCGTAATAGTTTTTAAAATATCTCACTTTCAAAAATAAAAAGTGTGTTGAAAATGCAACCGTGTTGAAAAGTAACTGTGTTGAAAATATCCCAGTTTTAAACCGTTCCGTTCCGTTTTCACGGCCTTTTTCTCCACTTTCTCTTGAAAATAAGATATTTTTGCAGAAAAAAGTACCCTATATTGGGATCAGGATACTTAGGTACCTCCTCACAAAATTTTGTTGAAATCCTTCAAGTAGTTTTTACGTGATGCGAACACAAACAATGAAGGACAGACAGACAGACAGACGGAAATGAGTTACTATTTTATTATATGTATAGATATAGATTATAACATTATCGAACATGGATTGTTGTAAAATTCCCCAGAGTCTTTGGTTGGAATTAGACCGGCAACCTCCAAGACTCATAAATTAGCACAGTATCAACTAGTCTCCTGGGGCACTTATACAATTTTTCAAAAAAAAAAATCTTACAAAGATTTATTATATTAACGTCGTATTTATTGTACATAATATTCGTATATATTAGTATCTGACCACTCTTAGTAAATTTGACACCATTTCTTTTAATGTTAATTTATTCGTATTAAGTGACAGTCTAAAAGCAAATTCACTTTTATGTTTAAATCTAGTTTTTATGTTTAAATCTTGTTTGGCTAATAAAAACACAGGTGTCTGTCTGATTATAATCATAATCATAAATGGTGGCAAAGTGAAGAAATTTGTATGCCACTCTAAATTCACCTAGGATTTGGTAACAAAAACTTCAATAATTCGAAAACTTTTTAAAATTTTAAAGGCTGCAAATATGTTGCGTAAACTACAATAAAACTAAATCAAACATGTAAAAAGCACAAATTAGTCTACTTAGAAAAATATTTATTTCTTAGCCAAGTATAACGTTGAAAAAAAAAACATACAACTAAAAATTAATTATCCTCAAACAAACTAAAAGAATTTTTTTGAAAAAAACACAAAAAAAAATATTTTACCAAATTTGAAATATACAACAGACTACAATCTCAATTTATTAACGTGTAGTTATTTTAAGGTAAAATTTTAAGATTTTCTCGATAACAAATCATTTATATTTCATCTGAATTAAATAAAAAATGTAACATGTTTGTTGTTGTTTTATGTAAAAAAAACAAAAAAAAATAAAGAATTTTTCTCAAACTCCATAAAAGTAAATGAAAATCAAATTAATTTTATCTATTGACCATATAAACTGTCGCTACGCATAAACATTTCAAATATGATTTTTGTATTTTTAATAAGTCCGTTTGTCTGTCCGCCTTAATTTACACGTATGTATGTACAACTTACAACTTTGAAAAAGTTAAAATGAAACAATTTTCAATATTGATGGCGTACGAGAGAATATGATCACAATGATCACTGACCATTTTATTACATTTGATATTAATTTGTATTATTTTGTATGTTACAATTGTCTGCCACCACCCAATTTTATTGACTAACGTCATAATTCTGTTATGGTGATTCCGGTGTTACAAATCTTCGACCATGTTTTTGGGTAATTTTTACTTTTTGTTTTTGATTTTTTCATCTGGTTATTCTATACAAGGCATTTGGACTAAACAACATTTGTAGAAGCATTTGAAAAAATACGCCTCATTGCATCACTTAAACTTTTAAAAGTATAATGGCTTAAAACTGTAGTAAATGTGGGGAAGGATACCTATAGAGTAAACTAAGAATGAAAAATAAAATATTGAATACAGCTATGGTATTAATAGGTATTAATACCTGTAACATACAGGATATAAACATGCAATATGCCAAGTATGGAGATTCATTCCAATCAAAGATATTCTCAATTAATATCTCGTAACAATCTTTTAACAGGGTCTTGGGAATAGAATTAGGACCACGGGCGTATGCATTATAATAGCCTATACTTGACAATCACACATAATATCTTAGTCTCTTCTTGGCACAGTCTACAAGTCTGATTATCTTCGATTTTCATCTTGGCCAGATAATACTTAATGTTTCCATGACCTGCCTCCCTCTACCACTTCAGACTTTAAAGAGTCAACCCATTGTAGGACATTTGCTCGCAATAGGAGACTGCCCATTATAATTTTATTATCTTCGATTTTCATCTTGGGCAGATAAGACTTAATGTTTCCATGACCTGTCACTAACGCAATTATGTATTTTAGGCGCTCCGATTATAACCAAAAATTTTTTTTTCCCTGCCGAGAGGCTTTAGAACACCATTCGAACTTGTCTATATGTGGTAGCCTCCCTCCACCACTTCAGACTTTAAAGAGTCAACCCATTGTAGGACATTTGCTCGCACTAGGAGACTGCCCAGTATAATTTTATTATCTTCGATTTTCATCTTGGCCAGATAATACTTAATGTTTCCATGACCTGTCACTAACGCAATTATGTATTTAAGGCGCTCCGATTATAACCAAGCATTTTTCTCACTTCCCTGCTGAGAGGCTTTAGAACACCATTTACAACACCAGTCGAACTTGTCTACATGTAGTAGCCTCCCTCTACCACTTCAGACTTTAAAGAGTCAAACCATTGTAGGACCTTTGCTCGCACTAGGAGACTGTCCAGTATAATTTTATTATCTTCGATTTTTATCATGGCCAGATGATAGTTGCAGATTCCATGACCTGTCACTAAAGCCATTACCTATTTAATGTACTTCCATTATAACCAAGCACCTTCCTTATCTTCGTGCCAAGCGGTTTTTTAGCATCATTCGAGCTTTCCCACACGTGGTACCCTTCCTCCACCGCTCCAGACTTTAAAGAGTCAACCCTTTGTAGGACCTTTGCTTGCGCTAAGTCACTCCTCAGTGCAACGCTAGGTTCTGGTCCACAAAAAATCCTCTTTTTGTTGTTCGTCTGCTGCTTCATTCCCAGCTAAATCTAAGTGGTCTTTAATCCACATTAACGTAACTTAATTAAGCGGGACATATCTATCTATTTTCTTTTTGAGCCGCACTACTTTGGAGTACATGTTTACTTGTCTCATACATTTTATAACCGACTGGTTTTCAGAAGCAACAACTGAGTAGATACGAGTTTTTGCTCTACCATCCAAAAGAGCACCGTCAGAAGAGATCAGCATCATCAGTCACTCTCCAAACCCTGTGTGTGTGTATAAAGCCTTCCGCAATGATTGTACGATAAAGCTTTTTGACAACTTTTTTTCTACTAATGCGCGTTTAACTGTCTCGGACTTTTTATTCGTTCCTTCTGTTTACTACTATTTACATCACTGTTTTGCGGCCTTAAATGAAATATAACCCCCATGTATAAGTCAACGCTCAAAAGTCAATTTTAGGGCTATGCGAATGAGTGCAGTAGTAGTCTATTGATTTTCGCTGTGTTATCGTTACTATAAATGCGAATATCCTTAATGAATTCAACTTGCAACTATTTTTAGGGGAGAGGGATAGACGAATGGTAACGAGTATGTAACTGCAACTCTGCTGCCACTCTCTCTTATTTTTGTTGTTTAATCTTTTCGCCTTTATGAAGACTGTGAAAAGTATACAGTCGTCACAAGCAAACATTTCAATGTATGGACACGAACATCAATAAAAAGAATTTAAAAAAATGGCACAAACGCGTGGATGGGAGACCTAACCATCACATAGTCCAGACTAAAATCCCGTGAAAAATCCCTAGGGAAATTCAGTCTAATCAAAATTATAAAAACGGGCGTGCGCACTATTAATTCTATTAGTATGCTAGTCTATCGGTCTGGGGGTTGTGAGTTCGATTTCCACCAAAGATTCTGGGTATTTCACTACAACGAGTGAAGATTTTTGTTGCTATGCTATACATACATATGATAAAATAGTAACTTACTTCCGTCTGTCTGTCTGTTTGCTTTTCATTTGTGGTCGTATCACGTAAAAACTACTGGATTGGTTTGAACAAAATTGTGTAAGGAAGTACCTTAGTATACTGGTCCCAATATAGGATACTTTTTTCCGCAAAAATATATCTTATTTCCAAGAGAAAGTGGAGAAAAAGCAGTGAAAAACGCAATTTCCGGTTTAAATGTACTGAAATTTTCGGTTTAAGACTGGGACATTTTCAACACGTTTATATTCAACACGTTTAATTTTTCAACTCACGTTTTTATTTTTGAAAGTGGGTAAACTACTGCGCAACAGATGGCGGCAGTTGATTAAAATTAGTATTTTATTTTATTTTTAATTTGTGGAATTACATTGTTATTAAAATATTTTAAACATCTCTTACAGAGGTTTACAATAATTTTTTGAATTTTATAATTTTTTATAAATTTTAGAATTTTATCCAGGGATGGGTACCTTTATATAAAGTAAATACATAAACCATAACTGAAGCACTATAAACGTGAGCGTCTTACAATTGGTGTGGATAACTTTCAAGGCAAAATCGAGCAAAACATTGTCGGGACTAGCGCACACTGCTAGTTATTAAATAATTTTGTAAATTAATAAATTCGCTGCCATATTCCTGGACAAATTTCAAAATTATACTATGACCCAGCTTTCCCATAAAACATAAACTAGATTTATTTTGATTGACTGGTGACTTCAACCACGAAATAAAAATAACTTAAACACAAGAGCACCAAAAAACAAGAATCTTGTTGATTCGAAACACTTACTCTAGTATTTGAAACGAAAAAAACGGACGGAAAATGACACAAAAAAAGTGATTTTCAAAAGAGATGCAATTCGAAAAATGATGCGAATTTTGTAGAGATTTATTTCGTTAGCTTCAATTCAATTCAATTGAATTGAATTCAATACGATCGATAATATGTATGTTTTAGTGATCTACGTACCGTACATATGTATGTGTTAAGTGGTCGATGTTTGTTTTAGGGGTGATTGTGCGTTTTTAATTTGTCTGTGTGTTTCTTCAAAATCAATTCAATATTTAGAGATTCTGTGCAGAAAATTCGTTTGGGTTTTTTTTTTTATTTTTTTGCTTTGTTTAAATTTAAGCGGCTATTAAGTTGCTATTGAAGTTTGCATTAGATTTTGATGTGTATAAAAGTAACGGAAAATCTATGATAAATAACAGTTCAACAAAACGCATTTAGACGTGCAGTCATCTAGAAAAAGCTAAGCTTAAAGTTAACTTAATATTTCAAGTGACTGTTTAAAAAAAAATTATTTTGTTATTTAATATCAAATATATATTTTATATATAAAAATATGAAATTTTTGGTGAGAATCGGAAAATATTTTAGGCCATAGTAGTTGCAATAATAGAATATAAAAACTCTTTTATGTGTTGCAGATTCTTTGTGCTTTAATTGCCGCTGTTGCTGCTCGTCCTGGTGATTTATATGGTGGACATGGTTATGGTGGACATGGCTATGGTTATGGTGGCATTAGTTATGCCGCCCCAGCTGTCAGCTATGCTGCCCCAGCTGTCAGCTATGCTGCTCCAGCTGTCAGCTATGCTGCGCCAGCTATAAGTTATGCCGCTCCTGTGGTTAAGGCGGTGGCTGCCCCTGCTATTTCTTATGCTGCTCCTGCTATTTCCTATGCCGCCCCTGCTCCAGCTTTAGTCAAAGCTGTTGCTGCTCCTGCTGCCACCAGTTATGCTTCCTTCAGCACTGTAAGTTTAACGTGAATGTTTGTTTAGCTAATACTAATATTTTGATGTTGGAAAATCTGCCTTTAAGGTCGTAAGCCATCCACCAGCAATTAAAGCTGTAGCTGTTGCAGCTCCTGCCATATCTTATGCTGCACCTGCCGTTAAAGTAGCGGCTGCTCCTGCCATTTCTTATGCTGCTCCTGCCTATTCCTATGCAGCCCCTGCCATCTCTTATGCTGCTCCTGCTGTTAAGGTGGCTGCTGCTCCAGCCATTTCATATGCTGCTCCCTCCTATTCCTATGCAGCTCCCGCCATCTCATTAGGTTATGGCCACGGTATTGGCTATGGTCATGGTTATGGCTATGGTGGTCATGGTTACCATTAAGTGCCCATAAACACAAAATTCTTTTAACAAAATCAATTACTTGTTAAACATTGAAAGCCGCCGTTTTATATTTGCCCATAACGATTAACGAACATAGTCATTAATATTCTTTTACCTTGTTGAAATATTCATCTTAATTTTAAGGACACAAATCGGGAGGAAAGAATATCAGCTTCTCTAAGATAATAAACCAACACGTTGTGGTTTCGCAGAAAGAATCAAAAATTATATTTATATATTTAAATGAAAGAAAACATACAGATACAAATATAAATTATTATTAAGCGCTAACTTTATTATGTTTCAATTTAACCACCTTTTCTTTGCTTCAATCGTTTTTATTATATTTTAGATTGTTGTTTAATCCTTTTATTATTTAAATTTATGGCAAGGAAAAAAGTTCATTTTGTTTAATCTGCAAAAGAAAAAGCAAAAGAAAACAACATTTTGGATATTTTGTTATAAACTTTATAGAAAATTAATTCCATTTATTGTGATTTTATGTACTAGATATTTATTTAGAAACGATTTTACAACTCAAAAAGTTTAAAAGAAGCTCTTTAAAAAACGATAATAAAAGATTGAACTTTTTTCAAAAAACAACAACAAAGTATTTTATTAAAAAACAAAAACAATTCCGTTATCTGAGGTCTCATCAAGACTTTAATCTAATTTACCTGGTGCCTAATCACTGCATTCGATATCGTGTAAACAACAAATTCGATGCGAGTCGAGTAAGCTAATTATGCCATTCGGCACGTTTCGAATCGTTATTTATACCAAATTGTAATAGATTAATAACACACTGTGTAATTTTTTAAGTCATGGCAAAATAACCATATACGGACACCACTACGTGATAAAAGACAAAAAAAAAGACCCCTGTCTCCCAGTTTTGCCCAAAGTCCTCCAGGTTTTTTTTTATGGGCCCTCAAAGATGTGGGGCCTCGATGTCATTTTTGCAAAAAAATGATCATTTACTCAAGCTCATATTTTGCAAACCGTTTGGAATTTTGATATACTCTCTGAGGCAAAGTTGTAGCTCTTGTCATAAAGAACAAAAATTGTGAACATATAAAATCAAAAAAACGTCATCTTCAAAATCAAAATGATTCTTAACTTAAAACCTTCTATCAAAAAACTATCTGGAAGCAAACAGCTGCATTGAATTCACATAAAAACAACCCAAAATAAGTTAAGAATCATTCCTAGGAAGTTCATATGTTCTAGAAAGTTGTTTATTGAGATCTTAGGTTCATTTTTGTAGTTGATTGTTTCCTTGAATATTGAACGGTTTGCTACCTATGGATCTGAACAGTGGAAAAAAGGTTAAAAAAATTTAATTTTTTAAAGTTTTTTGCGATTTTGACCTTGAAGATGAAGTTTTTTTGATTTTATATGTTCACAATTTTTGTTCTCTATGACAAGAGCTACAACTTTGCCTCAGAGAGTATATCAAAATTCCAAACGGTTTGCAAAATATGAGCTTGAGTAAATGATCATTTTTTTGCAAAAATGACATCGAGGCCCCACATCTTTGAGGGCCCATAAAAAAAAACCTGGAGGACTTTGGGCAAAACTGGGAGACATGGGTTTTTTTTTTTTTGTCTTTAATCACGTAGTGGTGTCCGTATATGGTTATTTTTTTCCGTGTTGCACTGTGTAATGAGTCAACAAGTGAACAAGAAAACACGGTTTAAATACATTTTCTTTCGAATAAAATTACGATTCTTTTTATTCGATATCGAATGCCATGATACCAAAATTAAAAATTACGAGAGATTTTACTAGATATCGAATGCGGTGATTAGACCCCTGCTTTTAAGAATAATTTATACTTCCTGAATTCGTTTCAAACAAAAAATCATACACTACAGTGGACCCTCAGTTAACGAACGCCCCGCATAAGGAACATTTCGTATAACGAACACTTTTTTTTATGAAAAAAAGTTTCACTTAACGAACGAAGTTTCGCATAACGAACAAAAAAAAGGGGGAAAACCTTAATTGCATGGAAAATTTCTTTCAGTATATAGCAACGAAACAGGGGAAGTCCCGAATATACATTATTGTGTTGTCTGTTTTCAACTTTTGTTTCAAGTGCATAATTGCATCAGTTGTGTTCGTATAATTTACAAGGTATGTTAAAACATACATATGTATGTATATGTAAGTGTTCTATTTTTAATTTTGTTTTTATAAAAATTACAAAATAACATACTCGCAAATGCCTTCAACAAAAGATTTGGAGAAAGAAAAATAAAAGAGCTAAAATAACTATTGAGATGAAACTCGAAATCATTGAAAAATATAAACAAGGTTTGGGTGTGTCTGGTTTAGGACGTAAGTACAACTTATCGAAATCGACGATTTCTACTATCCTCAAGAATAAGGACAAGCTTGGGCTGGTGAATTATGCAAAAGTAGTATCAAGAATTTCTTCGCAACGACCACAAATTATGGATGATGTTGAAAGATTGCTTCTGATATGGATTAACGAAAAGCAAATGCAAGCTGACTCAATTTCGCAGAATATAATTTGTGAGAAGGCTAAAAATATTTTCGCCAATCTTATTGAAAAGTTACCAGAAACATCAACAGTCAGTGAAAAAGAGTTCAAAGCATATTAGTGGGTAGTTTTTTCGATCTGTAACGGATTAATTTATTTTACATGTATTTACATGGAAATAGTCGTTTTGCCTAACGAACTTTTTGCATAACGAACGAGGTGCTGGAATGAATTAAGTTCGTTAACCGAGGGTCCACTGTATATAGGAACCACCGTAAAAATAAAGCAAAAAGGGTCATAGGGATATTCTAGAAAATTTCTACTCTGATAAGGATCGAGTCCTTACGAAAACCTAACAAACTTACTTTTTACATATAATTCCTTTTTGTTTTTATTTTTTAACAACAGAAATTTACATTTCTGTTTCAATTTTTTTTTGTTTTTTTAAAAATATTTGGTTTAAATCTCCAAATTATACGAAATATTGTTCTGGGCATACAAAACTGGGGTACACATACGAGGTATGATCATTTGTGGAACAAGATTAACGTGAGTACCTGCCATACTCGGCCTCACCTCACGGTGGTCTTACCACCGAGTGAAACTTAGGCGTAGACTAGCGCACCCATTGTGTAGTATAACAACACTTTACGATTGCCACCAATCGCTTTTTGTGTGTGATACAGTCACAATGAGTAGCAATTTATATAATATGGCAAGCCTTTCTAAGGCAAGCCTAGATCCATATTGTAACCTCTTGCTTAGGGGTTTGGAGACTATCCAAACTCCGTCTGTTGAGAGTGCAACAGTACACTTGATCGACCTTGTACCTTACCTACTTAATCGATCTTAAACCACTCACAGACCTTTTCTTCCAGATTTTAGCGTCTGGTGCCCCTATACGAGGTATGATCAAAAAAATAATCGTTATTTTCATTTTTCGTGAGGTTTTCGATTTTCGCATTTTTTTTTAATGTTGGTTATTTATGTTGACAATATCAGCCATTTGGGATGGTCAGTTTGTTTTTGACAGATAAAAAGGTTAGTCGTGTTTTTGTGTGCTCTTCGATTTTTTACTATTTCAAAAAATGGATCAAAGAAACTGTATTAAGTTTTGTGTAAAAAATGTAATTAAAAGGACATTATGGACAGTTATGGCCTTTTTGAGCAAATCTGGATCGTCGTTGACGATGTTCAACATCTCCTGAGCGATGTTCATGCGACGTTGTTTTTGCTATATGCCAACATCATCTCTAATAGTGATTCGACGATTATCCAAAATCATTTTCTTCAATGCTTCAATGTTGTCATCGGTTGTTGACGTGCTCGGGCGACCAAGACGAGCATCATGATTGATATCTTCTCGGACTTCCTTAAACCGTTTATACCACAATTAAACTTGTGTGTTCTGCTCACAGTAGACTCGCCAAACGCCACAGTCAACATTTCAAATGTCCTTGCACATTTAATTTCATTTTTTACACAAAACTTAATACAGTTTCTTTGGTCCATTTTTTGAAATAGTAAAAAATCGAAGAGCACACCAAAACACGATTAACCTTTTTATCTGTCAAACACAAACTGACAATCCAAAATGGCTGATATTGTCACATTAATAACAGAAATGTGTACCAACATT
This sequence comes from Phasia obesa, assembly GCA_949628195.1. Classification (NCBI taxonomy): domain Eukaryota; kingdom Metazoa; phylum Arthropoda; class Insecta; order Diptera; family Tachinidae; genus Phasia; species Phasia obesa. Next base: position 5,042,511 of record OX451219.1, read on the forward strand.
AAAAAAAAGCGAAAATCAAACATACGTACCTTACGAAAATTGAAAATAACGGTTTTTTTATCATACCTCGTATGTATATAAAAAGTGCGGAAAAAAATATATGTAACGCAAGCTGGCGAAAGGGACCTTGTCTTGCTAGAGTAAAAATTTTCAGTACGGTACAAAAAAAGTTTGGGTAAAAATTTCATGTTTTCTGTCTGTTTTTTTTTTTTTTGGACCAAACGATACCTACTTATCTTGCGATTAACTACGTTTTATTTGATTTTGGCCTGAGTTTTTTGTGTTCTATCCAGAAATACCGAAATTTTAATTTCGACCACTTTCAGGGTAAGTTCCCTTTCGTCAGCTTGCGTCACATATAGCCTTGTGAATTTATTTACACGTAAAGAAAAAACCTGGTTGAGGTAACCATAATCTAAGGGTAACATATTATGATTAAATTATATGGTTGTAGTCAAACCATATTATTATTAACATAATCATAATATTGCTATGTTAGAACCATATTATTGTCTAACATTGTAAAATATAAAATTTTATTATGAAATAAATTAATAAATATATTGAGATATATAAATACAAAAATATACCTCATTTGTTTTTAAAAACATTATAAGGTATGTTTATAAAAACAATAAAACACACAATTATTTATTAGTTTATTTTTTTAAGCATTCAATAAGGGAAACGAGTCAATATTTAATTGTTATATTTTGAAAGAAATTCTAGATATTAGATTCTAATAATTTTACAAATCTAAACACAAAACTTCAAAAAAACCAAACATTATTAGTTTGCTTTTATTCATACGGTGATTACATACCAGCAAACTTATCATAATTTGTTTACTAATAATATATTATGGTTATAAGTACAATATTATTTTGGAATACTAATATATCATTGGTTGTGGTTTGAAAATTGTATAGTTCAAACCAACCATTTAATGATCAAATAGTAAAAAAAACTTGTTTGTCGTGAGCATGGTAATTATTAAAACAACTATAGATTGTTCATCGCAACTATATATTGTTAAGGAGAACATAGGATGGTTCTTGTGACCGTACCATAATCATGTTTTTTCTCTGGGTGTAGATTTGGTTTTACAACCAAACTAGGCTTCCACATTTCCTACGTGCTACTCACGGGAGAAGCACATTGGGTTTGTATATACTAGAAGCAGACCTTTGAAGAACAACAAAAATTACTTAAGCATTGTTTTTTTTGTGGCAATATGGCAATATTGCTAGGAGAATAAGTTACACAATATGAGAGAATAGTAAAAACAAGCACACCCAACCAGAGAAAGTTATTAAAATTATATATTGGTGCTTTACACTTGAAAAAATCTCTGCATTATAGATATTATGGCGATAAAGAGCTGTATAAATTTTGGTCATAATCGGGAAGGGGCAAGGGGTAGTTTACTTAACACCCCAAACCGAAAATAATTAATTTTTCGATTCGAACTTATGTTCTTTACTTTGAACTTATGTTCTTTATGTAATATGTATATCCTTTAAAATATCTGTTTCCAATAGCTATGGTAAAGTTGAGTGTAGATTACTCCAGCTTTTTTTATATATTTATGGAACTTGACACTTGTTCAGGAAGCCTGAATTCGCATGTGCAATAACCTGTATTAATTCGCCTTGCATTAAACTTCAAAGTAACTTCACCGAAATTAAGCAAAATGTGTACGTTATTTTTAAAAAATAGAATATGTTTAAGAAATCACTGAATAAGCTACAAGAAGCACTTTTTTAATTTCTTTTCTGACCATAAGACAATATATATAAATCAATTAACTTTGATTATTTCAACACATAAATACACGAAGTTGATATTTAAAACAATGTCCTTAAATATGGTGATACAAATGTTGATCAATTTCATTTCCACCAGACATGTCCTTAAACAACTACTTGATTTTACTTAATTTAGTTTTTGACAAAAAAAAAAAAAAAATTGATTACAAGACCACTGACTAAAGCGCTTTATAGAAGGCAAATAAAACACCAATAGATAGTTTACAACAAGAATAAGTTACAATTACATTTAAACAATTCAATACTTGTACTCTAGTATTTAAAGTTTAGAAAAATTTATCGAAATAAAGTTATACTTACGAGTAGTTACTCGTAAGGCTAAAACTTGTTGTTGACAAAAAAAAAGGTGTAATTTAAATTGAATTTCCAAAGCTTTTATAATGTGTATGGGTGTGCGTTTATGTATTTAAACACTGATTATATTTTTAAAATATTTTTTTTTTTCAAACATTTGTTTGCCAAAATTAATTATTGGAGAATCTGTTTGGAGAATATTGATTTTGATTAGTATAAAAGTGTCGTAAAATTCAACATGAATGACAGTTCAATCAAAAATTTGTAGTCGTTTAGACATCAAGCTACAACTTAAGATTAGGTGTGGAGTGTTTATTATTTTTTTAATTATCCTTGTTAAAATTTAAAAATGAAAATCCTGGTGAGATACTTAGTTGCCTTTGATGTCACATCCTAAAGTTCCTAACGTTAGTGTAAATTGTATTGCAGTTTCTTTTAGCTTTGATAGCATCGGTGGCTGCTCATCCTGGCGGTCTTTATGGCGGTTATGGTCATGGAGGTTATGGAGGTTATGGCATTGCTGCAGCTCCAGCTATAAGTTATGCTGCCCCAGCTGTTAGCTATGCTGCAGCTGCTCCTGTAGTTAAAGCTGTAGCTGCAGCTCCGGCTATAAGTTACGCTGCAGCCCCAGCTATAAGTTACGCTGCTCCAGCTGTTAGCTATGCTGCAGCTGCTCCTGTAGTTAAAGCTGTAGCTGCAGCTCCCGCTATTTCCTATGCTGCCCCTGCAATTTCATATGCCGCTCCTGCCATTGCTGCTGCACCAGCTATTTCATATGCTGCTCCTGCTGTTGTTGCAGCTCCTGCACCTGCTGTTGTTGCTGCTCCTGCCCCTACATTAGTCAAAACCATCTCTCCCGCTGCTACCAGCTACTCCACTATCAGTACTGTAAGTTTTTTTTTTATACTGATAAAAACACTGTGCTACAAAGAAGCAACGCTGGCTTAGCGTAGGTTGCGATCCATGTAGAGAACTGTTTTAAAAACATTCCAAATGATAAAACACAAGTTTCTCGCCAGTATTGTTGTTTGGCTTTGAATTTTAAAATTGTATATATATTTTTTTAATTTTATTTCTTACTTAACTTTAGGTCATTAATCATCCTCCTACCATTAGAACAGTAGCTGTAGCTGCCGCACCCGCTGTTAAGGTAGCCGCTGCTCCTGCTATTTCATATGGAGCGCCTGTGGTGAAAGTAGCTGCTGCTCCCGCTATTTCGTATGCTGCCGCTGCTCCAGCCATTTCATATGCTGCTGCCGCTCCAGCTATTTCATATGCAGCTGCCGCTCCAGCTATTTCATATGCTGCTCCAGCCATTTCCTATGCAGCTCCTGCTCCTGCCATTTCTTATGCTGCACCTGCTGTCAAAGTAGCCGCTGCACCAGCCATATCTTATGCTGCGGCTGCACCTTCGATTTCCGTAGGTTATGGTCATAGTTTCGGTATTGGCGGCTATGGTCATCATTAACTAGCTCCTGTTGTTACAGAAACAAATAATGGAAATCTATTGAACTGCTTATGAACTATTTGCCACTGTATTAAGGATTAACTAATTTAATAATTTTTAAGCCTTTGAGGCCGTTTTTAATATGTTTTTATTTTAGTTTTAAATTTAAACAAAAACCGGGGAAAAAACGCCCATTTATACAAATTTAGCAGAGAGAATCTTTTAATTGTAATTATTAATTTTTCAATGCTAATCTTTATCTAATTATATTTTCTTTAAATAACTAGTCCCTATTCTTTTACATATGTACTCATGTAGATTATTATTTAATCCTTCATTTATATCTAGATGGCAAGGAAAAAAGTTCAAATACTTTTACAAAAAAAAAGGAAAATGTTTCTTACGAGTCCTTCATTATATTGTGATTTTACATATAAATTTAGAATTTATATTTTGACCAAAAAACAAGAATAAGTAAAAAAAATTATTGGAAATTTTGAAATTTAAAATAAAAAGTTGTAACTTTTTTCATAAAACGAAAAATTTATGTTTATAAAGCTCTATATATATGTACTTAAAAACGCTTTAAAAAACGATGCTATTCTGTTTTAAATTTTATTTAATCTATACATATAATAAAACAGTCCGCACAATTATGAATATTCCTGGGGAAAATTTCCTCTTCCCAATGTTTTGTTCCCGGCAAAAGTGTTCCTTATTCTAATTTCTTCTCTCCCTAGGAGTAGCAAAAAAGGGAGTGAGAAAATGGGAAACAGCTGTTCTGCGTTCCAGTTTAATAATAAAAAAAACATACATATATAAAAAAAACATACATATATAGCCATACCTAACTTTGTTATGTTTCCCAATTTCACAACAATATATATACATATACGATTTTTACATTTATGATTTCGTTATTACAAATATAATATAAAGATATAGGCACTTTTTTAAAATTTTATCTAAGATTTTTGTAAAAATTTTATGGCAAATTTTTTATAAAATTTTTTTTTGTAAAATTAATTCGAAAATTTTTTGTAAAATTTTATTGAAAATTTTTTATAAAAATTTGATCGAAAGTTTTTTTAAAATTTTATCGAAAATTTTTTGTAAAACTTTATCGAAATTTTTTGTACAACTTTATCGAAATTTTTTTGTAAAATTTTATAGAAATTTTTGTAAAATTTTATCGAAATTTTGTTGTAAAATTTTATCGAATTTTTTGAAAATTTTTTGTAAAATTTTATCCAAAAATTTTGGTAAAATTTATCGAAAATTTATTGTAAAATTTTATCGAAAATTTATTCGAAAATTTTATTCGAAAATTTTATTCGAAAATTTTATCGAAAATTTTTTGTAAAATTTTTTGTAAAATTTTATTGAAAATCTTTTTTGTAAAAGCATTATCGAAAATTTTTTGTAAAAATTTTTAGAAAATTTTTTGTAAAATTTTATAGAAAATTTTTTGTAAAAATTTTATTTAAAATTTGTTGTAAAAAATTTATAGAAAATTTTTTGTAAAAAATTTATAGAAAATTTTTTGTAAAAAATTTATAGAAAATTTTTTGTAAAAAATTTATAGAAAATTTTTTGTAAAAAATTTATAGAAAATTTTTTGTAAAAAATTTATAGAAAATTTTTTGTAAAAATTTTTTGTAAAAATTTTATTGAAAATTTTTTGTAAAAATTTTATTGAAAATTTTTTGTAAAAATTTTATTGAAAATTTTTTGTAAAAACATTATCGAAAATTTTTTGTAAAAACATTATCGAAAATTTTTTGTAAAAACATTATCGAAAATTTTTTGTAAAAACATTATCGAAAATTTTTTGTAAAAATTTTATCGAAAATTTTTTGTAAAAATTTTATCGAAAATTTTTTGTAAAAATTTTATCGAAAATTTTTTGTAAAAATTTTATCGAAAATTTTTTGTAAAAATTTTATCGAAAATTTTTTGTAAAAATTTTATCGAAAATTTTTTGTAAAAATTTTATCGAAAATTTTTTGTAAAAATTTTATCGAAAATTTTTTGTAAAAATTTTATCGAAAATTTTTTGTAAAAATTTTATCGAAAATTTTTTGTAAAAATTTTATTGAAAATTTTTTGTAAAAATTTTATTGAAAATTTTTTGTAAAAACATTATCGAAAATTTTTTGTAAAAACATTATCGAAAATTTTTTGTAAAAACATTATCGAAAATTTTTTGTAAAAACATTATCGAAAATTTTTTGTAAAAACATTATCGAAAATTTTTTGTAAAAACATTATCGAAAATTTTTTGTAAAAACATTATCGAAAATTTTTTGTAAAAACATTATCGAAAATTTTTTGTAAAAACATTATCGAAAATTTTTTGTAAAAACATTATCGAAAATTTTTTGTAAAAACATTATCGAAAATTTTTTGTAAAAACATTATCGAAAATTTTTTGTAAAAACATTATCGAAAATTTTTTGTAAAAACATTATCGAAAATTTTTTGTAAAAACATTATCGAAAATTTTTTGTAAAAACATTATCGAAAATTTTTTGTAAAAACATTATCGAAAATTTTTTGTAAAAACATTATCGAAAATTTTTTGTAAAAACATTATCGAAAATTTTTTGTAAAAACATTATCGAAAATTTTTTGTAAAAACATTATCGAAAATTTTTTGTAAAAACATTATCGAAAATTTTTTGTAAAAACATTATCGAAAATTTTTTGTAAAAACATTATCGAAAATTTTTTGTAAAAATTTTATAGAAAATTTTTTGTAAAAATTTTATAGAAAATTTTTTGTAAAAATTTTATAGAAAATTTTTTGTAAAAATTTTATAGAAAATTTTTTGTAAAAATTTTATAGAAAATTTTTTGTAAAAATTTTATAGAAAATTTTTTGTAAAAATTTTATAGAAAATTTTTTGTAAAAATTTTATAGAAAATTTTTTGTAAAAATTTTATAGAAAATTTTTTGTAAAAATTTTATAGAAAATTTTTTGTAAAAATTTTATAGAAAATTTTTTGTAAAAATTTTATAGAAAATTTTTTGTAAAAATTTTATAGAAAATTTTTTGTAAAAATTTTATAGAAAATTTTTTGTAAAAATTTTATAGAAAATTTTTTGTAAAAATTTTATAGAAAATTTTTTGTAAAAATTTTATAGAAAATTTTTTGTAAAAATTTTATAGAAAATTTTTTGTAAAAATTTTATAGAAAATTTTTTGTAAAAATTTTATAGAAAATTTTTTGTAAAAATTTTATAGAAAATTTTTTGTAAAAATTTTTTGTAAAAATTTTATTGTAAATTTTTTGTAAAAATTGTATTGAAAATTTTTTTGTAAAAATTTTATTGAAAATTTTTTGTAAAAATTTTATTGAAAATTTTTTGTAAAAATTTTATTGAAAATTTTTTGTAAAAATTTTATTGAAAATTTTTTGTAAAAATTTTATTGAAAATTTTTTGTAAAAATTTTATTGAAAATTTTTTGTAAAAATTTTATTGAAAATTTTTTGTAAAAATTTTATTGAAAATTTTTTGTAAAAATTTTATTGAAAATTTTTTGTAAAAATTTTATTGAAAATTTTTTGTAAAAATTTTATTGAAAATTTTTTGTAAAAATTTTATTGAAAATTTTTTGTAAAAATTTTATTGTAAATTTTTTTGTAAAAATTTTATTGAAAATTTTTTGTAAAAATTTTATTGAAAATTTTTTGGAAAAATTTTATTGAAAATTTTTTGGAAAAATTTTATTGAAAATTTTTTGGAAAAATTTTATTGAAAATTTTTTGGAAAAATTTTATTGCAAATTTTTTGGAAAAATTTTATTGAAAATTTTTTGGAAAAATTTTATTGAATATAATGTAACATGGTGTTCCTGATTGTTCTAAACTATCCCCAAAGTTTCTACATCGTTTAAGAACGTTCCCGGATGCTCTTAAATGCTCTCGCATGTTTTAGACTATTCGGGAAATATTAACTTTAGATTGGATATGCCACGCCCACAGTTTCGACTATTTTTTTCCAACATTGCTCTTGCTAAACTATATTATTTAAATTTTAACCCAATCACTGATCGCAACGCCAATAGAAAACAAGCGGTAACTCTATGTATGCCTTCTAAATCTAGACGTGGAACTATTTAGCTCTTATTAGCTATTATTTTCCTTGCATTTAATAACTAATAATAAAAAAATTTAAATGTTCAATATGAAAAAGGCCAAAAATATTCAAATTTAATTAACAATTTGCCACAAAAAAAAAAAAAAAACAATTTATGTTTGAGGTAGATAAATTACAACTGTAATAATTAAAATTAAATTAACTATTAAGAAGCAAAGAGCATTTAACGTTTTGGCAACTTCCTTCCAGGGATGCAGCTGTGTTTCAACATAATCGTTTGACTTGAAATGAAAAAGAAAAATGTTAATGTTTTTGAATTCTCTAAATTAAAACAATTTTTAACTTACATCTGCTAATCTCATGCACAGCAACAAACGCAAGGGAGAGAAATTTAACAAAGAAGTTAGCCAAGGATAAGGTTTAGTTTTGGGTGGATACAATTCCAGCCACATAATACCAATATGCAGCATATAACAGAAAGTGGCCACACGTAAAATATGTTGGTATGCCAGCACTAGGAGTTTTTGTTAAAAAAAAGTAAATAATATTGTCTGTTAATATATTAACAGAAAGTACTCACTTATATCAGGAACATAGGGAGTTGGGGCATGTTTGGTAATAAACATCAAACCCAGCATTAAAATTAATATAACCACCAATATTAAAGCACCACGGCGATAGCCTCTCAATAGAAACGACAATATAATTAAAATTTGACAAGCTGTTAAGATCAAAAACAAAAAATCCGAAATCATTTATTATATAAATCAAGCCCAAGGCGAATTAATACTAAGTGATTGCACGGGCGAATTTAGAAATTGTAAGTTTAACTGTCAAAATACATATACAAAAAATTATTATTTTCGCTTTAATATTTCCCCTCAGTAGTGAGGCTACCTGATTAATATGCCTTGTTTACATGTGTCAACCCAAGGCACATTCATCAGGTATCCTCACTACGAAGGAGAAATATTAAGGCGAAAATTTTTAATTTTTTTTATATCGAGTTTGTAGTTCAATTTCCATTTAAGGGGAAAGATTGTAAATTAAACTGTCAAAATCCATATTGAAAAATTGATTTTTTTGGCCTTAATATTTCCACTCAGTAATGAGGCTAAATGATTAATATGCCTTGTGTCAACCCATATTCAACAGGTAGCCTCACTACTAAGGCATATTAATCAGGTAGCCTAACCTGCCTGGATTTTAACAGTTAAATTTGCAATTTTTCCCCTTAAATGGAAGTTGAACTATCAAACTCCATATAAAAAAATTAAAAATTTTCGCCTTAATATTGAATGTGCCTTGGTAGTGAGCAAGGCACATTCATCAGGTAACCTCACTACGAAGGAGAAATATTAAGGCGAAATTTTTTTAATTTTTGTTGATATGGAGTTTGATAGTTCAACTTCCATTTAAGGGGAAAAATTGTAAGTGTAACTGTCAAAATCCATATAAAAAAATTGATAATTTTCGCCTTAATATTTCCCCTTCGTAGTGAGGTTACCTGTGTCAATCTCCATATATAAAAAAATTGTTTATAAATTTTTAAATTGAGTTTGACATTTGACAAACATATGATGAGCTTTTTCACCACTGCAATCACCTATCATGAATACGCCTTGATCAAGCCTTTGATAAAAATTTCGCTCAACATACCCAATATAGGCACTGAAAAGACATTTTTATAAAATGTACTATTACGTGATATTTCAAATATAATCGATATATCACCATCCATGGACTGTAAAATAACTTTGTCGGTGAAACGTGCCATTACACCCTTGTTAATAGGATTAACAGATATTTTATGTAAATGCCACTCGCTAAGAGAATCAACAGTTTCGTGCTCCAGTTTGTCTCTATAAATTAAAGGTAACACTTCCAAAGGACCAGATTCTAAGCCAAAATCTATGTCACATTTTAAATGTTCATTGGGCCAATTTTGTTGGGGATTTATGCACCAGGTTGTAAGAATAGCATCGGGAAAGATTAAAGTAATCGTACCATTATTATCAATTCTGATTTCTTGATAAAAATCATGAATTCCATGGGTTTTGCCGGCGGCACTAAAATTTGTTTTCATATTAATAAGTGTATAAAAGGTTTATTTCTAATAAGAAGTCTCTTACTTGATAATCATAAGATGTGGCGTCCAAATTTCGAACTCTGTATATTGGATTTCTTCGATGAAACTAAAATCTTCGGGTTTCCATTGTAAACGAGAATCCTGCCAATTCTAAAATGGAGAATTATAAAACAAAATTATTATTTCCAGAGGATTGGACAAGATCTCTTTTGAAGTGCTTAAAGAACGAAATAAATACAATAAAATAAAATTTTTACTTTTGCATGGGTTGTACCGCTCTCAAAGTTCCAGCCCTGCACTGAATTTTTAGAACAAATTATTATAGGTTTTAAAATATACAATAATAAATATAATCATAATTATCTTAAGATATAAAAAAGAAATATTTTTTTTATATTATAAGGCTCTCGTTATTATAGCGCTCTCTAGACACTGCGTATTTTACACAAGGACTGTAGACAGATTCTAGATATAACATAGTAGACAGATTCTAGACAGATTCTAGATATAATATAGTTTGTAAAATAAAGTGGTAAGCTTAAATTTAAAGGTCCTTGATATTCTGGGTTTTTCGATACACGATAACAAACATTTAATTCTAATTGGAGCTGTTAAAGCTACTATTTCAATTTAATAATGGACAAGCATCCTAGCAATAAAGTTACTCATACATAATTTATTAATAGGTAAAATAGCTTTTTAGATCCAAGATAATTAAATTAAATTTTGGTATAAAGTGCCTCGCCTACTTCAACAATCCGTTTTAAGTTAAAATAAGGAAATATTAATATCGGAAATATTTACATAAAAGTGATAGCCTTCACTGACTTCACTCCTCTAGATAAACGCTAACACGCCTACTTTTTCTATTTCGCCTATTTTTGGACTAACTAAGACCCTAAATAATCTAGTTTTCTAGAAATAACTAATTTTTAGCTTTGTAAGGAGAGGTTACGCCCATATTTTTGGTTCTATAAACTGTTGGTACAACTATCTGCTAATACATAACTCACACAAAATTAAAACACACCAGCTGTATTAGTTCTTGAAAAATATTATGATTGTGTTTCATGGAAGTTGTAAACCAACAGCGCATAATATTGTCGGCTATATATATTATGGTTATGTTATATTAATGTTAACTTATATTTACTGTAATTCGAAATTACCACTCACTCACTGTTTGTTTTACGTTGTTTTTTTTTTTTTTGTTTTATTTTCAGTTCTTGTTAAGCTCTGTACAGACGGTTGTCAGATCTTACAATATTGTCAGAAAAATATACAGAAAACGTCTAAGAATCGTGTGAACTTACTCGTACAATTGTTGTCTGGCAATATTGTCGGAAAAAGCATTGTCAGACTTCAAACTAACAATAATAAGTCCCCTTTCACAATAGACAGAAACAGGGCAGACAGACAAGATTTTTAGGCAATGGGTTGAAGAGGTAGAGTGTGTATTTCATGAGTATCGTACTGGACATTTTTTTGTTACTCTTTTCTGCTTTTTGTTTTTTTCTGTGTTGCTTCTCATTATATTTCTCAAGTAGGCGTGTACTTGCTTAAAATTTCTCAACAAAGTACACAAGGCATATTAAACAAGGTGATAGCGTAAGGGAGAAGAAATTTGAGCAAAAAATTTTTTGAATTTTTTTTATATGGATTTTGACAGTAAAATAGATATTATTCTCTCTTAAATAACCTGATTAATGTCAAAGTCCATATAAAAAAAATTTAAAAAATTTCTCTTTAATATTAGCTCCGCCTTGTGCAGTCACTTGGTTAAATATGCCTTGAAAGTACATGTACCACAGATTTTCCACAACACACACATGTAAAGTAAATAAATCCGACAGTAGAATGTGCAAAAATCTCTCTGTCTTGTTTATGTCCAATTGTGAAAGCATTAAGGCAGAGCAAAAGAGAAATAAAAAAAATGTCTGCCCTGTTTCTGTCAATTGTAAAAGCAGACTAATGCCAGATATGTGACAATCGTGTGTCAGCACATTGTTAGGCCTGACAATATTGTAAGATCTGACAACCGTCTGTACAGAGCTTTAAAATATTTTGATATTTTAAGTGAATATTCGATTTTTTTTTCTGCCATATTACCAAATTTTTGGAAAAATTATTTTTTTTTTCGAAAATTATTTCTTAATTACTTTTTGCTAATTTTTATGTAAAATTCATTTTCGGAACGTGGCCAATGCCACCACTCTCCGATTATTTTTGCTGATCTAAAAACCGCTCACTGTTCGTAATCTGTTACCAGTTTTTTTTTTTGTTTTCACTTATTGGTGAAATTTATAAAATTTTTGGTTTTTTAAGATTTTGATTTTTAAACATTTTGTTTTTTTTTTTTTTAATTTTAGGTTTTTATAAAAATAACCGATTCATCGGTAAATTCTCTAATTTTGGATTGTAATTTTTAATTGTTTTCTTTTATGTGATTTTTTTTTATAAAATTCCAATGTTTAGACGATTCTCCGATTTCTTTGTTAAATTCTGATTTTATCGAAAATTTTACTTTACAATTTTATTAGTGAAATTTCAAATTTTTTAATTTAATTTTTTTGTAAATTTTGGTAAAATTTCTGTACATTTAAAAAAAATTAAATCTTTTGTTAAAAATTTTTATTTTTTTGTGAAATAAGTAGGTGTATGTATTAACCGAATGGGTATATAGTAATCACAAGGCATATTTATCAGGTGGCCTTATTACGAAGGGGAAATTTTAAGACGAACATTTTTATACGAATTTTGACTGTTAAGCTTACAACTTTTCCCCTTAAATAGAAGTAGGACTACCAAACTCCATCAAAAAAAATTAAAAATTTTTGCCTTAATATTTCCCCTTCGTAGTTAGGCTACCTTAATAATGTACCTTGAGTAATCAAATGTGTATATATGTATGTTAATCAGGTAGCCTCACTACGGAGGGGAAATATTAAGGCGAAAATTATCAATTTTTTTTGGTATGGATTTTAACAATTAAACTTACAATTTTTTGCCTTAAATGAAAGTCGAACTATCAAACTCTATATAAAAAACATTTAAAAATGTTCGCCTTAATATTTCCCCTTTTTAGTGAGGTTACCTGATGAATGGACCTTATATGTACATGTATGGTAACCGAAAGTGTAACAGCTTCATTGAAATTTTCCAGTAACTGATTTAGGTTTCTGTGCACAACCCAAGGCGAATTCATACCAGGTGGAGTCGATAGCCCAGCTGATTGTTTTTTGCTCTCGTTTTTTTGCTAATGTCTTGTCAAAAAATACATTGTTTCATATCTGCTAATCTAATGTCAAAGTTGTTGTTTTGTTGTAGTTGTTGTCCTACTGCTCACACCTGGTATGAATTCGCCTTGGCACAACCTAAGGGAAATTGATTTTGCCAAGTGAGAATTTTACGATAACAAATACAACAGCTTCGACGTTTTTCTAGCACATGTAAAATACTACATTCTTAAGAATTTATTAGTATCAGATTTGACATTTAAAAAGTAGTGTCTATTTGGCGACTTGAAAGAATTTTACGATTATATTGTTTTTAAGTATACCACATTGTTTTAGAAATGTTAACAAAAGCCAAGCGATCAGCTGTTGTTTGAAAAGTTCCACATGAAATAATGGCGCTTTGCTTTATTTCACAGCTTGATAAAATGTTGCCAGAAATATTTCAATGTTTTTCACAGCAAAAACAGAATACTACTTCTGCAACATTTTTTCATGACTTTTTCATAGAAATTTTATATGTACATATGTAATTTGACAGCATTCCGCATGAAAAACTGAAAAGAGTACCAGGCTTTAAGCCTAGTACTCTGTTCGAATTTGTGAAAAATGTTGATTGAGCAACATTTATTATTTCACAAGGAAAATTTTGACATTTAAAATGTGATGTGTAACTCGCGATTTTGAAGTATTTTACGTTTTTCTTGCTTTTAAATATAACACATTGTTTTACAAAATTTTCCACAAAAAATTACACGTGAAATAATGCACATTGGCTTTATTTCACAGCTTTGGTAAAATGTTGCCAGAAACATCTCAATGTTTTTCCACAGCAAAAACAGAGTACTACTTCTGCAACATTTTTTCATGACTTTTTCATAGAAATTTTTTAAGTATGTAATTTGACATCATTCCGCATGAAAAATTGAACAGATACCAGGCTTAAGTCTAAAATTAGTGTAAATATTTACTCTTTAAACTATGACGAAATTCTGTAATACAAGAAAATTTTAAGTCACTTACCAATATCAATGTCAAGCGCGTTTGTAAAAAACCATGATCATGTTGATAACGAACGGCCGCAATATTAAAAGAAAAATTAACGCTTCCTAATTCGGGCGGAAACGAAGCATTCTCGGCTTTAGCAGTAATATTTTCTAACAAAAGTTGATGTGGCGTTAAGGGCCTCACATCGTCTTCAAGTTCATCAGAAAAACCATCAAATTGGCAATCGTAAAACCAACTAGCCGGTATAAAATCATACGTACTAAAACTAATGTAGTTGATATTCAAGGGAGAAGCATCGGTGAAATTCATTAAAGGTTCTTCCTTATAACCCGGTATATACACTAATAAATTTGCATCTAAAATACAAAATAAAAAAAAATAAACAAAATTATTTAATCATTAACGATTGTTTTGAAGGAAATACATAAGTAAGAATTAAAGTACCCTTCGTTTGTATAACCTCAATGGGTGTGGGATTAAGAATTGATAAAATATTTGGTTCCTGATTAGTAGCCACACGACGACGTCCCATGCTGGTACGTATAGTAGAAAATGAATTAAGACCCGCACCAATGACTAATCAAAAAAAAAATACAAAAACAAAAATAAAATTAGCATTTTTTTGTTTGTCCAACTTCTTAAAATTTCAATCAGCTTTGACGTTCTTTTACCAATTTCGTAGACACGATCATTTGCGTTGGGATGATTAATAACCGATAATAAAACATGAGCATCTCTGGCTGTCATTACATAAAATTTCAAATGCAACAATTCATTACTGGCCAATTTATTGTGTTTTAGATTATGTATATGAAAGAAATCGGCATAATTATAACCCCGATTATTCGGTATGCTGTAATGACGGCAGGTATCCATTTGAGCCAGACTGACATTATATTTGAAATCAGCTTTAACATAATTTAAATATAAGAAAATTATGCCAACTATAAGATGATAAAAAAAATGGCACATTATTATTATGAATTTTTATTTCTTGTCTTTAAGCAACTGCTCTTTACAGCGTTTCGGCGAGAACTAAATTTTGCTGTAGTTTGAGAACTTTTTTGAATTATGAATGAAGTAAACAATTTTTATCACTAAGAGCATACAAAGACTTTATCGCTTAAATACTGAGCATAAACCTATAAAATGTTATCAAAGTCGTTTTTATTATAAAAAACACAAAAAGGATAGATTCGACCATGAAATAATACAAAAATTGTTTACTATTTTTGCACAGAGCCTAAAAATATTATCCTAACTTTACAAATATGTACGCACACTATACAATATGTATGCATGTAGACTAATACTTTTTATTTTTATGAGCTGATGGCATTGGTTGCTGGTCCCATTTTTTTTTTTTTTTTTTTTTTTTGTAACTTATAAATAATTAATAATTATCAAGTTTCTTATTAAATAAGTAAATAAATCTTTTTATTTTAAATATAAATGTGAAATGTCTGTTTGTTAATTTCTACAAATAATTTTAACGACAAATAGCAAGACCCAAAATAGTTCAGGTTTTTGTACTGGGATTAGTATTTTTTACTTATGACTTTATTATCGTAAATCACACTATACAATTTAATGTCAACAAATGCAGCAATATTTAATTTACATAATGTAAAGTTCTGTATTTATTTATATTGAACAATATAAAATTTTGAAATTTTTTTCTTTTTTTTTCTATTTTAAAAATTTTATTTCAAATATTAACGGATTTTGCGAACAACTCTGTTTTAATTAACGCCGTTACTGAAATTGAACATTTTGCTAGTTAACGCAGTTAAATTACTTGACTTTAGATTTATCTGCTTCTTCTTTGTATAAGAAATGATAATTGACTTTTCAAGAAAAGAATTGCCAGACATCAAATCATTTTGTAATTATTGCGTTTTTATGTGATAAAATATTTCTTGTTTTTGTAAATCTATTTAATTTCAAAAAATATTTATTTTATTCTTAACATTTTATTGACTTGTTTTTTTAATTTTTATTTTAACTAATAGTTTCGGTTTTATAGGTAAAAAACTCTATATAGCTAATTTTAGCGATTTTTTTCGATTTCTTAAATTTTGCTGCACTATAACTTTTGAATTGAAGTATTTTTGAAATTGACTCATACTAATTCTTAGTCGTATTTTTGTTCTCTATCGATTGGTGTAGGTCGCTGTGCGGCACAACGAACAGTTTAGGTTTTATAAGTAAAAAAACTTTTTACGTAATGGATAAATCCTCTCATTACAGCTCTTTATATCTTATACTGATTTAAGTGACAGCAAGAAAATTAGATTTTATAGGATTAATGCTTTTTAATTCAATTTTTATTTTTAAATACAACAATAAATAACGAGTGGTGAACGCTTTAATATAGGCAATATTTTTTCATACACTTAGTTACATTTTTCGATTTATTCTAAGAAACACTCCCTTTTTGCAACCCTGTAAAAAAAACAAATAAAACACAAAACTAGTTAAGGCTTATATAATCTTGTACTATTTTTATGATAACATTTCTTCCCCAGTTTTTTTTTTTTGGCATATGACTTAGAAAAAATTATGATGTATACATATACAGGCCATGATTCACTATCATACTCAGTCGTACGATTTGTCAAAAATTGCATATTTGCTCAAAAAGTATGATAGTGTGTATTAAAAGTGTATGTGTGTGACAGACTTTTTGATAGATCTGTACGATTTTATAAGCATATCCGGATAGCTATTTCGCTATTGCTCAACTAGCTCATCAGCGGATTTCCCCCATAGTAATCAATTTCGATTATTATATTTTTTGAAAATAAATATTTTATACTCATAAAATATTTATTTAAATAAATTTTCAAAAGGAATCATGCGTGAATAAAAATAAATAATGAATTTTTATTAACTATAAATAGTAAAATTTATATTCTCTTTTTAATTTTTTTTTATTCATATTTTTCAGTGTTACATTCTCATTTCGTTTCACATCCACTTTAATATTAAATTCCCATTGTTTTTTAAATTCCCAAATATAATTCCCGTTTTTTCACTCCCATTTTTTTTTTTCTCAAAATCGCTAAACTGTTTTTGCGATTTCGACACTAATAGCGATGCCATCTTGGCACACGTTTGGTGTGTAGCCAACGATAAAAACAACGAAAAATATAAAAAACAAATGACGGAATTGCCAACGATGCGAAGATAGGGTGGCCACCAATAGTAATTAAAATAAGGTTTTCGCAGGGGAATTTCGTATTACAATACTGTACGTGTTAATGCAGATTCATTTTACTCTCTCTGTGAATTTATTTATCAACATATTTTATTAGCGGTTTTCAGGTTTCTTTTTTTAAGAAATCTTTTAAACTTTCTACAGTTTTAAACATCAAAGAATATAGGGATTAAAAAATAAATTATAAAAGAATTTTTTTCTATAAATTTAAATTTGTTTAAATATATATATATATATATATATATATATATATATATATATATATATATATATATATATATATATATATATATATATATATATATATATATATATACTTATATGTCAAAGTATAAGCATTTAAAAGCATTTAAAAAAGGAAAATTATTTTTAAAAAACGTAAAAAAATGGATAAAACATATTTTTCTAATAATTTTCAACTTTAAAATAAATACTCTATAAATTACATTAAATATGTACTAGCATTTTTTCCTCTTCTTCTCGAGACAACACAGTGTTCTTTTGATAAAACGATGACATTTATAAAAAAATTTTGACATTTTTTGGTGTTCAGTATGGTAGCACAACAAGGTTTAAACTACCACTTAAAAACATAAACATCAGTTAATATTGGATTAAATTAAGTATGAGATTAGCTAATTAATAGAGTCTTGAGTTTAAACTATAATTTAAAACCCCGCTCTTACTGTTTAACAAATTCATTAAAAGACAAAAAAAGTAGCATAAAAGGCAAAAGGAAAAGAAAAATTGATATTGATCTATAGGCAGTGCGGCTAATACAAAGTTTAATTTTAAGAAACCAATACTAAGTGCAGCAGACATATGGTTTACCTAGCCACCGAACCAAGACATAAATTTGTTTAGACAAAAGTCAAACTCTATTTAAAAAAACTCTATTAAGAAGAATTTTTTTATGTATTGAGTTTAATATTTGTCCAAGCAAATTTATTTCAGGTCCAGACGATATTTTATGGTTTTGTACTTTAAAAAATGTGTACTAAATTGTTTCGGTTCATTATGGGCTTTTGGTGTAGCTATCTTCAAAGCATTAAACCTCTATTATTTCTCGCATTGTATGTGAGATGTCTGTACGTGAAATTTTTTTGTTGACAATTTTGTTGCTGGTGCAAATATTAATCGATATGAAATACAAAACAGCAATTATTGGATTGTTATTAGGCTTTATAAAATTTTGTGGGAAGGTATCTTAGTTCAAAAACATGATACTTCTTCCACTTAAAATATCTCATTTTCAAGAGAAAATAGCGAAAGTACGTAATTTTACCTATTAAATAATACTGAAAACTTGGCAGCACGTTTTACTTTTGTAAACGAATAATTTTAGACCCTGAAGGTAAAAGTACATAGCATGCTTTTAATGCTTCAATGCATTGCAAGCTTTGTATATTTTGTAAGCTTTACAGACTTCTTGTTTAAATCAGCTTTTAAACAATTTGTTGACTTCAGTACGCTTCTTTATGTTTTTTACTTCTTCTATTAATTATTCCTCCATTTGAGAAGAATGTTTATAAAAAAAATTAACATTATACCAAGGCGAATTAATACCAGGTGGAGTCGATAGCCCAGCTGATTGTTTTTTGCCCTCGTTTTTTTGCTAATGTCTTGTCAAAAAATACATTGTTTCATATCTGCTAATCTAATGTCAAAGTTGTTGTTTTGTTGTAGTTGTTGTCCTACTGCTCACACCTGGTATGAATTCGCCTTGCATTATACATATCGCGTGAAAAGTTTAAAGTTAACCAACTTCATGCGTTAAGCCTGGTACTCTGTTTAGTTTTTCATGCGGAATGTTGTCAAATTACATATGTACATAAAAAGTTTCTATGAAAAAATTCATGAAAAAATATTGCAGAAGTAGTACTCTGTTTTTGCTGTGGTTAAACATTGAAATGTTTCTGGCAACATTTTATTAAAGCTGTGAAATAAAGCAAATGGGCATTATTTTATATGGAATTTTTTAAACAACAGCTTTTGCGATATGGTATACTTAAAAACAATAAAACCGTAAAATTCTTTAAAATCAAGAAATAGACACCATATTTTAAATTCAAATTTTCCTTGTGAAATATTAAATGTTGCTAAACTTTTTTTACAAATCCGAACAGAGTACTAGGCTTTAGACAAGTTGCAAACTTCTGTATGTACCTTAAGCCTAGTCCTCTGTTCGTATTTGTGATAAATGTTGGAAACATTTAATATTTCACAAGGAAAATTTTACATTTAAAATGTGGTGTCTATCTTGCGATTTGAAAGAATTTTACGATTTTATTGTTTTTAAGTATACCACATTGTTTTAGAAATGTTAATAAAAACCAGACGATCAGCTGTTGTTTGAAATTCCAGAGGCAGGTCTCTCTATATAAACCATATTTTTTGGGTTGGACATTTTCAAAGCAAAAGGCAATTTTGAATGAAATATTTCCGGAACGGAAACGACATTACGGGCACTGCTAGCATTAAAAATAAATAATGGACTGCGGCAACCCTACCCAACACATGGTGAAATCTTCATGAGTTTAGTAACAAGACATCAGCTGCTATTTAGTTGTTTAACAAATCGTCTAGTTAATAGTTGCTTAGTAGCGGGATGTTACCGCTTGTTAGTACGTCGGTTTAACACAATTTAAACTGTTAAAAAATAAATATTTCTAACAAGATTATATTAATAAAATTTTCAAAGGAAGTGCATAAAATTAACGCAACACAGTTTAAAATTATAACATACAAAAATTAAAAAAATAATCTGCGAGGTAAGTTTAATTAACAAAAAGATATTAAAAAGAATTAAAGGTATTCGAATAAAAATAAAAACTTTTTTAAAACAAAAACAAATTTAACCTTTTTTTATTAAGGGAAACACGTAATAACGAAAAAAAAAACCAAAAGTAGTAAAAAGAAAGTTTTCTTTCGGGTGTTATCAGGCCAGTATAATTATCAATGCTGTTGTCAATGTTGTTTGTTTGATTTTAACGTTTCGTATTCTTTTCTTTTTTCAAATATGGTTTTTTACTTCTATCAAATGCAACATAGTCAGCAAAACTAACTAGAGTGATTAAGTTTGGCTTAGTGCACCATGTACTTACCTATGTAGGTCTGTATTATTGTTGTATTTGTTATTAGATTTGAAAGAGGGGGAGAAGTGATTTAACTATGCGTTATTTTAATATTAAGAAATTCGTCGTTTTCGTAATTCCATTGAGCATAAATATAGGTATACATTCAAATATGTGTTATCAAAAAGCGTTAATAATATGCCCTACAATAAAGATAAAACATTTAAATTTCAAATAAGACTGAAGGCAAGGTAAGGTCAGATCATGCAAAGATTATATAAAGTTGGTTTAAACACTACATTTTAGCTACCTTATTCAATTTTGCTTTAAAAGTAATCCACACCAAATTTTAAGACTCTTATTTTTAAAGTGCTGCAGATATGATTTATGCATTTACTTTATGTAAAGGTTCCATCGCTGCATAATTACTCCGGATCTTGCAACACAGGCTTTTATATACAATTTTAAATTATTAGGTGCGATTCCGTACTCAACATTGGGATCCTGCGGGAAAAAGTATTCTTCTTCGAAACAGCCCAAATGTTTTCTTTGGGTTGATTGTATAAATGCACGAGATAGCACCTATTGTAGTGTTCTGTAAATAGTGTCTAAAATTTCTCGCTTATACCTCTTTTACAATTGGACAGAAAATTGGCAGACAGACGAGATTTGTATAGAAGTAATGCAACACACACTCTACCTCTTCAACCCCTTGCGTACAAATCTCATCTGTCTGCCCATTTTCTGTCCTATTGTAAAAAAGGTATTACAGAAATAAAATGTGTTTTAAAAGGTGCTGCCAAGTTTTCAGTATCATTAAATAGGTAAAATTGCTTACTTTCACAATTTTATTGCTTACTTTCACAATTTTTTTTTTCAGAATACTAAGGTACCTCCTAACAAAATTTTGGTAAAACCCATCCAGTTGTTTTTACATGATGCGAACACAGACAGACAGGAAATAAGATACTGTTTTATTATATGTATAGATATAAAAACGTATTTTAGTGCTTCTTTTTTCAAACTATAATATAGGAAATATCTTATTTAAGCGACTTCAACTAAGGAGAACGATTATCAATTCGTTTATATACCTTTATGAACTTTTAAGTTTGTGTCCGCAGATCTCTGACATTTCTGAACTGTTTCATAATTTTATAGCTTAAAGGGTGTACCCAAACAAAACTCATAATTTTACGTATCTTTTGAACCGTAAAGGCAATCTTTTCAAATTTTCACAAAGTGAGTATTATAAATGCTCTCAATAATTAGTGTTTTATTACATTTTGTCAGCAAAAAATTAAAGGGTGAACCTATTGTTGATAATGATGATAGATAATGATTTTGACTAATATGGCCCTATATTTTGAATGGTTAGGGGAAGAAACACAGAATTCGTACTATTACGTGTGAGTTTATAAAGTGTACCCTAAGGTGGCGTAATTTGGCTTCTCTTTGAGTATTACACATAATTATAAAAAGCATGATATTAATTAAATTATAATAACAAATTCGATTTTTTCACAATTAGTATTTGCTGTATTTTGCACCAATTTCCTCCTGATTGAAATTATTTCTTCCTGATTTGTGAATCGTAAAGATTTAATAAATCGTTTGTGCGTTTTACAAAAAAAAAAGAACGGGAAAAAACATTTGCTCAGTCAATTTAATTTATTCGGTTAAATGCGTCATCTTTTCAAAAACAATTAATTTTGAAATTTAAGAAGACTATGATTATTGATAGAGTAGCAATATGTTTTCTTGAACGTATAAAACTAGCTCTTCTCTTACGTATTTTTAAATACTACTTATTACAAAAGTAACTAAAATAAAAAAATAAAAAAACAGATAAATACATTTTTGTTCAAAATTAATGTTTATTGATTTAACAAATAGCAAGTCAATATTTATTTGTTTACAGAAAAAAATCTTTCTTTACTCAAGTATTTAACTTATAAATATAAAAGAAAAAAAAAAAGATGAAACAAAAATTTTAACAACACACGATTTTACATTTTTTTGTCATTCGTTAACTTGGCAAAGTTTAATTTAGTTGCTTCATTACTTTTGTTTATTTCCGATAGAAATACAATGAAATTGACAAAACATCTGCATGGGTTTTTTTTATGAAGTATAAATTTCAGAAAACTTAACTCTACAAAGTCAGGGCCAAAATGAATTTCGAGGAGAAAACCAGTTTATGTTTTTGTGTCTTTATTTGTTATACAGTGTTTCATTTGTTTAAAATTCATAAAACTTATAAGCTACTTATTTGCTTTATTTATTATTTGGTGCCTTAAAGCGACATGAGGGTCTCTAAAGCAATTGCTGGCCAAGAATAAAATATAAAACAGCTATTTTTAAGTAGTTGTTAACTAACAGCTAGTTGTCAATTAACTGACAACTAACTGTAAGTTAAAAAAATGCAAAAGCTATTTAAGCCTTTTTTCTTGGGTTGCATTTGGTTTTTTTTTAAGACCCACATATTTGTGAAGGTTTCTTTTGTGCAAGGTTTTATGCTGAGTTGCAGTTTTTATATTCTTCACCACAGGTGGAAGGTGTATATATAACTTTGTCATTCCGTGTATAATTTCTACGATATTCAATTCCGGCATAGAAAGCAATACACCTAGAATTAGCCGGTAGACCCACAGGGTTTCCAATGGTAACCAGGGGCAGTCGAAAGACACATTAAGGGGGTCAATATGACGAATTTTTTTTAAGGTTTTTTTTTAAAATTCCAAAAAATTAAAAAAATGTACAAAAAATTTTACAAAAATATTCAAAGAAAAATTTAACAAAAATTTTCAAAAACAAATTTTACAAAAAAAAATTTCAAACATTTACAAAAAATGTTTAACAACATTTTTACTTAAAATGTTCTAAATATTTTTTCAAAGAAAAGTGAAAAATTTTACTAAAATATTTTCGATAAAACTCTTACAAAAAATTTTCAATAAAATTTTTACAAAGATTTTCTATAAAATTTTTCAAAAGATTTTCAATAAAATTTTCATTAAAACATATTCTTTAAAATTTTTACAATACAATTTTCTATAAAATTTTTCAAAAAAATATTTCTATAAAATATTTCAACAAATAATTTCTATAAAATTTTTCAATTAAAATTTCTATAAACTTTTTCAATTAAAATTTCTATAAAATTTTTCAATTAAAATTTCTATAAAATTTTTCAATTAAAATTTCTTAAAATTTTTCAAAAAAAAAATTCCATAAAATTTTAAAAAAAATCTATAAAATTAAAAAAAAAATTATAAAATTTTCCAAAAAAAAAATTCTATAAAAGTTTTTAAAAAAAATATCTATAAAATTTTTCAAAAAAAAATTTCTATAAAATTTAAAAAAAAATTCTATAAAATTAAAAAAAAAAATTCTATAAAATTTTTCAAAAATTATTTTCTATAAAATTTTTTTATAAAGTTTTTACAAAAATAAAATTTCCTATAAAATTTTTTTATATAAAATTATAAAATTATATAAAATGTAAAAAAAAAAATTATAAAATTTTTCAAAAAAAAAATTCTATAAAAGTTTTCAAAAAAATATCTATAAAATTTTTCAAAAAAAAATTTAAAAAAAAGTTGCCCATAAAATTTTTGCAAAAAAATTTTCTATAAAATTTTTACAAAAAAAATTTCTCTAAAATTATTACAAAATAATTTTCTATAAAATTTTTCAAAAAAATTTCTTTAAAATTTTAACAAAACAATTTTCTATAAAATTAAAAATAAAATACAAAATTTTTTCAAAAAATTTTCTATAAAATTTTTACAAAAGTTTTACAAAAAATTCTCATAAAAAAAGTTCAAAATAATTATACAAAAAAAATTTTAAAACAAATATTTAAAAAAAAGTTTTCTATAAAATTTTTACAAAAAAAATTTCTCTAAAATTTAAAAAAAAAATTAAAAAAATTTTTACAAAATAAAATTCTATAAAAATAAAAAAATGTTAACAAAATATTTTCTATAAAATTTTTACATAGTTAGGCAGTTTTTGCAGAATGCGTTTGTCTCTTAAATTAAATCAAATTTGTTCACCGTAGTGAAGGGTATAGAAGATTCGGCACGGCCGAGTATAGCACTATTACTTGTTTTTTTTTTTTTTGTTTTTAGTTTACAGCAAAAGTTTATTTAGCTGTTAATATTTTAGCGGTGGTTTTTAAAAAATAAATTCTATGTTTTGTCTTAAAATAAGATAGATTTTTGTCAGCTTTTTAGTTATATTCATCAGCTTAGAGAACAAAATATAAACAAATTGTTTAAGCTTGAGGTCAGAGAATAAATTTTAATTACTTACTTTTTTCTAATATTTTAATATTCGCCAGATATTATAAATGTATGTACATATGTATATAAGTAACTGCTCAACATGAACAAGACCTCATACGGTCTTAGATGAATACAATTGTTAATGTGAAGAAAATACTGTAAAGTTATTATAAATAACTGATTGGGTTCGAATTTCAATCATAAAAACCTTGATTAATAATCATTATTTAGATAAAAACAATTAAATATAACATTTGGGCCGAGGAACATTAAACAAAGTACCCTCAGTAGAATTTTATTAATTTTTTATATGGATTTTGACAGTTCAACTGTCAACTGTTCTCCTTAATAATCAATCTTCCTACAAAGGCTACCTTGTTTAAAATTCCTTGCTTTAGACTTTAAAATTGAATTTTTACTTCAATTCGAATAGAAATTGAAATTTCGAACTTTAATCAATAATATTTTTTGGTAACTAAGATTTTTTGTCTATAATTTAAAATAAAGTATGAATTAATTAAATAAAACAATTAATTATAACTAAACAGTAAAGAAAAAGTTAAAAATAATTTTTCTATTAAATAGACCAAAAAATATTAAATAGACCAACAAATATTAAATAGATTAAAATAAATATATTTTTTTGCTCAAAAACTTGAAACAATTTTTTTATAAAAATACAACAAATTGGTTGAAAACAATCGGCGGAAAAAAATGTAAATGTGGGCGATAGGGAAGCGCTTTTGACAAATCAGAAGTATTAACTATGAAACAAATTTACGGTAGAACTAATTTAACAAATTAACTTGAACATTGCACGGTATCGTATGAACATCCCAAAATTGTAGAGAGGAATCAAAATATCAAAAGTTACGAGGCTAAATAAACATGTTGTAGTATTTTATTAAACTATATAAGTATCACTAAGAATTTAAAACAAGGTAGTAGATTACTAAAAAGGCGATAACTCCCACATTAAAAAATAAACTCCTTTATTCAGATTTTTTTTCACAATTGTTTAAACAATAATTTTTGCTATCTTTGGTAAATAAAAACAAAAAACATATTAAATATACATCATCAAACACTGCTACTTCAAAGTTAAAACACCGAAAGAAATAAAATAAAAATTAAACAAAGTTTAAAGCATGACTACAAATGGCAAAATTTTAACGTGACCATCCAACCTCGTATAATTAAAAATTTTACTTTAATTAATTCTCAATATAGTATTTAGTTTATTTTTTAGATGTATGCTGAGGTAAAATAAACTATTTTCAAATTTAAAACATAAAAAAGCAAATACGTTTCATGTTATTTTTTTTTAAATAATATGCTTTTAAATAAAGTGCCAATGCCTTAAATTGTTTTAAGTTTTGCAGACTGATAGTAACATTAAAAGTTTCAAATTGAAGAAATTTTGTAGTTTTTAAAATTTATTCAAGGAGTGCTCGAATTTTCGAAATTGTTAAGATAACATCGATTATTAAGTAAGATTCTTGTGTTAGTTTTAATTAATTATTATTTATAGTGCAAATTTTAAGAATCAACAATTTTTAAGTGAGATATTTTCGTAAATGTGTTGAAATTATCGAAATTGTTCTTTAATTTTCTTTATTTTTATAAATGATAAAAATACATATTTTATAATGATGAAATCAAACAAAACATCATATTTTTGCGTCCTTATTATCCTGTAGCAAATTTTAAGTTGTTTATATAGAATTAAAAGTTTTCGAGGTTATGTTCGAATTTATTAAATTGCTTTTTAAGTGCTAGTAATTTTATATTTTTAAGTTGCTTTTGTAATATAAAGTTGTTATAATGCATTTTCGAAAATACTTTCGAATTTTTGAAATTATTCGGATATTTAAAAAACTTTACAATTGTAATAAAATTGATAGAACAAATAATTAACATTGAATGTTTGAAATAAAAACTATTTATTTTACATACAGATAAAATTTAAAGTCAATTTCGAACTTAAGCTTGATGAAATTTGAAGTCAAGTTCGAACTTAAGCTTGACTTTAAGTTTCATCTGTATGACAAATAATCCATTTTAGATTTTTGGTTGTTACTATTATTAATAAAATCTCGACTTTAAAATCAGTACCTAAAGCTCTGTACAGACGGTTGTCAGATCTTACAATATTGTCAGACCTAACATTGTGCTGACACACAATTGTCACATATCTGGCATTGTTATTGTTAGTTTTAAGTCTGACAATGCCTTTTCCGACAATATTGCCAGACAACAATTGTAAGACCACACGATTCTTAGATGTTTTCTGTATATTTTTCTGACAATATTGTAAGATCTGGCAACCGTCTGTACAGAGCTTTAGGGACTACGAAAATATTTCTTGATATCAAACTAACATTAAAATTTACACAAAAAATATTAAGTATTTTTCCTATATTAAAATGATTATTTAATTCTTCAGTTTTTGTGACTATCAGAAGTAATATTCGATTTTCGAAAATCAAAATCAGTTTTCCTAATGCTCATAGAATTTAAACTTATTAAAAATGAGTAGATACTTAAAATTATGCATATTTGAAAATGTTAATATGGAAATTTCAACCTTATAAAAAAAAAAATTCGAAATATATATTTTTAAATATGTGATTTTAAATATTGATAAGTTTAACTTCGAAAATAAATATGTATTAAAAAATATTTAAACAACTTTGAAAATGATTCAATATCCAAAAGTAGCTTATATTTTTTGTTTTATTTGCAGTCTAGATTAATTTCATTTGTTAAGTGCCTCCTGCTTCAAAAGAAAACCCAGAAATGCTTTCGTTAATATTCCTAATTGCATTCCTAGCACTATTGTTTTGTGGTTTTTGGTTTGCAAAAACATCCAAAGAAGTTCCCAAGTCGTGGTATGAATGGAAAATGGAATTTCGATATCAATATGTGGGTATTATTGGTTTAATTGAGGATTTCATCTTCAGACCGAATGACAAAGTTGGTAAGTTTTCAAACAGAAGTTTTCAAAGACAAACAAATAAAAATTCACAATTGTTTCCTTTCTAGAACTTTATAAACAACCTGGATGTATTGCCGTCATAACTGGCGGTAATCGCGGCATTGGTTTA
The DNA here is from genome assembly GCA_949628195.1 of Phasia obesa. Taxonomy (NCBI): domain Eukaryota; kingdom Metazoa; phylum Arthropoda; class Insecta; order Diptera; family Tachinidae; genus Phasia; species Phasia obesa. Next base: position 5,070,209 of record OX451219.1, read on the forward strand.
AGAATTGTAGAAAAATTATTGGCCTGCGATATGACTGTAATAATGGGTTAGTATATTTTGTTAAGTATTGTCTTTGGAAATGGTGTAAATTTATTCTAAACATTTTTATAACCCTTATCCCCAGCCAACTGCAGTATTTGTCTTGGACAAAATGATTTTGTTATTAAAATACATAAGTCACATTCAATGAAATTTATGTGTTTGGAATATTAAAAATGTTCAAATCACTTAAAATAAATGCCTTAAAATATGCTTTACAAAATTGATTTAAACTAAAATCCAAATAATTTTATTTTTAGGTGTTCGTGATCCCAAAAGTGCTGAGGAAGCTGTTAAATCCTTGGTAGATTTAGATAGCTGTGGTGGCAAATTAATTTGCGAAGAATTGGATGTGGGCCAAATGAGTTCCGTAAGAGAATTTGCCCAAAAGGTGAAAAGTAAATTTGATAAATTGGATATTTTAATTAATAATGGTAAATACATATTTTTAATTTTTAAAAACTCATTCATACCCGTATGTATATCTTGATTTTTATTTTCTCTTTTTTTTTAGCTGGAATTATGTTTGCCCCTTATAAGTTGTCGGATGAAGGCTTTGAGTCTCACTTTGCTATTAACTATTTGGGTCACTTTTTATTGCAACATTTGTTATTGCCCTTATTAAAGGCAGCCGGTAAAGAAGATAAACGAGCCAGAATTGTTAATGTTTCCTCGTGTGCTCATTTGTTGGGACGCATTAACTATAGCGATATAAATGGAGAGTAAGTATTTTTTTTTAACAATAAAAACCTAATGCTATGAATTAATACAATTTGAACAATTTTGCAGAAAATATTATTATCCCGGTGCTGCCTACAGTCAATCTAAATTGGCTCAAATAATGTCTACCCGTTATATGCAAAGCCTTTTAGATAAGGAAAATGCTTATGTTCAAGTTATAGCCATTCATCCAGGCATAGTGGACACTGATCTGTTTGAGCATTCTGCCACCACTTCTGTGCCTTTTTTCAAAAAACTGGTATTTAAGACGCCCGAACAAGGCTCTCGTACTCCCGTTTATGCTGCAATTTCACCGCTTGCTGAGGGCCAAGGTGGCCTATACTTAAGTAATTGTCGCAAAGGTTCCATCCATCCTGACGCCCTTAATCGTGAGAAATGTGAAAAATTATTTAACTACTCTTGCGAATTACTTAATATTAAGAAATTTGGCTCCGAGCAATGATTAAGGGTTTTTGATTTGGTTTATCTCTAGGCTTTTGTGTTGAAGTGTGTTGTGAAACCTTTTATTTTATTTAACAAAGTACTCTTTTTTACCCTCTTTTATACTAATAAATATACATACGTATTTTGTAATATTTATTTTTAAATCAATATTGTATTATATTGAAACGTCCATATCTAGTTGTAAACAATAATGTAATTTTAAGTATAAAATGTGTGTATTTATCGAAAAGAAATTTATATTTGAAATACTAATATTTAAATTATTTTATTGAGTAAATGTGTGCACAATATTTTTTTTTTAATAAACAACTTAATTTTTATAAAATAAATTACACATTTTTAAAGAAAAATAATTCTTTTTTTATTCTAAAAAATTGCATTAAAAAACAATATAAATACTTGGTAACTTCCTTGTTGAAACAAGAAAATGTAATAATTTAAAATTTAACTTTTTCATCTTGAAAATAAAGGCGCCCATACACGTCGTTCTTTTTTGTCAGTTTTAACTGCACGGTTTAAAAAAAATCAAAAAATTGCTGTTTTGTCTTTCATTACCAATTGCAGCAGCAACGAAATTTTTAAAAAAATGTTTCATGTACAGAAATGGTCCTGTTACAGTTTTATTATATGTATGTATAGATACATATATGTATGTATATACATATATCATAATCAATAAAAAATCAATGTCCGAATTGCTGTCAGGTTCGCGGTTTGGAATTTCAGGTAACGATATACTATTTTTTTATAAAGTTTCATATTGTTTTGAATTTATTTGTTTTTATATTTTAGTTAAAAAACAACTGATTCCTTAGTTCAATCAGATATGTACTTATTTTGTTAGAAATTGAAACGTATTTAATATAAAGCATTTTTCAATTTTTTTCAGGTTTAAGTTCAGGCAACAAAAAAAAAATAAATAAATTAAAATTAAGCTAGCATTTTTTTTAAATAATAACGAATGCACAATATTTCTTATGCGTGTGTGCATATTTATGCAAAACCAATTAAAAATATTTTTCACTGTTAATTAATTTTTAGCCCTAAAGTATGCTTGAGTTTTTAACAGTGCTAAAGTACAGATATAAACGAAAACTATTTTAGACAGTGGGTTCGACCTGAAAAAATGTTTTTTATATTTTTATTCTAATATTAATATTCGAACTAAATTAATAATTTGTAGGCTTGAGTTGGAAATTTTTAAATTATTATTTGGAAGCAAATCTAACAATAAAACTTTATTAGTTTATTTCCAATGAATTCTGGAACAAAATTATTTCTAAAATTTTTAAAATTATCTTTTAAAATAAAACTGGAGTGGCCTACACTCAACTTTACCATACCCAATGGAAACAGATATTTTTATGGATATATTACATAAAGAATAAAAGTTCAAGTATATTCGAATCGAAAAATTGATTATTTTTTGGTTTGGGGTGTTAAGTAAACTACCCCTTGCCCCTTCCCGTTTATGCCCAAAATTTATACAACTCTTCATCTCCATAAACTAAAGATACATACTTAATTTCATTTTGATATGTCATACGGTATGACCTATAGAGCGTTTACAAAATTTGGGAGTAAGTAAACTACCCCTTTCGCCATCCCGATTATTCCCAAATTGTACACAAAACTTCATCTCCATATACCAAAGCCACATACTAAATTTCGTTTATATATGTCATACGGTATGACCAGTAGAGCGTTCACAAAATTAGGGGGTAAGGAAACTACCCCTTGCCCCTTCTCGATTATGCCCCAAAACTATACCGCTCTTTATCTCCATTTAACAAAGGTGCATACTAAATTTCATTTTGATATGTCAAACTGTATGACCTGTACAAACTCCACAAAAATAGTGGCATACACAACCACCCACAGACATCATCGCGAAAATAGCCAAAATGGATTCAGGAGACCTCAAAAAGTATAAATCCCGAACTCGATTTTTTTCACAATTACTAAACTTTACCTTATACTTCGTATGGTAAAGTAAAAAATAGTACTTAAAAATAACTACCTTTTGAAAAAGTTTTTTTTTTAAGAAAAACGTTAAAAAAAGTGCAATTTCCTGTAAAAAGTACTTTTGGAAAAAAGAACCTATTACATTTTCAAGAAGTTATTTTTAAGAAGGTAGCTTAAAACACCTTTTAAAAATCAGCATTTTAAAATTTAAAAATTACATAACAAAAAAAAAAGAAAAAATAGAAAACATTTTATAAACAAATTTAAATAATATTTTTGAAAACTACATTTTTAAAATGGAGCACCAAAAAGCTAGTAGGTAGTGTGCTAGTCTATAAATCTGGGGACACTAGGTGTTTTCGCTACAACGGGATAAGGTCTTTGTTACTATGCTCCATAAATTGTTATGGCCAAATTCATAAAAAATGTTCTGCTTTATAAAATTACAAAAAAAATCATAAAAATTTGTTTAATAAACCTTTTATAAAGCAAAAATGTTTTGTTTTCGCCTTAGAATATAAATTTTAATTATATTGTAACATTAAATAAATAAAAACATTTTAAAAAGGTACTTTTTAAAAATTATTACCTTTGGAACCTTACACCTTTTAAAAAAAGTTAGTTTTGAAAAACTTCTCGTATTAAAAACGGACGTTTTGATTACCCTGTGTATTTGAAAAGAAGCAACCCTTGGAGAGAGTACAATTGGAAAAACATTTTTTAAAAAGTACGTTTTGAAAAAGAATCTCTTGAAAAAAATATTTTTTAATAAAAAGTGCCTTTTGCAAAAAAGAACATATTAAAAAAATAATCTTTAAAAAATTATCTTAAAAACTGTAAAAAAAGTACACTTTAAAAACGCTATTAACCCTCTAACTGTTTATGTCGAGTATACTCGTCATGGCGAAACGACAATTTTATGCATAATGACGAGTGTACTCGTCATGAAGATAAAAAAACTGCATTCATATTATAAATCAATGAAAAAACTATAATCTTTTTTTCTTGAAGCAAGGCAAATAAAGAGCTTTTATAAAAATATAAACTCAAATAAATAAACTTAAATTAAATTTCTTTAAATTGATTTGTTTTTATATACTTTTGGTTTTCATTTCTATAATGTAATATTTTCATCTTCGTAATGTATGTATATTTTTTAACAATGAAATAAATTATGTTTGTTTACAATGTAAACAATTAAGATTTGCTATAAAAACCAACAGACAAGGCCTGATTTTTTTTGTCACAATTTGTAAAATTATACAGCAAAAAAGCTTTACTCTGTTTTCGTCGATTATACTCGTCATCGCTGAAAGATATGTAAGTAAGCAAGCAGAAAAGATTTTTTTAAAACAAAATTAAACAGTGAAAGGGTTAAAAAATCTTTTAAAGAAGAAAAAAATATGCACTTACCAATATCTATACATATCGCACCCTAAATACAAAAGGGTCATTGCTCGAAATACTAAAATTTTCAGGAGAGATAAAAAACTGTTTATGTGCAGAAGCAACACACTTAACATAAAAATAGACATAACTGTATTTTTCCAGTTAAAAGTGGTTTTACACGACGTGTATTTGTCATATGACTTGTCACTTTTCCCTGTGTTAATTCTAAACACGTCGTGTGAACCCTTTCAAACATAACATGTGTATTTTCCATGTGTACAATACATATGACATTTTTCATTTAGAACGTGTTCTATTTTGATGTGACAAAGCATCTGACATTTTGTAATGCCAACTTGATATTTTTCTATTTTATGTTTTTTGTGGTACCATTAGAACTAAAAGTTGCCACGCACTACGTTTCCATATTTGCATCAGCTGTGGTTGACAATACAAAACTGTGTGGCTGAAAAATTATATATTATAGGTTATGTCAGATGTAATGACACATGTAGGTTTGTAAGCAAAAATTATAAACCGTATGTAAAATACCTACTTTGACAAACACATGAAATTACATATGGGTTATCAAACTGACAAGTCATATGACAAACACACGTCGTGTAAAACCACTTTAAAGAAGATAGTGATGTGAAAGAAATTTTTGCAGTATTTAGAGATATGTACTCTGAATTAGTTTATGGAAAAAAGTCAGTTTTGGAAAATTTTGAGTTGTGACTCTTTTGTATTTAGGGTGCGATATAATAAAATAGTAACTCTCTTCCGTCTGTCTGTCTGTCTGCTTTTCATTGTCGTTCGCATTACGTAAAAACTACTTAATGGATTTTAACAAAATTTTGTGAGGAGGTACCTAATTATCTTGGTCCCAATATAGGATACTTTTTTCTAACTTAGAAAGTAAAGAGAAAAATCAGTGAAAGTACGCAGTTGAACTAACCGGATATGAATACTTTATTTTTTAAAAAGTAAAAAATACATAAATTGATACGTAGCATATCGCTGGTATTACCACATAGCACTAAATCGCCGCCGGTATACCAAATAGAACCAAATCGCCGGCGAAGTAAAATAATTATTAATTGGCAATGCTAGCTTTAAACTAATTCGATATAAAGCTTCTAATTCGCACTAGCCATCTGTCTTATCTACTACTATCCCTTTCTAAAGGAAGTAACACAGTTAATATAGGCATTAATTGCCTGAGTGTAACTTCTCTTAAAAAAAAAACGGTCTTTGGTGTGGATTGCTTTCAAAGCAAAATCGAACAAAATATTGAAGGACGCTGATTAATTGGCGGGCACAGCTAGTCTGTATGTATATATTTTTTAAATTGAATGCTCTATTTAAATTGCCTCACTGCTTGTATTTAAAAAGATTTACTGAAATTCAATTTTCTTTTCATTTAAAATGAAAAATAGTTCATGAAAAAAGTTACAAAGCAAAACAAATTTGGGTTTAATTTCAACACCCACCACTACCTACCACTCACCCACCTAAAATTAAGATGTTTTCAAGTGGAAAACAGATTGTAAAACAACAACTAAATTAATTAACTTGGCAACATTTTATGCAGATAAACTAACAAGAACAACTCTGTCTGTCTGTCTGTCTGTCTGTCTGTCTCTACCTGTTAATACAACAACAAAACAACAAAGATGTACTACAAGTGAAGTAAAAATGTAAATGTAAATGCAAATTATGTTAAAACTTGAAAAGTATAATTTAACAACTTAACACAAATGTTGTTTATTGTTTCTTTTAAGTTTTTTTTCTTGTTAAAAATTCTCTTTTTACAGTTTTATAGTGCAACAAATAACAAACAAATTGTTAGAGGTGTAGGTGGATTTGTATTAAAAAAATTTTTAATTCAAACACTAAGCAGAGACGTGGAGGTGAGAATTAACACCTTCTCACCTTTGCTTTGGGGTGGTAGATATCTATATATGTATATGTATATATATATATATATTCAAAATTAACCCTTAATGGGCAATATTGAATTTGCTTGGTGCTATGTTTTCAGATTTGGTGTGTTCTGACATACAGTGCCGCAAAATGTAGTTTCTGATTCCAACGGAAAAATAAGTGGTAGATGAGTCCAGAATTGTATTATTTAGAAGCAAGGGATCACGTTCCTACGTAAAAAGACCCCCAAACGCAGAATTCAACGCAAAACTTACAACTAAAACCATGGTGTAGGAACTACAAAACCACAATAAGAACATTTATGTTGGTATACTCGTGGAAGTAATGCTCCCTTATGCTTCTTAAGAAATGCCATTGATGTGGGTCTTCCAGCAAGATAATCCTTGAAGCATACAAGCAAGCCTGCGACAAAGTGGCTTCGGGACAATAAAGTCAATGGAATGGAATGGCTCGCTCAGAGCCCAGACCAATTAAGAATTTATGGGCTGATATAAAAAACAGTGTCTCAAATGCAACCAACTAACAACGAAGCGCTTTGGACAGCTGTCCAGCAAATCTGTAATAAAATTCCAAAGGAAAGATACCAAAATCTTGTAAATTCGAAGCCAAAACGTTGTGCAGTCGTTATTATAAATAAAGGACGTGAAGGTATTAATTAGAATAAACAAATCATGCTCACCGTAATAAATGCATAATTTATAGTTCTTTTTATTTGTTCTTAATTATCTTTTAATATTAGCACAAATTGAAGTTAAGAGCTATTTTTTCACTGATTGTTTTCAAGTTTTTTTTTTAAATAAAGTAAAAATTTCAAAATAATTTAGTTAGCAAAAATAAATTTTTTTTATGTAGTTATACAGTTTCCTAAGCGTCTTATATCCAATTTTGAAATATATCTATTTAACCTATAGGAAAAAAGGTATCGGGAGACATATTTTCTTAGGCTTGGTGCTATTTTTTTGACCGCAGCTGAATACAATACATTTTTATGGCCAACATTTTTGTAGAACAGTTTATACCCGTCCATTTTCTTTTTTAGGGTGTTTTTTTACGATTTATTAGAATAAAGCCACAAAATGCCGTTATGCGGGGGAGTTAGAGGGTTAATATGTTCTAAAGAAATATTTATATTTTATTTATATATATTTTCTACAAAGTTGCTGAACATACCCTACACCTCTGATGTAAAGAAAACATAGTTTTATACAAATACCGATATGCTGAAAGAATAGGCCAGAGCTGGGAAATATAAACTGCCTCTAAATAAAATTGCGATATGATCTTTCAAAACGCCGCCACACATATATATTTTTTTGGTCATTACCAGAATCAGAAACCCTTAATTTTTCCTGTTGAATTGTGTAATTTCTAATAAAAGTGTTTCATTAAAAACCATTATATCATTATTAAAAAAAAAAAAACAAAATGAGTAGTAGGTAAAAATTAGTCAATTTAATGCATTACTGCTATGTATAATCAATGTACATTTACATATCTTCGCGTTTCTTCTTAAACCACGTAAGCGACATTTTTTTTCGAAATTGACTTTTTTGGTTTTTATGGTAGAAAATAACATTTGCCACCAGACTACATTCTTATCTTAACAAGTTTGTATGAAAAATAAATAAATACATTTTCAAAACCTCGTAAGCACCATACAAATGACATTTGCATGCAAAATATAATGGTTTTTATATCTCAAGTTGGAAATGTTAAAGTCTCAACCACTAAATTTTTTGTATTTAAGATAAAAAAAAAAATCATGAAAGTTGCAGGCCAATTGGAGCATTTTTTGTAAAGTTAAAGGTTTTTTTTTGTTTTGATAAATACAAAAATAACTGTTTATTTACACACAGAAATTTGCTGTTTGCGCCAAAACCACGTAAGCGACAGATTTGGCTACAATTAACTGTAAGTAACAAATTAAAAAAAAAAAAGTTCGTATACCCTTCAGAGAGTCGCACAGCCATGTTTTGCAAAAAACATATTATTTTGAAACCTATATTAAAGAAGTTATTAAGTTTTTTTCGTTTTCTGAAAAACGACTTCTTGGCGCTTACGTGGTTTAAGAATAAACGCGACGATATGTATACGCTTAAAAATACACACGTTTATATGAAGGCGATTATTTTGACGTCATCAAAGCTACTTGGCTACACGACCACCGTTGTGGCTGTAGCCAACTTAAGCTAATTTCTATTTTTGTATACGACAATTTTATTAAAAAAAATATATATTTCTACAACATCATAGTTTACGTTGTAGCTGTTGCCTTCAATATAATTAAGGAGCTGATTATACGGCGACGATTGTAGTCAACGGCATTAGTAGTCATGTAGCCGCTGTGGTCTATGTGTTTAAAGCATGAAAATTATGTATATTTGAGTAAATTTTCATACTCCTTAAATTTAAATTTTTAGCTACGCTCGCCAGCAAGCACTGTAGGGTTTATGATGAACACAAGTAAATAGTAAAATTATAAAAATTAGCAAAATTCGTGAAAATGTTATTTTTATATGACTACAATCATAAAGTTTTACATCGATTAAATTTATTTTTGTTTGTTTTTGTGTTAATTTTCGTAGAAAAAATATTTAGATTTTAATAAATAAATTGTGCCAAAAGATTGCTATAACTAACTCTTCAAGTCGTTCTTACCCCACTACAAACGAATTCACTTATAACTACACTGATCCATAAAACTCAACGAAACGTAAATAAAAGCTCAAATCATTGTTGTGCAAATTAAGGGCGTTACTAACAGATTTTTTTTTACTCGTGTGTCCATTTAATACAATTTGAAATCAGAATAAAATTTGTAACTATTTAAAAACAGATAATTATAATTTTAGAATTGGAGCAGAAAATTACGGATGATATGAAGAACTATAAGCAAATGTGGGAGAAATATAATTTTAATATTGAAAGTTAATAAAAAATTTAAATATGAGTAACTCAACTCAAAATTTGAGTAACTCAAGTAACCAAAAATGGCACCTCCTAATTAAGATAATTAAATATACATAATTAAGTATAAAGTTCTCGTAATTACAAATGTTTTCTGTAGAGCAAAACAACAAAAAAAAAAAAATAAAAATATAATTTGCTTAAATCTGGACTTGTAAGAATATTAAGCTTTCGGTAAATTTTTTAATGCAAATTAAAAATTTTGTAACACATAATCTTCTTCGAATTATATCCAAAATTAAATAGTCTGTGTTTTTACAGCCTAATCTAAATAAACGCGTCAAGCGTAGCGTTAAAGCTAAACTCTCAACTGCAATAACATAATTAAAATAGAGCATGGAACTTCTGTCATAAAGAGTGATAGGTATTAAATTATAATGTTTAGTAAAACTAGATTAATAAAATATATGTGACCAGGCCTATAAAAAGGTGGCTTATAACTCAAAAAAAATTTTTCCACTTTTTTTTGGTTTCGATAGTTTTTGAGACGTTCTTTCGCGTGGTGAAAACTAGAAAGTCCTAACTTGCTTAGAAGTTTACTAAAAATGTAGAGAAAGAAGTGCACAAATGAAAGAAAAACAGAATTTTATTGAAAATCCAGAATCAAAATAATAAATGGTATTGAAAAATTCCATTTGATCTTCAGCTTGAAACAATGCTTGTAGTACGTCTTCGTAATTGATACCAACATCATCGAAAGAGTCATCATTCTCTTCGTTGTCACAGAAATATATCGCTAAACTCTTCTTCGACAGACATTATTCACAAGTGACACACGTCAGGTTTCTGGAATATTTTTGTAAAGCAGATGTTAAGCAATTAAAAAAGTCCAAAAATGAAAATATGCAAATATTAGAACAGTAGTTATGGTAAGTCAAAGTCGATTTGGGGATTTTTTTTGGGGATAAAATCCCCAAAAACCTGACAACGCTGGGTCAGAAACTGTGCTTTGCCTTGAAAAAAACATCGCTCTTTATATACACACACGAACTTATCTTATTTATGCTCTTTTGCATTTTTTGGTTGCCTTTTGGGCATGATTGTTCATAATGCTAAAGAAAAACTACTAAGAAACTGACGAAATGGATTGTTCATCTTTAACTGCTAATTTTTCGAAATTTTGTTTTTGAGTCATAACCTTTTCATAGATCGGGTCACATATAATAAAATAAAAATAATTAAAAGGCCATTTCTTTTCAGCAGTGACAGTTTCTTTTGCAGTCAACTTCACTACCTAATGTGCTGTTAAAAATTGGATAATCCATTTGCAAAGCGTTGACGCTGAAACCGCGATTTTAGGGTTTACGTCATACATTTTGTCTTTACATGCGAATTTTTGACACATAGACAATGTTTGACTGTTTGCTATGCTTTTAAAGATAATAGTTTTAGCAATATCTCTCAACTACCGCTTTTAATTTTCTTATATTCACAAAGAAGTCACAAGATGTATAAAATAACACTAGCCAACAAGGTTTTTGACTGGAGCAACCAAATACCGTTCCTAGTGTAATTTGGTGCGCTGAATTCGAATCTGTAAATGGTTTTTCTCTATAACGTCAGGTTTTCGAGATATAAAAAAGCGTTTGTTGGATTTTTCCATAAAAAATTATTATTTTATTTAAAAATCAATGAGCTTTCAAAAGTGAATAGCGTTATATGATTGTCGTTTGTTTTTCGTTGGTTCAGTTTCACGTATTAGAGTCCAGCAATAGTCTCCCAGCATACTTTTATTCCAAAATCCTTGATAGTTTCTTTCAATTTTCATTAAATCTTGATGAGCGCGCTCCCCTTGTTCATCGCTAACAGCACCTAGGTTTTGTGGGAAAAAAACCTAAATGCGAATGAAAAAAATGTATTTTGAGTGACATTTGTGCACCCAGTTAATGATAATTTTTCAATAACTCAGCAACAATTTGTCGGTAGTTTTCACTCTTATTGTTTCCAAGAAAACTTTTCACGATGCACTTAAAAGACTCCCAGGCTGCATATTCTTTCTCCGATAAACATTGCGAAAAATTATGATCATTCATAAGCTTCCTGATCAGAGGGCCAACAAATATCCCATCTTTGATTTTAGCATATGAAATTTTAGGAAAAACTTTTAACAAATATTTAAATGCTTCACCATCTTTGTCCAGAGCCTTGACAAAGTTCTTAAAAAAGCCCAATTTTATGTGCAGCGGTGGAAGAAGAACGTCATTTGGATCAATTAACGGTTTATTTGAAATATTTTGTTTTCCTGGTGAATATTCAGTTCCTTTTGGCCATTCTGTTCTGACCTAATGATGAAATGTAGCGCGACTATCCCATAGACACAGCAGTATTTTACAGTATTGCCAGCATGCGATAAAAAACGAAGTGGACGTTAAGGCCCAACTTTGTTGCCAGATTCGAATTCACCGCATCCAGATTAGCTAAAAAGCATGCTTCGTTTCCACAGTCAAAATTGTTTGCCTAATTTGTTGGCCAGTGTAATTAGATTTGACCAAAATGTTTTAAATTACTTACAAAGATTAGTAAATTGATATTTAAGATTACCTTTCATTTTTATAACAGATACCCTATAAAAGGCAAAAAAAATTAATTTTTCATTCCGATAACTTGCAAAAATTATTACAAAAAGAACTAAAACTCATCCAAAATCTATAATATTGCTGAATAAGTACTTACTTAAACGGTTGTTTTGTTTTAACTGTAGTTTTTGAAAGAAGTTTTTTAAAAAAGTATTTTATAAACATAAAAGTATTTTTATTTTATTTTTTATTTATTTTTTTTTTTTTTGAAAAAAGAACATTAACAAAATCTATTCATTAATATTTTGAAACTCCTTAAGACATTTCATTTCATTATAGGTTACTGGCGTACATATGTTAAAAACTATAATCAATTTACAACTGTTTTTGATGTTATACATTACGACACTAACAATAATAATTTTTATTTTATTACTTTTATTTATGGCCAAACAGGGGGTCATTGCAAGAATCATTAAACTAAACAACCATCATCATACAGAAAAGACTCACAAAACGTATAAAAAACCCCTTAAAACTACAAATAAAATTAAGTGAAGGCATAAAAAATAAATGGTGTTAATAGTTTTCAAATAATTGGTTTCAGTGTTGCCAGATCCTTCAACATGTTTTGTTTTATTTTATTTAAAAAATCATATCAGCATTTTGTATTAAAAAAATTTATTCTTATACAAATTTTTCATTTATAAAAAAAAGTTTAATGTTTATATCTGTACCTAAGAGGTAAACTAACATAATTACAAAATTCTCGATTCTGGGATTATTGATGTAACTGCATTGTCAAGGTGTGTATTTTTCGTATCCAAACAGCTAATATACTGTCAATTTGACTTCATGACATGGCAGATGTAAACCAATGTATCTTGAGTTATAACTGTATCCCCCATAAAGTTCGGAAGTCATTTACGACAGTTTACCCCTGAGATACAGGTATTATTTTCTTTTTGCCGTACAACATTCAATAAGTGACAACATTCAAAAATGGCACAACTATTATTACAATAAAAAAGGAAACATAAATCTTAAACAATGTTGCCAACTCATTCATAACACAGTGTATTGTACTTTTCTTGGCTGTGCAATATAAAATAAAAATCAACCTTTTAATATGACATAGAAATAGGCGACCAAGAAGATCTATTGTGGCCGCTGCCAAATGCTAAATCACTTTATCTAGAGGAATCTTAGGATTTTAATTGGTTCTAGTATTAGCAGATTCCCATCTTCCATAAGGTGCTTGCCCAGCTAATTGTATCTGTTATGTCATGAAGCATTACAATCCTTCGCCGTATTCACAAAACCTACACAAAACAATTTTTTGCTCCAATTAAAGGTTTTAATTAGTTTCCATTAAAAAATTTAATTTAATGTTTTTTTTAATTCAACTACCCACCAAACCAAATGTTCCGATTTCGTAAAGAATTCGTAACGACAACATCTTCCGATTTCGGAACCGAAATATTACCGAAATCGTAACGATTTTTATATGAAAGGGTTGACACGACTTCGAAACGATATCTAGTTACGAAATCGTTACGATATATAGTTACAAAATCGTAATGATATGTCGTTACGAAATCGTAACAAAATGTAGGTTCGAAATCGCAACGACATACGACAAATCTGATTTCCGACAAACTACCGAAATGTCTTAACGAATTCCTTACGACAAGTCTGACTTCAAAAAAATCGAAACCTTTGGTTTAGTGGGTAGCTGTGATCACACACATTGTGTGCGTCCTGATAATATTTTATTCGATTTTGCTTTGCAAGTAATCCACATCAAATTTTAAGATTCTTACGTATTTTCTAGATAAAGTACTAAAATTTATATAACATCCTAAAATTCTAAACACTATTGTAAAGCTCTGTAAAAGGTGTTTTAAATATTTTAATAACAATGTAATTCCACAAAGTAAAATTACAAATTAATTGCAATTGGCTATTTGGCAGTAAGTAATTCAGATGTTGTGATTATTTTAAGATAGCGCCATCTATTGGGAAACAGTGTTTAAAATATCCCGCTTTCAGTTCATTTTATTATTATTTTAAAACAGCACCATCTGTGGCGCAACATTGCTTAAAATATACCGCTTTCAAAAATAAAAGTTGCCTTAAAGTATGCAGTACCTTTAAATCGGTAAAAAAATCGGCATGACATGAGAGCTTTAAGCCATTTTGGGTTAAAAGTACCAATTGTCAGCTTCGCATTTCTTAGTGTGGGGAGGTTAAAACAGTGAAAATCCCTAGTGTGTTTTGATCTCGGTCCAGATTTCCTCTAGGCTTTTATTTCATCTAAGTCTAAAAAGGTGCTGGTCCTAGGCCAAATAATGAATGTACTTATTCGTTTGCTGATATTTACGTTTGGCAGCTGCATCTATCAGGATCGTAAAAGGTTTGAATTTGAAAAGAGGTCTTCCATGTATTGTATGTACTTCAGGCGATATCTTGTGGTAATTAGTCTCTCTGATAGTATAAACAATTTTACAATTATGTTTATTGAATTTTTTTTTCGGTTTTGATGTATAAATGGCCAACACTTGTAGGTTATATTGCCAGGTTATATCAATTCTTCCGGAAAATCCAACCCACCTGTACCTTTGCACAGAAAGTAGGCTCAGCAGAGTCCACTCCTAGAGTATTATTGGTGTGAACTAGTATCAATCTTAATTATTTTTACGGGTACTACACCACGCCAAAAAGTGAGGTTGCAATCCTCACTTGTGAGTTTTTATTTGGTTCTCTACCAGGTTCTATTCACCAATTGGGTCAATCTTGTTGTAGTGTTTTGTACTTTCTTAGGTTATTGGGGGGCAATTTCTGGCTTTCTAATTTTGGTAACAAATAAATGGCAACTCTGTTATAATTATTTTTTTTTTCTCTTTTTTTATTTATAAAGTATGGTAGAGGATCACTTTTTGGCAACAAAAACTTCAGAATTTGAAGTGGTTGTTGTAAGATTTCGCACGTACTAACAGCGCAATTTTTGTTTTGGTCTATAATTTTACAATAGTAGATATTTGCAAACACTTCGTGTATTTTTTTTTTCTTCATTTAAAAAACGTAGATGGTTTTAGCTGAAGATGATGACGACTCAAAGCATTTTTTGAATACGTCATCAATGTGGGAATATTTACACAACTCGAAGCCTTTTTATAATACTGCAATTCAATGTTCATATTTTAGCAAATTTAACATTATTTTGTAAAAATGAGGGTATAATAACAGCTCTTGCTTTTAAAATGTTTAAAAGTGACCAACTGATAAGCGAAGAGTGAGCATTTCGTTTGAATTTTAATACAATATTCAAGAGTTTTATTAAAAAATGATAGACCTGGCCATCTTAATTGTTTGACCCATATTAAAGGCACATACAAAACATTTTGAAATTGTAACAGACATTTTTTTTCAGCAAAATTTTGTAATACACAAAACAAATTACAAAAAAATATTGCGTTATTTTGTTTGCATCTTCAAGTAGACAACAAAAAAAATTTTTTGTAAATTTTCAAATGAACAAAAAAAAAGAACCGCATCGCACAGAATACCAAATAATATGTGTCAAAAATCGTGATCATCCTTTTTTTGCTGCAGACATAAATAAAAAGTATTAAAATTAAAAGTAAAAAAATTGAGGTAAATGCGTCCAATGACAGCGACAAATTGTTGTCAGACAGACAATGAACAACATGTTGCATGAATGAATGAAAATGTTTACTTTTATGAAGACACTCATAATAAGTACATACATATGTAGTATCTTAGTGGAGTCTTCAACTAGGTACACTCAAAACAAAGCTATATTTTACAACAAAAATAAGCTAAAACGAACTAAATATAGTGGTACAAATGAGATTGCAATAGTACTCGCAAAACCCTGGTTGCAACCAACTGCAATATACCCTTTTATTGTAAACATACTCTTTTGAGAAGTTACTTTTTTAAGTACATTTTTTTTAAATTTTCAAAAACGTTTTTTTTTTGCAAGAACTTTTTAAACTGGTACTTTGTTAAAAGCACTTTTTATTTATTTAAAAGGTACTTTTGTTAAAAAGTACTTTTTTCAAAAGTACTTTAAATTTTTGTAGATGGAATTTTTGTAATGATACTTTTTAAAGATTCTTTTTTAAAATGTATTATTCTCCTAAAATGTATTTTTCTTTTCAAACGACTTATTAAAAAGACACTTTTTCTGAAAGTAAAAATTTAAAAAGGCACTTTCGTAAAAGGTTATTTTTTAAGTACCTTTTTAAATAAATACTCGTTATTTAAACGATTATTTTGCATATTGTATTTCTTAAAGGAGTTTTTTGGCACTTATTTAGAATGTTATTTTTGAATTGAATTTTTCAGGGGTTTTTTAAAGGTCTTAAAAGGTCCTTTTTAAAAACTATTCTTTACAAGATACTTTTTTTACACACCCTTTTTAAAATGTTTTTTTTGTATTTTTAAAATTTCTCTTTTTTGAAGTTGAATTTCTGAAAAAGTATATATTTACATTTGAAAAGGACCTTTTTAGAAAAGTAATTTTTATAAGGGCTTTTCTAAAGACATTTTATCCTGAGGTTTCCTTTTTAAATATTTCTTTCTAAAATATATTTTATAAGGTACTCTTGTAAAAATGAACTTTTTCTAAAAGCACTTACTTAAAAGGGTCTTTTTATTTAAAACTGGTACTGTGTTTAAAAAAAATAATTTTTGGTAAATTACGTTACGTTGTAAAGGATATTTTTTAAAGCTAGTAATTTTATTTATTCAATTCTTTATTTAATTGGGCTTATAGTCTATTCTAAATATGTGAACAAACATATTTAGAATAGACTATAAGCCCAGAGGGCTTTAAAAGGTAAGTATTTTAAAGACAATTTTTTACAGGATATTTTTAATATAGTTTTTTTTTAAGGATCCTGTTTTGAAAAAAGGACTTTTTATTAAAATGTGAACCTTTACTTTGTTTATAAGGTGGTGGTATAAGGTATAGTTTTAGATACATTTTTTTAATAACCAATTTTTAGAATGGTACTTTTTTGAAAGGTACTTTTCTAAAAAACACTTTTTCAGAGTTGCTTTTTTCATGTACTATTTTAAAAGCCACTTCAATTTTTAAATGCTACTAAAAGGTGCATTTTAAAAATTATTTAAGACAATATTATCTCTAAATGTAGTTTTGGTATTCGGTACCTTTTCCAAAAAAAATTATTTTTAATAAAATAATCGAAAATCCTATTGAGCACATAGTTCATTTGTAATTAGGTTTTATAGAGTGCAATATAATAACTATAACATCTGGATATACATTATATGCCCGTATACATATTTTATAAATTTTATCTGTTGTTTTATAAATGTACCTTTTCAATAAAAGCCTTGTTAAATGTAATTTTTTCAAAAGCCATTTTTTTAAAGTTATTTAATCTGATTTCTTCAAATGTACTTTTTCAACAGGTACGTTTTCAGAAGGTACCTTTTTAAAACATAAAAAGGTATTTTTTAAAAGAAATTAAAAAAAAAACGTTAATTGTTTCATAAAGCTTTTTAGAAAGGGTATTTTTCCGAACAAGTGCATAAAAAAGGAATATTACTTAAAACGGTACAAGCGCACTTTTATATTTTAAAATATGTAGTTTTTTTTTTGTATATACTTTTACGAATGTATATTTTTTAGCAATGTACTCCCAAGGCCATGAAATTAATATAAAAACTACTTCTAAAATACCTTTTTTAACTTAATCATCCTTATTAAGGTACCTTTTATACATGTAAGTCTGTTAGTAGCACTTTAAAAACATATCAAAAATATTATATTTTTTATGGTAAATTTTCTAAGTGACCCAAAAACTATCACATTGCCCATCATGCCATTGTAGCTCATAAAAAAGCAGAAGTAGGAAACATTTTTTTTCAACAAAAACTAATGATTTATTATAAATCAAAATTATGTAGGTAACATTCCACAAAATTTATTACAAAATTAATTTATCTGCTCTAATTGTTTGCAAAAAATACAAATAACAAAATCATAATGAAATTGAAAAGTATGTACTCCAATAATAGAAAGGATGTTACTGTTGGTAACAAATTTTAGTTTCACTTAAAAATGTCTATTATTTGGGGCCATAATCAATAGTGATGGTAATAAAACTAGAAGACAGACAAGACAGGTCATAAAAATAATAATCTCGAGTTAAAATATTAAAATAATGAAGCATTTGCATTTCAAGATTGGTATTTATTTGATTTAAAGGTGCCTTTTGTAAACAAATTACATAGTTATTGAAAATGTTCGCTTTTTTAGATAAATTATAGGAGTAAATTAATGGACAAATTGTATAATTTATTATGCTGGAAAGAAAAATTATTTCAATGGTTTATAATGTAGCCTCAGTAGGGAGAGGAATATATTAAGGGGTAATTTTTTTTATATGCAGTTTGACAGTTAAAGTACTATTTAAGGGGAGTAAGATAGTAAGTGCAACTGTCAAACTCTATATAAAATGAATAAAAAAATGTTCCTCTTAATATTTTCCTCTCTATACTGCAGTTACCTGAAGCTATTGTGATTAATTTGAGGGATTTAAATTTTAAAGATTTTTATCAGTTAAACTCAAGAAAATGCAACTAAGTTAAAACTATTCATTACTTTTATTTTCCTAAAAAAAATTTTGTATAGCTCAAGTTTAAGGCCGTTATAAAAGAACAGCCTAATGCATGTGGAAACTTTGACAGGTTGCGGGTAGTAAAATTTTTCACTGATATTCAGGGCAACCCCTGATTCAATTATTATGGCTAACCGCAAGCTCAAAAAGCCACAAAATATTGCCATGGACTATTAATTGACAGCTCAAATACTATTCTTCTAAATAGTAGTTAAACTGTTAAAATCCATAGGCATACAAAATTAAAAAAAAAAAAACGTCTAATATTATACCCTTCCTGCTAAGGCTTCCAACATTACCTTTGGAAAAAATAAATAGTAGTTGAACTGCCAAAAACTAAGTACCTACATAACTATATACAAAATTTTAAATAATTCCTTTAATATTAAACTACCTTGCCTTGGAATTATCATTCCCATTTATCAATAAAAGTTTAAATAAAACCTGAAAATAATTTACCATGTTTCTTTCAAAAAGATAGGAATTTTTTAACCTTTTGCAGTTAATCAATTGTTTGTTTAAATGCATGTGTGTTTGCTTGCTTTGCCAACTTTCCCTTGTATAAAGATTTATTAATTCACCTTTTGTGTGGTGGGTTTATTTATTTTGTATTTTCAGTAGAGATACACACTTTGCTTTGCACTGATTTAAGTACCAGTATAAACAACGAATAACCATGTGACTCCGTGGCGCAACGGTAGCGCGTCTGACTCCAGATCAGAAGGTTGCGTGTTCAAATCACGTCGGGGTCAATTTCGCTTTTTATTTTTTATTTACTTTAAATAATAAAAATATAATTGAATTCTATTTTATAACTATTTTTTCAAACAAAAGTTGTTCTAAAATCCATTTCAAATAAGTTTTATTTTGAATATAGGCAAAAAAATTAATAATTAATAAAATGCCATGTATGCATCAAGATGATCTAAAATCCCTTATTTTAAATTTAGCTATAGAATGTTATTGAAAATGAATCCTTTCCTATAATTGTTTTATTGATTGCAAAATTTGTAGAAACAAAAACTAAAACAAACTTTGCTTAGTTAAAGTGGTTTTACACGACGTGTATTTGTCATATGACTTGTCTTTTTTCCATGTGTAAATTCTAAACACGTCATGTGAAGCCTTTCAAACATAACATGTGTATTTTCCATGTGTACAATACATATGACATTTTTCATTTAGAACGTGTTCTATTTTGATGTGACAAAGCATCTGACATCCTGTAATGCCAAATTGATATTTTGCTATTTTAGTTTTTTTGTGGTACCAAAAGAACTAAAAGCGTGGCAAAAGCACTACGTTTGTATCTTTGCACCAGCTGTGGTTGGCAATACAAAACTGTGTGGCGGAAAAATTATATACTATAGGTTATGTCAGATGTAACTACACATGTACGTTTGAAAGCAAAAATTATAAACCGTATGTAAAATACCTACTTTGACAAACACATGAAATTACACATTGGTTATCAAACTGACAAGTCATATGACAAACACACATTGTGTTAAACAACTTTTACTGACTTCTAAATTGGGCGAATCTATATTTCATCAGCAGTTACATACATATGTATGTATGTTGAGGCGAATATATTTATCGGCAGAAATTTTACTTTTTATTTAATCTACAAGAAAGATCGGGGATTTTCTCTGAGGATCTTGATGTTTCGGTCTCACTCAGTCTACCCTATATCTGCACCATGTTCCAGGCTTATAATGGTAGCAGCAAGGAAAATTGGGGAACTTATAATGAAGACGACGCACAGTGGGGTTTTCGATGCGAAAAGTGGGACTTAATTCATGGTGACTCTCTGTGTTTTTTTTTGCACTTTTTTGCTCAATATCACTTTGATAACGCAAGCTTCGAATTTAGGAAAATTGCTGGAATAGGACTGGAGAGCGTGGACTTATTAAATGAATAAGGGGGCATGATACCCCCTGGACGAATTGTCAAACACGTTACGGGTTATGGTCACTAAACCTAAATGGCCTCACAGGTTGTCTACAATAACCACTTGCAGATTTCTCTGAAATTCTTCGGCTCTCAATCGACAAGCATAGGTCGAAGCCACTACTGGCTTTTGGGAAAAATTTGATATCGCTTCTAGTAGGCGTCATACCGTGGACTGCATTATTGGACGTATGGACGTGTGGGAATTTCTTGTGGTAAGAGCTGCGCAGCTGTCTATATGAGGAGCAGGAAGAGTTAGTTGAACACCTTCTATGCGACTGCCCGGCTTTGCAAAAATGTAGGCTTAAATATTTGGGTAAAAGATTCCTTCAGCAGCAGAAACATCTTAGGGATGCGACACTGACTAGTCTGATAGGTTTTACGAGAAGCTCCAGGCGGTTTTCATGAACTGGAGATTAATGTAGGGGGAATATCGAATATTTTCAGAACGATTGGGACGCAGAGAGGAGCATTTCACCCAAAAAGCTGGCCAAAAAGGCAAAACTGAATTTTAAGAAATCTAAAGAACTAAGTACGCAGCTCGACAGACAACAATATTTTACATTATATAGTAAATTTTGAAGACTTTTAGTTGCGATTTGTAGCTCTGAGACCCTGCTAAAGTCAGAAAAGTGAAGAAAATTATATGAGATTTAAATGTTTTTTTTCGGTTTCTGGATGTTTATATGATATTTTTTTGCGGCTAAACGAATAAAGGTTTAACAAAGATTATTTTTTTCGCTGAAAGGTTTGATCAAAAGTTAAATATTCATATGTTGAATATTCATGTTGAAACAATTCGTTCAAAAGCTAAAAAAACAAATTATACACTTTTTTTTTGCAAAAAAAAGGAAAAGAAGAGATTTTTAAAAGTAAGGTTACCATGTGTACGAATTATGTTTGTTACCACAATAAAATTTGGAATCTCTAATTTTAGAAACAAAAAAAAGTGTGCGCAATTTTGCGCCATTATTTTTGACGATTTTTTTTATATTTTCACATTTCTTCTATTTTTGCTCATCGGGCACTTTTTCATATACATTTATATCGTCATAAACTAATAATAATTAGTAAGGAATTTTTATTAGTTTAACTTTTCCGTTTATAAAGTATTAAATAATATAAAATGAATATACTTAAGCCTTTTTTCATAAAAAAAAATACTGTTTTATAAGAGCCTTACAATTTTCAAAATTTTTTTTTAATTAGACTGTAAATCATATGTATGTATACAGTCTGTCAAGAATGAGTTTAAACCTTTAAAATCAACATTTGTTAATTGAGTTTTGCGATTTATACCGTCTTTTATTCCTTAGTAATGTGGCTTTTAGAAAAATCTTTAAAATTTTAACTTTTTGGTTCTTTAATTTTTTTATTGCATTTTGAAAACAAAAAATTTGACGGATTTTGCAGGTAAAATTTTTTTTCGCCATTAAATTTTTAATAACTCCAAAATAGTAATAGATATAAAATAAATAAAATAATAATTATATAAATAAAATAAAATTAAATTTTCCCAATTTTTCTTTAATATTATCACCTAATTTGTAATTTAATTAATTCTTTCTTAGAGAGAATAAAAACGAACTTAAGCTTTATTATAAAATTTCATTGTATGTAATAAAGGTTTATGGTTAGTTTAAGCAGAATTTTCCGGTGTATCATCTGATCCTCCTGCTATTAAAATCGGAGAACACGTTTTTAAGTTATGGCAAAATATATAAGGCAACCCAACGATTTAGGGGGTGAAGTATGCCACGCCTTTCAAAGAAAATCCTTACGTACTAGAGAAAAACGGAAAACAGATTTGAAGTAAGGGCATCAAAATCCATATAGTCCACATACTTTTATTTCTAGGGTAGAAAAAAATTTTTTTTTGTTGCGCAGTGTACTTTTGTTGCGCAGTGTAATTTTTTCAAAATCTGCCACTAGACCTTTTTTATATAATACTACACCTAAAACTATAAAAAAACTAAAACTTTTAATTCAAAAAAAAAAACGTTTAATAATTTTGGCCAGCTTTTCAGGCCAAATACTCCTCTGTGCGACGTCGCTGGAACTGCAAATAAATCCCTAATATACCGAAGGAAATTAGGTTTAGATCATTATATTTAATGTTTGAAAGGATACGCGTATAGTAACTTATTTTTACTGGCGCTACAAAAGAATCCTTGCATTGTTTGTGAACACGGTTGAAAAAATAAATTATACTTGATATTGTAATACAATTTCAATTACAGCTTCTTGTATTACAACAATAACTAATACTTCTTCATATATTGATTGACAGTGAGTCATTATCAACATGGCACATTTCCTAGTGTGAAAGACAAGAATAGTTATCGTTTAAACAGCATGACTTCTGCACACTTTATTTAAACATTTCGCACAATTATTTTCAATTCACTTGTTTATTTTCCGTAACCAATTCTAAATTACTCATAAATTTAATTAACATAAGCAACTTTAACCCCAAACAAAAAGTTACAGCCACTTATAATTTGTTAAAACATAAAAGCGCAATAGATACATATAAAAATCTTTTTAATTATTAAACGTAACAACACTTTAACATTAATAGATAAAAACGAATGGACAAGAAAAGAGACTCCTAAAGCCAACACGCACTTAATAGACATCATATATGGACATAAAATATTAAATAAGATGAAAAGCCACGAAACGTTTACATGGCTGCTCGAGCAGCCAAACGATCCACCAAGTGGCCAGAAGTAACCGTTCAAACAAGCAAACAACATTTACCGCTCATCTGTAAGACAACAAATTTAGAAAAGAAGCCGAACAGAGCACGAATGACGACAAAAAATTGCAAAAAAGCAAACAGCAAACTGCTCTATGAACAAATCATGCCAATTAACCTTTTAACATTTAGTGCCATCTTCCTCCAAAGTAAAGAAGAAAAAAAAACAACTTTTAAACTGAAATAGTTTTAAACAAGATCCGAGCCGTACTTACCTGTGCCTCATCTCGATGATTACCACGCATTTGTATGCGAATAAAAAACACTCCACTCTAATAAATCAATGAATGCAACCAGGCAGAAGCTAGAGCGAGCGTCTTCAATAAGAGCAGTACATCCACACACAGCAATCAAACAGACAATTCAACACATTTGATGGGGTTTTAGCTGTTTTGACTTGACTTCTTCAATCCAACAACCATCAAATAATTGCACAGATATATTTTATTCTTCTTCTTTTATTTTTTTTTTAACACATTTTTTTCATTTAATTTATAAGTTTAAATATAATTTGTATTTTTTTAACAGTCTTTAAAAAATACAAAAATAAATAAATAAAAAATTGCAAAAATAAGAATAAAAACCAACAACAACAACAACTGCTTAAATAACGTGCAAATATTTATTTGTATGACAGGCTACAACTCAAAAACAAGCGGATGTGTATCTCTTAGATGATGACTTGAACACGAAGAGGAATTTACATCTATGAATCACACAGATTTAGTTTTTTTTTAATAAAAATTATACAACTGTTGTCGTATATTTATACGACATTCATGTATGACAAGTTCAAACTGCTACCGGAGCTGCATAAATAATAAAATTCATAACTGAAATATAAAAATTCGTTAAATCATTCGATGTTGATGATATGCGATTAATTAGACAAAAAAAAAAATGGAAAAACTGAATTAGACACTTTTAAATTTGAAGGCACCTTACAGAAAAATTTTATTTATTAATAAAACATTCTACAAATCATTCGAAATGATTTGTAAAGATTTTTTTTGTAAGATTAAAGTCTATGATAGTTATAATTACAATAATTTATAATTAAATTATTTTTGTCTGAACTGAAAAAGTTTGATAAATACATACATACATACATACATACATACATACAATCAAATGAATAATTCGGTCTGATTTTAAGTTTTTATAAAAGATTTGGCAGATCATATTAAAGCCCCTTTCACACTGTAATACTGAGTATTAAGATTTTCATTGGACTTTGTACGAAAGAAATCAAATGAGATTTTAATTTGTAAAAACTCTAACGTAAAATAACATTTCGTTTTCACACTATCACACTTCGAATAAAATAAAAAATATCAGAAAGAAACAAGCCGAGACGAGACGTTGAACAACGGCAATTTAATGTGGGCGGCAGACGTGCCGGATCTTAAGTTTGGCCATTCAAGTTTTCGGTTAATAAAAAAAATAATACGTACATTCAACAATTTCTAGACTTGGCAGAAACAAAGTATATATGTATGTAGGCGTAAAGACTGAGGGCAATTTAAGGCAGGTGCAGGACAAAGAAAATATATCATTGACGGCGGCGAACTATCGGCTGCGACTCACTCAGAATGGGTCTTTGCTTTAAAAAAACACAACCCTGATAAAATGAAAAATGTTATCGTTTAAGGCCAGGCTTCACTATCCTACACAATCGTAAGATTTAATCAACCAAAAATCTGACAGAATTCTGTTCTACTTTAAAAATCGTATAAAAATGGCGTTGTAGATGCCACACTATCATGCAAAACAAGTTTTTGCAACTCTGATCGCATGAAAAAACAATACTTCAAAAGATTATCAAATCGTATGACTTGTCAAAAAGTGTGTCACACACATACATTTCTAAGCCACACTATCATACTTTTTAAGCACAAATGCATTTTTTGACAGATCGTAGGACTGAGTATGATAAGGCCAGTTTAGACAGTAAGACTTTACGTACGTAAAATCTAAGAGAAAATAAAATGAAAAATCGTATGGTTTTTTTCTTACGTTTACACCATTGGTGTTGAATAAAATGAAGTCAAATTGAAACAGCTGTTGTTAAAACAATAAAAAAAAAAGTGAAAACAAATAAATAGTGGGCGTACTTGTGAAATATATGCCAAATTTCAAAAAAAAAAAAAAAAACAAGGAAAAGGTTCTTGGTGTTGTACTAGCCATTGCCATAATAAAAAAACTGGAAACCAACAACTAAAACAAAATTAAAAAATATTCACGTTCTTTTGCCGAAAGTTTTTTATTGTTTACAAACTTATTTGTGATGCCAACTGGATCTATTTTGCACTATATTCAGCGGTTTTCTGCTATTTTGACGACTTTTGCCTTGGAAAAGTTAGCATTAATTAAAAAAACGCAACCCTGATCTAATGAAGTAGAATAGTTTTTGAAAAATTTCAAAACATAAAGAGAGCCGTGAGACTGTCAAATTTCCATCCGTATTTTCTCTCAATGTCGGACAGTTTCTTTACATATTATGTTTAGACGATACTACTTATACTCTTCTACACGAAAATTGTAGCATAATGTAGTATAATGTAAACCGCCCTTTAGAAACATTTCTAAAAACGGTTTCCGTATTATTTTACATTTTGATAACATCCCTGAAGAAAACCTGGGTACAAGTGTCTCCAAGTCACCACATTTAAGTATTTGATAAGTTCTAATACTCAGTATAATAGTGTTAAAATGGCTTAAACAATATTACGATCCAGTAAGATTTTTAAAAGCGTAATATCTTGTTCGGTTTTAGTTTAAAAGTAATGCACACCATCCCTGATAATGACTCAGAAAAATGAGCTTTATATAAAATTCTAAAAATTTCTCGTTGTCAAAAATAATAGGTGCTGCCAAGTTTGCAGTACTATTGAATCGGTAAAACTGCGTACTTTCACTACTTTTTCGCTATATTCTTTTGGAAATGAGATATTTTCATGGGGAAAAAGTATCCTATATTTGAACATAGATACTAAGGTACCTTCCTACAAAATTTTGTTAAAATTCATCCAGTAGTTTTTACGTGATGCGAACACAAACAGACACACAAAAATTCTAAAAATTGCCGTTTTGTGTATTTCTCTTCGATTACTATCTGCAGCAGCAACAAGATTTTCAAGAAAATATTTCATATACAGAAATGGCCCTGTTACAGTTTTAGTACATGTATAGATTTCAGGAATTTTACGGTGGACAAAATCGTCCTGCTGAGCATGCTATTTAAGGAATTATCACCATCGCCAAGATAAAAATTATGTTCGTACCGAGAACATCTACGCTTATGTAAGTCAAATAATTGATGTGGATCCCGTATTGTATATACGCCGCCGTTGTCAGCTACTTGAGCTTTGTCCGTATACCGAATGGAAAATTTTGCTTACATATCTTGGTTTATATTTATACGAAATTCAGCTTGTTCAAGAACTGACACCTAATGATTATCAGCTGTATCGTACGTTTGCTTACTGGTCTCATGAACAATTGCAAATTGATCCAATTTTTTTGGGAAATCTTGTTTAGTGATGAGATTAATTTCTGCTTAACAAGCAAACTTGCCGAATATAGAGTAAAAACAATCGAACATAATTAAATGAAGCACCATAGCATCCATAAAGAACTGATTTCTTCTGCAATGAGCTAGAAACTGTCGTTAGTGATCATTTTGTACATTACCATCATATTCTTCTTCTTCTCCTATCCACTTAACTCGTATCGGAGCAAAGTCTCTCCAGCTTATTCTGTCGGATGAGTTCGATTTACTCTCGTTCCACGATATTCCATTCCATTCTTCTTTATATTTTTTTTGCACACGGTTTTTCCAGGTGGATTTTGGTCGGTTGCTGCAGGGCAATAGAAAAACATTGCCCTGCGGATTCCATACTAGCGCTTGTCAGCATATTTCCCCTGTATACTTTCTTAGGGTATGTCCAATCCATTTCCTTTTCTTTTTTTCATAATTTTTAGAGTTCTTATATAAATTGTCGTTGCTTATCACATTGAAGCTTGGAGCTGAGGCATCTGTAGCCAGGCATGTCTTACAGCTACAAAGCAGTACTGACAATACATTTGATTAATCATCATTTGGTCAATAAATTTTTGTTTATGCCATAAATCTGTTTATGGACCTGTTTCGTGGCTTCCAGGATCAAACAAACAAACTTTTAAAAAATTAGATGGCAATATAATGCAAACAATTACTGAGATATGTTCTCAAATGTTAAATAAAAATTTTTGGTTTAAAGATTAACTTTAAGAATGGGCTACATCTGCGCCAACCTTAGTATAGTTATTTAAATTTTACGTAAAAGTATGGGTATGAAAAATCTCTCGACAATATAGGTGTCACGTTTGCATGTTTAAGTTTAAGTTAAACACTTATTTATTAAGCCTTCATGTCAAACTCTGCCAAACGCTTGAGACATCTTGAGAAAATTGCATGGAAAGTACTCAATGGGAAAGTACTATGCGGCA
This sequence comes from Phasia obesa, assembly GCA_949628195.1. Taxonomy (NCBI): domain Eukaryota; kingdom Metazoa; phylum Arthropoda; class Insecta; order Diptera; family Tachinidae; genus Phasia; species Phasia obesa. Next base: position 5,098,099 of record OX451219.1, read on the forward strand.
ACTTACACATGGAAACTAAAAATAGCATATTGTTGCTGGTTTTATCAAAACCACGCAGGAACTTTCTTGGGATTTAAATTATTTATTGCCCTTTCAATATTATGAAAATCCAATCTAAGTGGAACTTCCGCAAATTACAAACAACTAGATTGCTTTTTTCAGTATCATTTCTTGCCTAACGTCCACACGAAGATCATAAGGATGGCTTACGTATGACTGACCTTTCAAGGTTCTAAAGGGTGTTTTTTATAGAGGTATAGAACTTTAAGTTGGCATTACTTTTCCAGATGGCGACCGATTTAACAGCTGTCAAGTGATTTATTCTCAGTTTGGTTTGACAATTCATCATGAATAGACTCACGCCTGAACAACGCTTGCAAATAGTGCAATTCGGGCCCAAAACGAGATTACTGTTGTTCCCGATTTTCATAAGCGAATTTTGTCGTCAGCAAACAAAACTGCCGCATTTAGATTGAAGGTAATCCTCAAGTGTATGTCGAAACACCGTTACATCCAGAAAAACTGACTGTTTGGTGCGCTTTATGGGCGGTGGAATCATTGGTCCGTACTGTTTCAAAAACGATGGTGACCAGAACGTTACAGTCAATGGTGATCGGTATAGAGCCATGATTACTAACTTTTTCATTCCTGAATTGAATAACCATGAAGTCCAGGAGATGTGGTTTCAACAAGACGGCGCAACATGTCACACAGCTCGTACCACAATAGATTTATTGAAAGACACGTTTGGTGATCGCCTAATTTCACGCTTTGGACCTGTGAATTGGCCTCCAAGATCTTGTGATTTAACACCGCAAGACTACTTTCTGTAGGGATATGTAAAGTCATTGGTCTATGCGGATAAGCCACAAACGCTTGACCATTTGGAAGACAACATTCGCCGTGTTATTGCCGATATACGGCCACAAATGTTTGGAAAAAGTCATCGAAAATTGGACGTCCACATTGGACTACATCCGCGCCAGCCGTTGCGGTCATATGCCAGAAATCATATTTAAAATGTAATGCCACAAGATTATCTTTCGGATAAATAAAATTCATGTCAATCGAATAATCCATCGTTTTATTGCAACTTAAAGTTCTATACCTGTATAAAAAACACCCTTTACATGCACGCCAGGTCTTCCATGTAATTTTTTTAGGGATGCTGTTCTTCGGCATTCCAGTAGCATTCTAAGCCGTTTCGTTTCTTTTAGTCTGTTTTTAAGTTGATCCCATCGATAAACTCACAATTAATTCAAACACATTTTAAGACGAGGAAAAATAGCGTCACGTTTTTAATTGCCCCGAGACATATGAAAAAATTAAATTGAATAAAAATTTACTTTAATTCTTTTGTTTGCTTATGTTTTAAAAACTGTTTTGATAATTTACGTAAATTTTTTTTATTTTAAATATTTTTCACATTTTCCCTACATTATTCCGGAAACGCCATTCAACACAGAAAAATTCCTGCCAAGTCATATACATAACTTTTGCTTTTCAAGCAAAAACTACAACATTGAAAGAGTATTTTATTTTAAGCTGCTGCTGTTTAGACTGTCCATCATTTACATGTGTAATCGGTTTAATTTTAACTTAAAACAAATGACCTTCAATACATTACATATTACGGTGAGAAAAAGTCATAATCAAAAAAAAAATATTTTTACAAGTCATCATTAAAATTTGGAAAATAATAAAAAAATATTATGACGATCTACAAAACTTAACAAAAAAATCTTTGAAATCATATTGGATTTTTTTAAGATTTTTTGGATTCGATTTGAAGTTTTTAATGAATACCACAAAATATACTCAAATTCATACTCTTATGTACCATTCACTTGTATTGAATTAGAAAAAAAAAACAACGGCCAGAAATATAACCATTTATTAAAAATATATAAAAAATATAACATAACATTACATTCCAAAAATCATACTAAAATAATTATTACAAATAGCATGCCATCACCATCTCTAACCACATCATCGGCCACCACTCACTCTAATATTTAGCTACTACCAACAAAACATTACAATAATTTAAATCTTTTGCTGGTTACCGCCATGACATGCCATCCATCCCATACCAAGCAACAACAAATACAGACCAATAATGCAATCAATACTTTTGAAGATGATGATGATCTTTTTAATTTTTTCTTGCTTGTAATAATAGTTGCTGTTAAATTATTTGAAGAAACAAATAATAAAAAATAGTCACACTTAAATTAAACTTTTTGTTGTTGGTGTATTTTTCCTTTTCCTACGAATACGAGTATATACAGCAACTAATGACGATTGTTTTTTTTTTGCATGTGTGTTTGTGTGTGTATTTTTCTTTTCAAATTCCGATTGATTTTCCTAGGGAATTTTTCTTTAATGAACTGCAACAATTTTGGCTTTTTTTTCCGTACTTAACTATTTAATGATTATTTTTTAGGCTTCCGTTTGTTGTAATTTAGGAGCCGAGTTTATCTTAAAGTTTGGATATTTTCTAAATGTTCAATACTTGTTTTCATATAAAACGTTAATTTTATTTAAATGTGGTACAGTTGTGTTGCCAATGTGAGCACTCAAACAAATATGAACACTTTAAAATAACGACGTTCAAAATTGCAAGCTGCGTTTTTGTATTTTCTTTCAATTTATTTGTCATATGAGAAATATTTATAACTGGAATACACAAAGAATATGCTAACATTCTCTCTTCTATGCCATTGAAGTTGTGAAAGCCAAACTTATGTACATATGTATGTATAAGTATGTAACCCTTAGGTCCATTTCAAGATCTAAGGGTAAAAAGGTAAATTTTACAGGAGAGCCGTTTAAAGTTTACCTTTCTCAACGGTTTCTTCAGTGTGACAAATGTTTTCCGTTATTCAAATTACACACTGAAAACCCAATTTTTCGACATTAGAAACTCTTCAGGAGTTTGGGAGCTCTTCCATTCGATTTCTTACTAAATATTATCCCAATAAAAAAATTTGTTAACTCTTTAAAACGGTTCGCTAAAAGACTTTTTCAGTACTCGAGTTACATGCCAAATTTTCGGTACCACTCCCATTCGATTCTCCATTAAATTTTACTCCTTTACTTACTGTGATCGCGCACAGATACATAAATGGAACTCTGTGCGCGATCACATAGAACTGGTGCATATCGTATTCCCTTACAATTTGACATATAAGGTCGTAATCGAAAGTGTTCCTGAAATAGATTTTATTTTATTTTGACACCTTTACTTTTTATGCTCTTATTTTTAGACTCTCATTCTCTCAGCAATGTTACCATACTTTCATAAAATTTCATTAATTGTGTAAACAACACCATGAGAATACAAAAAATACAGATATTGAAAAAACAAATTTACATAAAATGAGAGACTGTCTGGAATGACTGTTGTCGGTGTAAATAAGAGTTCTGTTTATTTGACACCGATTTTGATTGAAGTTGCCAAGATGTTCTGTTTCCTCACTAAATCATCTGCCAATTCGCAATAAGGAAACCTGATTTTGGCAGCGCATTCGGTAGTGAAGTGTTGGTTACAAAAAATCTTTCATAAATAAAAGGAATCCGATAGACTGGTTGGTAGCGCGCTAATCTATCAGGCGGAGAGTTCGGGTTCGATTTCCGCCAAAGACTCTGGGTGTTTTCTGCAGACAAGCAAAAAGCTTTGTAGGTCTATATTAATTTTTTAGGACAGGACTCAGGGGTTGACCCCAATACATGCAACGCATTGTGCCCGAACTGGGAAAGTAGGTTGTGGAAAGAAGGAGTAGTGTTTGTGGACATTCATTGTAACATTTCCTGCATTGAATGTGACAGACATTACTTTTGCAGGGAATTTATTCCACATACGAACTGCTCGCCTAAAAGATGAATGTTCCCTTTATTGCGTGGGGCGATTCAATGGCCAATCGCAAAAACATGAGAGTATGAGATTAATTTACCTAATTTCATTAGATCACACACCATTGCAGAAACGATAAAGAGTGAAATACAACCCAAATTGCGTCGATGTTCCAGTGAGTCAATAAAGTTACCAATGAGCTTCTTGGCCGTCTCTTGAAGGCGATCTAGCAACTCCAATATATATTTTGGGGCGCCGCCCTAAACATGAGAGTTGTATTCCATTATTCCGAATGAACAATTAAATCAAACTTGATTGAAAATTGATTAACTCATGAAACAGAACTCATCTGCGCATCTTTAAAGAACAAGGTTGTGAAATAAACAAGGCCCATAATTAAATATGCAGCAGTAACTTCACATACTCTCTCATTTTAAGGAAATGTTCTTTTGATTTTCTTTGGTGCCTTATTTCTGCTTAGTTAATGTCGTTGCTATGACTTTAAAATTTGTACCTGCAACTTGTTTAATACAATTTTCGTATTTACCCGTCCATATTGTAAACCCCTGTAGTAGATTTTCTTATTAAAAACAAAATAAGGAAAAGTCAAATACAATTTTTTGTTCTTTCTAACAACACTCAAGACACTTAAGTTTTCTTGAAACTTTTTTTGATCGCCCTACATTTTTGAACCTTATTGTTAGATTGGTATTTTTTAAATAGTACCTCGTACTAGATGTAGTATTTACGTGTACCACACATCTAAGTATTAACAATTGTAACCAATTTTCACAATATATTTTTAAAGAATGACGCAACCTTTTTTTTAGGTTTGTATTTCGAGGGTCTGTTAACAAAATAATATGGGCAAAAAATTGCAATTGATTTTTTGTTGGTTAAAAATAGTTGATTTCAATACTTATGGGAAAGTTTCCGTTAATTTAATAAAACAAGAGGGTACATTTGGAAGTTGTTGAAAAGGTAAAATCAAGTAGAATTCATTGGAAGGACTTTTATTAAAAACATTTCCTAAAGTTTTCTTTAGAGAGCCAATTGGGATCCAATACTTCCGAAATACAGGGCAAGTAACAATACAAATATCCTTTTAAAAATTAAACAGAATAAACTAAATTTATTTTATTATATTATCTATGGCTTTATTAGAAATTACATTATTATTAATTCCCTTTATGTATGGAACACAATTTCATTCATATGACTATCAGTTTAATTTTCGAAGACTTTATTGACGATATTTATTTCCGAAATGGCTTGGGCAGTATTAGTCTTAAGAGTCTTTAACGGCCTTCCATAAGAAAAAGTCTAAAGGGATTAAATTGAAGCTATAAGGCGGCCAATTAACGTCGCCAAAACGGCTGATAACATTATTATGAAACTTAGTGCGCAAGAGATCAATTACTTGATGAGTTAAGAGCACCATCTCCTGGCTATCCAAGTCAAAGTTCATATGGCTACTTAGCTGTCGTTTTCGAAAAACAAAAATTGGTCAATGATGCCACCACTCCAAAATCCACATCAAGCTGTAACTCTCTGTGAATGCATTGGCTTTTGGTCAATGACATGGGGGTTTTCCGGCAATTTTGTTTGTTAAAATAACTGCCGAGATGAAAATACGCCTTACGCTAGATTGAGCGTAAGTGACAGCTCATGGAAAGTTTCATCTAGTCAAGATTAAAATCGAAGAAGATGATACTTGCAGAATGTGCTAGGAAGAGGCTGAGATAAAAGCGCCCATTGTAAATGAAAGTCCAGCACTAGCTATTATATATTAGCTCATGGACAGAAACTTGTTAAAAGTTGGTGGATCTAAGCCTAAAGAAGGCCGACAGTTGCCAATCGACAGTCTGAAATCACTAATATCAAGAGTAATAGCTAGTGATAGCACATGACTCAATAGAAGTAAAGTTGCCGTAAATTACAATTCGGTTGCCTATAATCATGAAGAACGGAAGAGGGTCAAAAAGGCATGAAGCGGTCTACTTTGGTATTCCCCTACAGATTAAGATTAAGTTGCAGAAATTCCGTTGTTTTTCTTTATAAAGAGAAGTAACACGCAGGCAATTAATGTCTATATTAACTGTGTTACTTCCTTTGGAAAGGGATAGTAGTAGATAAGAAAGATGGTTAGAGTGATAGTAAAGCTTCGTTTATGGCAGTGATGTAAGGGCCTCTGGTGTTATTTAGGCGAATTAGTTTGAAGCTAGGATAGCCAATTTATATATTTTATATATTTTACTTCGCCGGCGATTTAGTGCTATGTGGTAATACCGGCGAAGGAGCGCGCTGTGATATGCATCAGTGTTGGAATTTGTACCAATTGTACCAAATTTGGTACAATCGATACGTTAGTGGTACGCTGGTACACTTCATGCTATTTTGGTACAATTTCATATAAAATTTAATCAATAAATTTAATTAATCAAAAATTTTTTTTTACATTTCTAACTTCATAGTTCTCCAATCCTGTCTAGAACTGACAAAAATGCAACATTCTTGATTTATGTTCAGGATTTTTATTATTTACTCTGCTAACCGGCAGTATTCGGCTGATATATTTTTCTAATCTTTTTAGTGCGAAATCGTAACGTCTATTTGGTAATTAGATGATTTTTTAATGGTTCTTCCAAATAGCTTCAGGCATACTTAATGGGATTAAAATCCGGTGTCTTTGGTGAAGTTTCAAGAACTTGATGTAAAAGGCCATAAGTAAAGGGCTAGTCCGATTGATCCAATATTTGACAAGAACATAGCAGAGGAACTTAACTTTTGAAGCTGGGCATCATTCACTTACCAGTGGTGGCGCTATGTGTACTCAAATTTGAGAACCTCACACCTTCAATTTTTTTAGGGATTGGCATTTCTTAAATTTTTGTTTGATTTTTCAAAATTTTACATCGTCTTAAGATTTATTTAGTATAAGTACATTTTTAAAGTTTTTTTTTTCGTAGATAGCGAGCAAAATTTAAGATATTCAGCTTTATTACGGATGTCGTGAATGTGTGACAACGACATCCTTAATAAGGATGTCGTTGTCACATCTGAATTAATAACTAGTGGATTTTTTGTGTATTTCAGCCTAAAAAAGGGCCATCAATCTCTTTTTAATAAAATAAATTCTTGAGGTATATATAATTTGTATTAATACAAATTTTATATTTTAATCCAAATTTCACGTAAAAGTGATGATCCCATGGGAATAATCAATTTGATTTATTTTAGTTCGAAATTTTCACATTAGCCAATATGTTCTAAAATACCAAAGGGGTCGGAAAATATCTATATATATTCCCAATTATTATTGAAAGTATTTCATTAAACCCTAGTCCATATGTGGATTTTATGGGCAAAAGCCTAAAAATTATAATCTTGTGATTTTTGGTATTTATTTTAGGAATTGTAGGACTTCCTTTACCTTAACGTTGAACATTGAACGCTTTGATTTTCGTTGACTATTATCCACAGAAAAGAAATTCAAGGAATCAAGGTCAATTATCATCACTTTAAAATATCCTAGTATTAAATATTTGATAAGTATCGAGCTACGGTATGTAAATAATGTTGGTACAATGATACATGATTTGGTACAATTTTATCAGTGGGACGGTACAATTTAAACATTGTCAGATCCCAACACTGATATGCATTATTATAAAGAGAAATTAATACATATCAGAAAACTGCCATGACTGAGTATTGAACTCGTGGCCATTGCTTAGTAGTCAACGTGCTAACCACTTAAGCTACAGCAAGCCAGTCGCTTAGCAAGCCAGTATCACAAACTTTTTGCATAAACATGCATACAGCAATCGCCGTATGTGCTTTACTTTGACTAAAACTTCCTTTTATCAAACGCATAGAGACACTACAAACACCATTGGCCCGCGGAGGTATTATACTGACTGATATTTCGGACAGAAAAAATCTGTGTTAAAATAAGAAAGGATTAAAAAATGTACTTTGATTTAGACCGCCCGGTACACCTTGCCTTTTTTAGTGAAATTAAAAAAAAAATTTAAACAACAACAATTTTTGTTACAAATTTGGTAAATTCTGCTGTCAAAGCTAAAGTGTGTTTTTGTTTTCATTTTAAACGTCTCTAAACTAAATGAGAGTTTTACGAAGCTTAATAAAAAAATATTAATAACCTAAAATATTTTAGATAATATAATGAAAATTAAAATTTATTTTTCTTTTATAACTTTTTATACTTGGTTTGTTAATTGCCGGCTAAAAATGAAGAAGTTAAGAATAATAAAACTAAAAATAAAAACAACACATTTAAACATTTTTTCGTTAAATGTTTTGCACCAACATAATTATTATTTAATTATTTTTTTAGGTAGCTGTTCAATTATGCCACGCATAAAACCATGAAGGTATTTTCACAATAATATGCGTAATAACTACATTTTCAGCATATTGTTTGTAAAAGTTTTTCCTGCAGTTTGTGATGTAACATGTTGGATTTTCAAATTATTGGAAATTAAATAGCAGATGCTAATTTTTGGATATGGAAATTGGATTGTGAAATAAAATAAAACTTAAATAAAAATATAAGTAAAACTTAAAGATTTTTTTTTTTAACTTAATAAGCAACTTGTGATGTATAGTATGAGATATTTTTCGGTTTTATTTACACGCAAAGCTAAAAGGATGTCAGAAAAAAGCTGAATTAGATTTTAAAAACAGTGAAAAGTATCTTTTTAATAGGGAAGCCCCAATTGCCAACTCGATTAAATCCATAACAATATTTGTTTGAATTATTTTATTGTTTTTAAAATTTCTTTTAAAACTAAATAATTACAAATGAAATACAAATTGACACTAGCAAACAATTATCAAGTTTAGTTAATTGATTTAGCAGGTGAGGCATCCATATAAAATAGTGGAAGGAAGAAATTATTTTCTTGATATGTAGTATTAAATATGAAATAATAATAATGAGATTAATTAATGATTATTGGCAACCGATTTGTAATTTACGGCAACCTTACTTTCATTGGGTCACGTGCTACCACCAGGCTTTAATCTTGACTTTAGTGATTTCAGGCTGTCGACTGTCGTTCTTATTCTTATTACGGAATCAATTCAGCAAAATTTTATATCACTTCTTTCTACTTTTTCTAAGACAAATCATTGAGATTAAAGAGTTTTATAAGGGCTAGGACATATGCATGATCAATTTAAATATGATTTACCTTATATCGATAACAATTGTTGTTATCGCATAATAACCTGCTAAAAATTAATATCGATTTATATATAAAGGGTGTTTTTTATAGAGGTATAGAACTTTAAGTGGGCATTACTTTTCAAGATGGCGACCGATTTAACAGCTGTCAAGTGATTTATTCTCAGCTTGGTTTGGCAATTCGTCATGAATAAGCTCACGCTTGAACAAAGCTTGGAAATAGTGGCCAAAACGAGATTACCGTTGTTCCCGATTTTCATAAGCGAATAAAGCGCACTTCTGGTTGAATGGCTAAGTCAACAAACAAAACTGTCGCATTTGGAGTGAAGGTAAGCCTCAAGTGTATGTCGAAAAACTGTTTGGTGCACTTTATGGGCTGGTGGAATCATTGGTCCGTAGTTTTTCAAAAACGATGGTTGCCAGAACGTTACAGTCAATGGTGATCGGTATAGAGCCATGATTACTAACTTTTTCATTCCTGAATAGAATAACCATGATGTCCAGGAGATGTGGTTTCAACAAGACGGCGCAACATGTCACACAGCTCGTGCCACAATAGATTTATTAAAAAGACACGTTTGGTGACCGTCTAATTTCACGTTTTGGACCTGTGAATCCAAGATCTTGTGATTTAACACCGCAAGACTACTTTCTGTAGGGATATGTAAAGTCATTGGTCTATGCGGATAAGCCACAAACGCTTGACCATTTGGAAGACTACATTCGCCGTGTTATTGCCGATATACGGCCACAAATGTTTGGAAAAAGTCATCGAAAATTGGATGTCCAGATTGGACTACATCCGCAACAGCCGTGGCGGTCATATGCCAGAAATGATATTTAAAATGTAATGCCACAAGATTATCTTTCGGATAAATAAAATTCATTTCAATCGAATAATCGATCGTTGTTTTATTGCAACTTAAAGTTCTATACCTCTATAAAAAACACCCTTTACTAATTATATCTCTTAATAGTGTTTGAGATAACTCACTCCTAGTGAGGATGCTAACAAAATATGTAGTACCGAGAGAGGTAAACTTTTTTGTAGCTAGTTTCCACACTCTCTTACCCCTTGGAAAGTGGTAAGAATCTTAGCGATATACACGAATCTACTCAAGAGGGTTAAGAGCAATTTTTCCTTAAACGAAAAACCATAGTAACTCAAACTCAGTCAATAATGTGGGGAAATTTTCGTAGATTAAAAAAAGAAGCAGATGATTACTTTAGTAAGGACCGCAACCTTAAGCCATTATTGATCTAGAAATACTTAATACTACTGTATTCAGGCGATGGATCTTGACTGCAATAAAGCTCAACAATAAATCAGTTGCACCTTACGAAGAAAATTAATAATAAGTAATTTTTGATTAATCGAATCTATACCCTTCACCACACGTGAAAAGGGTATATATAAGTTTGTCATTCGGTGTGTAATTTTTTACAATATTATTTTCCGACCCCATAAAGTATATATATTTTTGATCCTTATACATAGAGAAGTTAAGTCCGCCAATCTGGCAGGCATAGTTTTGAAAATGTTGCTATTGTAATTCAGCAACATCAGACCATTCCATTGAGGCTGCGGGCATAAAACCAAGCCTATCTATTTTTTTTTTGACATTCTTGTTCTTTTTTTATTTTTTTTCGGTTGTATTGATCTTTGTTTACTTTTTTTGTGGTACTAAATATTACATGGCGATCAATAGATCGCATACAGATCTCGGTTGGCAATAAACCCCTGGTTGATTGGGTTTCTATACTTTGATTTGTATTAAATGCCTTTATATAAAGCAATAAACATAGAGGTGGCCAACAGACTCACAGGGCAGCTATTGGTCACCAGGAGCGGTCAATGGGCTCCTTAGGGTGGGGTTTTTTTCTTTTGTGGTAATCATCTGTAGGAATCACAGTGGTGAAGGGTATTTAATATAAAATAATATAATAATAAAAGTCCGAATATAGCACTCTAACTTGTTTTAAATCTGATCAAATACAAAAAATATGGCAACCATTTTAAAATATTGGATATGCAAGTTGGCTGACTTAAAAATCTCACAAAGCATCTCTTTAGAGGTATAGAGGTTCCTTCAGAGTGAAAGTTCTTTATTGTTGTGAGACTTCCTTGTCCGTTTCAGTAGGATTCTAAGGGCCCTGCTTGATTTTATCGAAAAAAGCATTTATAAAGTCTTTAGTATTAGGCGAAATATTTCTGGAGCCCGACAGGGTTCGCTTCACTAGTAGCAGAAACAAGACCTAACTATACCCCCAACGCCATGAGTAATAACTCGAACTACTCCGTTAAGACCAAAAATACCAAAACAAATTTTTTATAATTTCTTTGTTTTTGTCCTCAAAAAACTCTTTAACAATCTGTTTTAATTTATAATTTTTTTTCTTTGTTTCTTAATACCATTTCAATATTAGCATAATTTGAATTTGAATTAAAAAAAAAAAAATTGAATTTTTAAGGATTGCAATTCAGTTCTTTTTTCTTTTTAAATATTTTAATGCAAGTATTTGTTAATGTTTAAAGAAATACAAATACAAATACAAATATGTATAAAAGCATTTTGTTGCGATAATTTTAGCAAATGACTTTGAATGTTTTAAACGTGTATAGGGTAAATCAGAAACAAAAAATCAAAAACTGTCACGATCAAAAAAGTTTTGAAGAAACACAAAATCTTACAAATGATACTATAACATTTAGAAGAAAAAAAAAAAAAAAAAATAACTTACGAAAAAAAAAGAAGTTGCTTTAAAGATAAAGAATCTTAAAATGTGCAAACTGAAACTGATCTTAATTTAAAGCAAATGGATGCATGTTTCTTTACTTGTCTGATGTGAGTAAAACTTTTAAATTGCAGGTTAATGATTAGTTTTAGATATTTGACTGCTCTGCATTTAGTTTAAATACAACAAAAAAAGTAATTTATTAAACCAAATCAACTAATAATAATAATAATGGTAATAACTATTATTATAAATTAAAGACGTTTAAAAAGCTTCAAATTAAAACAAACCGCAGCTTATGATGTGCAGATGAGCTGGTAAATTTAAGATAAAACTTGGGTTTTGGTTAAAAAAACAAAAAAAAAAAAACTTAATGAAGTTATGGAGTTGTAAGTGCTCGTGCTTGTCTCTATATACATACATACATACATACATACATACATACATACATACATACATACATACATACATAATTAGGAGGTGTCTTCTTTTTAATAGATGTTTAATTAATTTATAATTTATTTCTCTTAAGACATGATATTAATAAAGAATTTTTAATTATTTTAAGTATGAGGGCAACTATTTATAACATCAGCAGCCTTGAGAACTCTATGACTTGTTACATATTTTTTCACTTAAAAGTTTAACATTTTCAACCACATTTTAATATTGAAATTGATTAATGTACAAATGATTTTTTGAAGTAAAGCTTAAGTTCATTTTATTCTCTCTAACTTAAAAGAATATTTTTATTTTACTTTTTTAAGAGAAGTAACACTCAGGCAAATAAAATCTATATTATTCGTGTTACTTCCTTTGGAAAGGGATAGGAGTAGATAAGACATAAGATTAGTGTAATAGTAAAGCTGAGCTTATGGCAACACTGCAATTATTGCAAGTTATGATTATTTTTAGAACAGTGTTGCAAGTGCCTCTGGTGTTATTTAGGTGATTTAGTTTGAGGCTATCATAGCCAACATATAATTATTTTACTTCCCCGGCGCATTAGTGTTATGTGGTAATGCCGGCGAAGGAGGCCGCTGTGATATGTCTTATTCAAGGCGAATTCATACCAGGTGGAGTCGATAGCCCAGCTGATTGTTTTTTGCTCACGTTTTTTTTTGTCTTATGTCTTGTCAAAAAAAAATTGTTTCATATCTCTAATCTAATGTCAAAGTTGTTTTGTTGTAGTTGTTGTCCTACTGCTCACACCTAGTATGAATTCGCCTTGGTCTTATTATAAAGAGAAATTAATACATATCAGAAAAATTTATGTTGCCACGGTTGAGTATTGAACTGGTGAATATTGCTTTAGTAGTCAACGTGATACAGCACCCTCACAGATTATTTGATTTGGACGCTATTTAAAATAGATTTTTATTGCAGGGAAGGCTTTCATATGCGTTTCAAATATTTTTTCACTAAATCATTTCTTTACATTAAAACAGCAAAAAGTCAAAGGAAGCCAAATTTGGTAAGTAAAGAATATGAGCCAACAATTCGAAACCTAATCGTAGGTTTTGGCAATCGAAACCTAAGACAGGCTCTAAGTTTGTGACTTTTCATACTGAAGCTATAAATTTTAGAGCCTCATATTCTGTAGATCTGAATAAAAACAATTTAAAAAATTTTATTTTATTTGTGCTATTTTTATATATAAATAAATAAATAAATAAATTTTTCCAGGTTCAACCTCCCCACCTATGGAATATAATAAAATAATTTCTCTCATTCTATTTATCGGTAAAAGATGTTTAATTAGAAAAATCTTTAAATAGACAAACAAATAGAAGAACAAAAATAGAAAATAAATAGACAAACAAAATTGTTAAATACTGCCTAGTAGCACTTAAGCAAAGCTTTTGTCTTCGGAGTCGGAGACGAACTTAGAGAACACTTTATGAATTTTATGGTCCTCCTGAACATGCTATTCATCGAATTATTGACAAAATTCGCACCACATATTCATATTAAGCCATCAACAAAAAAATGTTGCTACCTGGAAAATTATCGCTTCTATAATACGAAGTGTTGACGATACCGCTGTTTTCAGCAACTTAAGCATTGTGTGTCCACTACATGGAAAAAATTTTTAGGTTGAGATCTCTTGGTTTACTATAAATCTACACAAGACTTAGATTTTTTTAGAGTAATTCAAGCTTAATGACCACCAGAAAAGTTGGACATTTCTGATTGGTCTCATAGGCGATTGCAACTGATCTAATTATTTTTTTATCGGAAAATCTTGTTTAGTGATCAACATGCAACATTTTCGAATACGAAGTAAGAACAATCCACTAACATACTTAAATGAAACACCATTGGATCCAGAAAAAATTTCTGTTTGCACTTGATCGTCTGCGGTCCATAATTCTTTTGAAATGAGGAAGTAGCTGCATTTACAGTGAGGGTAGAGTTTCTGCCAATAAGCTGGTTTAGTTGGACTGCTATTAACTTCATTTGTGTTAACTTGGATTCTATGTGGCTTTTCCAAGCAAGGCGCCGATCAAGATGTATACCGAGGTATTTGACGTCTGAAAGCTGAGGTATCATTTGTTTACTTATGCGAAAAGGTTCCCAAAAGTTATATGAGTGAAATTGATTATGTGTTCTTGTAAATATTGTGATAATACTTGGGCGCTTTCATGAATACTTAAAAAAAACTGTGTCATCAGTAAATGTTGTTGGCATATCGGATGTGTACAGCAAGTATAAAATGGGTTCCAAAATATTATCTTGTGGAACTCCGGTTTTAATGAGCTGAGCTGGCCAAGTTCACCTTTAACTTATATATTAGGCCTTTGTACCATACCTTGTCGAATGCTTGAGACACGTCGATAAAAAGTGCAAAACAGTATTTTCTTTCTTCAAAGGTCGTTTTAATTACATTTACTAATCTGTGTATTTGTTGGATCATACTATGTGGTTTTCTGAAGCCAAATTGACGATTCGGAATATATACTTTCGCGCTCAAGATTTGGTTAAGCTCTATAATTTATATTCTCAAAAAGCTTTGATAAGTTTGATAAAAGGCTTATAGGTATGTATGATTCTACCTTGGAGTGGTTATTTCATGGCTTAGGTATCATAGTAATCAAAGCAATCTTCCACTCTGTAGGAAAGTACTCAAGACGTAAAAGGCATTAAAAATAAACAATAATTTTCAATTCAAATAACATCTTGTTACTGGTTTTATCAATGCCAGGATAATTATTAATTAATTCAATTATTTATTTAATTGAAATATTATTTTCTTCATTCTTAATTAAGTACATAAATGAGTCAATTAAAAAATTTATTAAATGTGTATCTGCAACTAATTAAAATCATTAATTGGTGCACATTTTTTTCTGTGTTCTATACGATAAATGATATGTAATATTATATTGATGCTGTTCTATTTTTCTACATGAAAAAAGAAACAATTGACAACAATGAATTAGATAATTTTTTATATGTACATAAATATTTTAAGTAACTGACAACTATGAAAAATTACTTACATCATTTATTAATTAAGATCCGAGCGTTTCTGAAGTACAGACGAAAATTATTATTTTTTTTTTATTAAAAATCAAAATTAACGTCAATATTAAAATGATTAATATCAAATATAACAAACGTAAGACAATGTCAAATTTATCTCCGACAGTTCGTTCAAGTTTAAACAAAAACTTATTAATAAAAGTGTTGTTGAAAATTAATTGTTAATATTTAATTGACCTTGAAGACGTAATTGAAAAACAAAAACAGAAGTCGAAGAGAAAAAACAAAAAATGTAAGTATGAGACGCACTATGCAAATATTTTTTTAAATGATAGACAGATAAATCATATACAATTTTTTACATACATTTAAATTCGCTGCAATAAATACTATTATTTTTTTTAATGAAACTGTCTCAAATATAGAAATCACTTTTGAAAGCCTACAACATTTTATGCCTGAAAAATGAAAAATTATAGAACTTCAAGTGTCAAAAATCATATTTATTAGTGTTAATCATTTCGTATTGTAGTTATAACAATAACTCATAATGTTACGAGGGTGGTCTTAGAATAAATAATATAGTTTATATACCAATATAAATTTATATAAGCTCTTAAAATTTCTCTTAGTGACAGACAATAATTTTATTACCCTCTTCCGCGGAGGAGAAAAAGGAAGAGGCACCTGCCTCTGTCCTGGGCTAGAATAAGTCAATCAATAATAACTCGGGATGCTATTCGATGAACCAGTTTCCACCTTTGCCGGGGTAAGATAGATAGTAGTGTGCTACTGTATGTGGGGGGGTTGTTGGCTGAAAACTCCGATTGTTTTTCTACAACGTCTAAAGATTTGATTTAAGCCGGAGAGAAACTCCTTAAAATATTACACATTCCAACGGTAGAATTGCACAAGACAAGTAAGCATGGCCCCCAGGACCTCTGTCGCTATCTAGAATGCTGACTTTGGATACCAGTCGATCGTTAAACAGAAAAAAATATTTTCATCAATTTAAGGTTTTAATTGGTTTCAGATAAAAACTTAATTAAATAATTAATTGGTTAAATTAAATAATTAATTGATTAAATTAATTGTTTAATTATGATTTTTTCATTCTTTTTTTTAAACAAATATATACTTGAATAAATTTAAAAAATAATTGCGATTTAATTTAAAACTCATTAAAACCTTTAAGGCCAGTACGCAGCTCGCCTGAATTTCAGTTTCCCATAAGAAGTATGTGTAAAAAAAACAACCTGAATTTCAGGTTTGAAAATTTTCAGTCAACTTTCCGTTTGGCAGTGCGCAGCTAAAAAGAAAACTAAACGGAATTTTCGACTGTTACAGGGTTGTTATAACAATAAGTGTAGACTTTTTTTCTTCAGCTGAAACAAAAATTAATGTTCAGGCAATTGTTTGGTAACGGAATTTATGACATTTCATCTTTTTTATACATTTAAAATATTTTTTGTTCATTTCTGTGTTGATATAATGTTATTGTGTACAATAAACAATAAAATTTAAAAAACACGACTACATGATTTTTATTTCTACAAACGACCACATGATGAATTTTACTTTTGTAGAAATAAAGGCAAAAAAATCAAAACTGAAGAGCTGCGTTCTGGGCTTTAATTGGTGAAAAAAAATCCTATGTAGTTTTAATACAGGCTTATCTGACTAATTTGGGGTTCCCTGAAAAAGACTACAGAGAATCGAACAAGAACAACAATAAAGTCTCGCAACTGGCTAGAAGGTAAATATCAAGAGTAACTCCCATGGAAAAGCAGGTAAGTGGATGAATATTTTTTAATGGGAAGGAGATGACTCCGAAAGTTAGACGATGAAGGAACAGGTTTAAAGATGACAACTCTGGACACTACAACCCAGTGTTATCTCGGATAAAAAATTAGTTTTGCGTAAAAAGGAGAAGAAGCTTTATACCTGCTAAGGGTTTTTGAATCTAGAATTATACCGATAAATGGTATATAAAGACACGAAGGTATTGATGGCTTAATTGGTTTTCAAGCCGCCCTTGTTACGGAAGCGAAAAATGTACTTAGAGTCAATCGAAGTACTCTAAGCTGGACTACTGAGATGTTGACGGGTCATGGCACCTTTAAATGTCATCTCATAATAACTAAGGAATTTTTGTTGGTTTTATACGCCATTTTCAGGTCAAATGAGCTTTTCGAAAATTCTGGCAACCATCATTTTCTTATTCTTATTGTTTTCCCTTAGAGCGTTAATGGTATTAAACAGCGTTATTATCTATTGTCATACCTTTCGGTGAAGACCGTCGTCACTGGCTGTTGTTTTGGTACGTATGGCGAGCGCTTTCGATGTAAAGATATCATTTTCAAGCCGCGTTTAAAATAGCAAAATTCTCAAACTTAAAACTCAAGCTTAAAATGTTTTTAATTTTTTCCGACTCTGCGTGATGTTGAGTGAATGGCTAATTCTAGGATTACCTTCTTATTTTCAATCAAATTTCAAGATTAAATAAAAACAAAAAGCGGAAATAAATATTAAATATAAGAAGTGCACAATAAATATCTTCTCAAAAACTATTTCAATTGCAAACAACTTTTAGCAGAAAAACAAAAGTAAACAAAAATAAAAAAATAATACACAACAACAAAAATAAATTTAATAATAGAAATATTAATTAAAAACTTAATAAGCGTTACTGATACCCTTTTAACCATAATCTTTCATTTCAAAATTTTTATTATTTTTCTTACATCAACCATGTATAATCATTTAATTATTTTGCGTCAACCACCAACATTTTCATGGACCAAGTTACTGTTCCGTTTTACTGTTAATTCAATTAATTTTTTTTCTTTCGTTTTCTCTAGTGTCATCACTTGTTATTAATAGTTGTTGTCTAAATGTAAATAGCTGCAATTTTATCAGGGTCACCCGCTGGGTTTTAGTTGCGATTGTGTTAAGATATTAATAACATGTCATGCTGAAACAAATGGGATTTTTGAAATGTGTAATAGCATTAAATATTTTTAAATTTTTACTTTGCTTTAATTGTTTATGGCAGTTTTCTTAGTTTAGAAAGAAAAAATAATTTTAAGTATTTTTTTTTTATTTTTGAATACAATTCTTATAGTACTGAACAGCATAACATAACGTCTGGACGACCCATTGATTTGTTCATCAGATGTGTTCTAGATTAACGTGGGTACCTGCCACGGTGGCTTAATTCCACGGTGTTCCAAACACCGAGTGAAACTAAGACGTAGACTAGCGCCCCCACTGTGTAGTAACGGCGCACCCTACGATAACGTGCCCTGTGTAAAGGGCACGATATACGCAATTCAGGTTTGTCGCACAGTCACAGTGAGTAGCAATTCTTAGAACATGGCATGGACCCATGGGGTTATGATTTTAATTTCATGTGCTCACATTAAGACCATCGTTATCTAGGTAATGTTCTTGTTTAAACAGCATTGTTAGAAATTGTCTCCGCCAAACGATGTCTGTCATAAAATGTTGTTTTTAGTTTAAAAGTTTCATTTTTAAACAGCGCCATCTATTTATCAAGCGTGTAAATCTCCTATGTTTTGCTATAAGCGTTAAAACCACATTGGCAACAAAAAGAGAATTATGTTTAGATAGATAATGAACATCGTTTTCTCGTATTCTCCACATCGAAGAAAGTAACCTCCGTCTCTATTAGACATAAACATGTCTTAACAAATGTCAAACTTCATGTAAAAAAAAACATTATTTTTAATACTGGTTTTTTATATGAAGTTTGACTTTTCTTAAGATATGTTAATGATTAAGGTAGACGGGGGTTAAACAAATTTTTGTTCCCTGTTCTGCCGACATTTTAATCATGTGCAAACAAAACAATGGCTCGTCAAGACAGTGTGTAATGTTATAAAACATTTCCGAATTAGACCGTGCTTTTTGAAATAACTTTGCAAGAATTATAAAATGACAACCCAAAATGGATGCAAACGATAATAGAGCTGCCGGATCACACAATTTAGTTTATACACGATAAATAGACAAACTAAACGGGCCACTAAATATAATAAAGGGTGATGCAAAGGATTTTTTTATTATAGCTTTATTAGAAATAGAAAATAGAACTATTTCCATTATTTACGGTACAAGGCTTTCCTATTATTTCAATTTTCGAAGACTTTTTTGACGGTTTCTATTTTCTGACAAATGAATCGGACGAGGCATAATGTTTTCTTTACTTTTAGCACCATCGCGACAATGCTTCCGGAGTATATGGGGGCAGCAGTCCTTGATGCCTGAAGATAAGATGAAGATAAGATCTGACCAGTCTTTAAATGACTGGTACCATGAGAAACGGTGGCTCCACAGTATCACTGTGACCAGTTCGGTTCGGTGTGCTATTGCACTTCAACAGAAGCGTATCAGGGGCTTGGGTAGTCTCTAACACCTAAACAAGGGCTATGAGAATGGTTTGTATATGTTTTAAAATTTTTACTTATTGTGTCGCTATGCGCTACAATGCCATTGTCAAATGCATTATTTTCACCCAGTGGTAAGACCACCGTCAGATTAAAGTGACAAGCTGGCAAAATGCACACGCATGTCCTGTCTGTCTATTTGTTTTTCTGTCTGTGATCGCATCACGTAAAAACTACTGGATGGATTTTGACAAAATTTTGTGAGGAGGTACCTTAGCGTCCTGATTGCAATATAGGACACTTTTTTTCGCAGTTATTTTAGTAAGAAAAATACCCTTTATTTAGTAAATACATAAGCCATAACTGAAGCACTAACCGAAATGCTTAAACTATTCATATCGGTTAGAGCTTTAGTTATGGTTTATGTATTTACTTATTTTAGTAGGGATGAGACCCTTTATATAAAGTAAATACAGAAACCATAACTGATTGCTTTCAAAGCAAAATCGAACAAAATATTGCTGACGAAGAGGCGGGCACATAAATTATTTTATAAAGTTGTTCCAGCATACAACAACTTACTTTTGATTTGAGAAAATGTATTAATGACTGAAAAACAAGATTTCGGATAAAAAATCTATCAGTGTAAAAATAACATTTTATTTAAAAAGATCATTGTGTTTGGACCACCCGGTATTGTTGCCAGATTTAACAAGCATAAGAGGAAATGTTAACAAGTTTTTAATTGCACAATTTTCGATATTTGTTTAAGCGCAAAGTACAGAACACGCCTATTAAAAGCTTAACGAAAATCTTTTTTGTTAATTATTGTTTGCTTTAGAGATTTTCCTTGGTTAAGATTCAAATTATACTTGTGTATACGCCGCTAAGGTACGTTTGTACTATTTCAACCCTGCAATTTATTTTTTATTAAATATAACGTTTTATAACTAATACCGCCACTAATAGGTTATAATGGTTTTAAGCTTCACGCCGTAAAAAGTACTACACACATCTCTCGATACGTCACTCTGTTTATCTATATATACATAAGTATTGGTAGATTTAATACTTAATATTAATTTAACTAATTTATTTTAAAATAAAATTTTATTACTTAATAATATACTTAATTGTTAATTCCGAAAAAATCGGGTTTTACAATCTCAGTGGATACCAAGAGCCTGGACGTATTCCCCGTCCACAATAACGTTTCTATTTTTTTTATTTTGTGAATAATTTTGGTAATAATTATTTTACGAGAAAACATATTGGTCCTTCGAACCGAAAAAAATTTATTTTCTTGACATATTAACAACTTAAATGTTATTATGTCAAGCCTGTTTTCTAACTTTGAACTTCTGCCATATAAACTCACCTAAAGCTAAACATTAATTGCTTGATTGCAATGCATTACTATAAAAGCCTATAAGAAAAAATACCTTCTTTAAGGAATTCCTAACAAATAAATCATGCAACAAAAATAAACAACAAAATAATAATCAAGTAAAAAAATCAAAAATGTTTGTAAGTATGTAATCTTAAAGATAAAAATGTTAGTTGAGCTTGTTATCTTTGTAAACATCAAACAGTCATGTCAATTGCAGAACGCATCAACATTTTGGTAGCAACTTTAAAGAAAAAAAGTTACCAACTCATCTTTACTTCCAACGCATTCCCAGCCAAACAAAATATTATTTTTTTTATTTTTTTTTTAGAAAAAAAAAGAAACAGTTTAAATGTCTTTAAATACTGTAGCAGCGAGTGAAGGTTACCTGAAAAAAAAAAATAATATTAATGTTAGCATGTGTGCATTTGTAGTCGAACCATAAAAATTGTTCTATAATTTAAGTTTATTTGGTTGGTTGAATGATGGTTGGCTTGTATGGATGTGGTATTTTATGGAATACTAGCTATCCCCGGTGCGCTTCGCTACACACATCCACAAAAAATACAATAAAAACACTTGAAAGAAAAGTATGACCAACCTTTACCGCTGAAACGCACGCTATTCTCACGTCAAAACATCCAACCTGTTTTTTGCTATACTATACGTATTAACACGATAACAATTTTTCACTTTGCATAGGAGGTATCACGCCCTCCATTCAAATTCAGTCTGTGTTTTTTCTACACAATGTTTCTTATAAAGGGGGTTACTGATGCAAAATTCCAAAGCTCTACCTATTGCAGTTCTCTAGATACAGGATAATTATTTTTTACTTTGTATGGGGGGTACCACGCTCACTGTCCCAATTCAGCCTATATTTTTCTAGAGTATACGCGTGGGTATAGAGTTTACTTGTACCCACTTTGAAGACCATACTTATTAAAGTTCTCTATGTACACAATAATAATATTTCACTTGGTATGGGAGGTACCACGCCCAATGTCCCAGTTCATTCTATATTTTGGCAGACTATGCGCTTTAGCACAAAGGTTTCTCTTGCGAAGTTTCAAGGCGCTATCTATTGTAGTTCGCCAGGAACACGATAATAATTTTTCACTTTGTATGCGAGGTACCACGCCCACTATTTCAATTCAGTCTGTGTTTAACTAAACTATGTACTTTGATATGGCGGTTATTGGTGCAAAATTCCAAGGTGCTAGCTAGTGCAGTTCTCTAGATACAGGATAATAATTTTTCACTTATATGGGAGGTACCACTCCCGCTATTCCAATCCAGTCTGTGTTTAGCTAAACTATGTACGTTAATATAGAGGTTACTGGTGCAAAATTTCAAGGTGCTACCTATTACTGTTACCAAGAAACACGATGATAAATATTTAATTTGTGTGGGAGATGCCACGCCCACGTCGAATATCAAAAAAATAACTACCCTATTTTACCATCCGTGTATCTAGTAACAAACTGTGAAAATTTCAGAAAGATCAGTTCATTGCTGTAGGCTGCAGCTTTCCGACAAACAAACAAACATACAAACAAACACATTTTGTGCTTTATATATATAGATTTTTCTGTTAGTTAGTTTGACTGAATACTTGGTTAAATGGATGCATTACAATTTATTGTTTGTTTTTGTGCACCTTTTTTTTTTTTGTTTAAAGAATTTTAAACGTTTAGACTTTAAGCCTTAATCCAAATAAAACTGTGTTTTTTTCATTTCATTTGCTAATCTTAGTCTCAGATATATTGTTTATATTATTTATGACATTTTTAGAGCTTTAAGTTTATAGAAATAATGTTGTCTTTATAATTAGTCAAAAACGGGTGATATTAGATCGCAAAAAAAAGAGGCACATGTTATATATTCAAACGATTTATGCGATTGCATTAGGAGATTGTCTGTGCAAGCAAAACAACAACAACAACAATACCAACAAAAAACGACCACCTTGCCTTGCTCTTCATCAAAATTAGTTGATTTTTTATTATGTAAATAATAATGATCGTTTTTTAGTATGTTATGGCTTATTCTTGATGTAAATGTTAAAATTGAATGCAAGGTTACATGAATTATTTAACAATTTATGATTTTAAAAGAGCCATCTTTAATTATGTATTGAGTTTGTTGTTGTTGAGTTAAAACTTTTAAAATAAAACTGTTGATTATTTTTATTAAAAAATTTGCTCTAGAACAAATTGGTGGCCTTAATTCTATTGTGCTAGTTTGTTTTTTTATACTTTAATTTATTTACACCTTTGAAGTAAACAAAAGACTTAAGAAACGTACTTTTATTAGAAAACAAAAAAACTTAATTCATTTATTTAATTAATTAACTTAAGAAACGTACTTGGTAATAATTTTTCTTCCCTATTTTTAAATTCTATTACATAACGAGCTATCATATCGTTGTTAGGATCCGAAACTTTGTTTCAGTAATATAATATTTTACGCTCCGTCTTCACTAGCCACAGATTTGAGCAAGGCATAAACATAACGCCGGCGGAGCAATGGTATTAATTTGTTCATGTTCATGTTCTATTGATCATAATTTTCTGTTTTCCATCAATGTTGTTTAAATGCTTATAGCAAAACAAATAATATTATTAAAACCGCATTATCATGTTATAAAAGAATTTGTATAACAAATCTTTTAACAACCACATTATGACATGGAAAAACATTAATGTCTTTCATTTTATGTCTAATATAGACGGGGGGATTTAGTGCACAGTTTACCATGTTAGAAAAATAGAAAGTAGAGCCATTTTCTCTTTATTTTGTGACAATTAACATTTGACAAAAATAAGGATTATGACAATTTTAACGGACAAATTGTGCTACCGTATCGATTATTATACATCCACTGTTTTTGTTCTTTTTTGAAATTTGTTTTAAAACAAATCAAATAAAGAAAAAATATTTCAATTTCATATAAATATTTGCTGGCAGACTTGCCAGCAGATCCATTGTGTTTGCCGATCTGTCGCGATTTTGTTCCTTAATTTTAAAGCGGCCTAGACTCGTCAATAATTATTTTTTAATTTGACAAGTATCGCAACTTTCATCTCAAAATTCAGAAATAAAAACAAAAATCAATATTTTTATGCAGCATTGTCTGTGTAGCACATACAAATGTATTTTCAAAAATACTACCACAATGCTTGATGATTATTTTGATCGTGTGTCTAGGCCGCTTAAAGAATATCTATTGTTTTACCTTTCAATATAAAAAATGTTAAAATGTAACATAGTGTCTACAACTGGTATTAACTTTGACATAATATGTGAGAGAACGCCGGCAGAATAACGAAAATGATAGATTGAAATGGTACTCAATCAAGCTATAGGAACAATATTGAATTCGATGGTCTGTGAAGTTTCGCTTGATCTATAATTTCAAAAATGAGCCTAACAGAATTTACTTTATAAGATATAATTTATACTTTTGTTAATTTGTTATATGAGGGTGGGTTATAAAAGCCAAAAACGGATTTTTGAAGTCTTTGGAATATTTAAATTCAATATTTTTGAAATTTAACGGAAATTCTTTATCAACAAGTCAAAATTATATGTCAAATTTATTAGACTTAACAAAATTAAATTTGGATGTAAAAATAATTAAGAAAAAAAATTTTTTTTTGTTGGATCGAACATTTATTAGAATTCGATATTTAAATCGAAATTTAAAATCACACAAATACATATACACATGTAAATAAAAAGATGAAAATCACTTTCAAAAAGTAAACTATGGTTTTTATCAAGATTTTAGAAGTTAATGATCAGCTTAAAATTTTAAATATTATCAATAATAACTTATATAATTTGCTATTCAAGAATTACACATTTTTGTTAAAAACTTTGTAAGAGTTTTTTGCCCTTTTCATTGTGTGGCAACGCTCATGTACTTTTGACAAAAAAATTTAACTTCAAAAATCGTTATTTTTGTTAACAAAAATTTGATTGGAACTACCTTCTTTTTTTATATCATGGTTTTTACTATCTATTTTATTTTTTAAACTGGCAGTGCCTGCGATATTTTATTCGATTTTGCCTTACAATACTTTTTTTCGATTTTGCTTACTGTTTTGAAAATAATCCATACACATTGCCGCAGATATGGTTTATACTAATATATTTACTTTGTATACAGGTACCCGTCTCTGGGTAATTACTCGGAAAGCTGCAACATAGGATTTTTCTGTTGTTATAGAGTTGTGTAGAATAATGATTAAAATTTCTCGTCTACAAGTCATTTAAATCGGAAAAATTGTAGAGATTCGCGATTCTGCGGTAATGCATTATCTGCAGATTAGGATCAATATAATCATATCTGACTACAATGAAGACTAAACTTTATATACATTTGTAGAAAATTTAGTTCAGTTAGAGACAGATTCAAAATGTATCCTTTATATGGCATGCACAACATTATCTGCCATTAAGACACTTAATTCGTGGCTTAATGGCACTTCGTAAAGGAAGTGAGAATTTTAAAATTCAGCTTGTTTAAAATAACTTAAGTTTAAGTGAGCTCCTCCAGTGAGTTTTATATGGTGCTCCACTAATGCATGGATTCTTAATTGTGTAGATAGTGTGTAAAATTTCTCGTTTACAAAAATAAAAGTTGCTGCCAAGTAATTTCAATCGGTAAAATTATAGTAAATCGTCCATATAGCCTAGAAAAGGCTAAATCTTAAATATATAGTATTCGAAGAAACTTGATCGACTCACGAATACTGGTGGTGCTCTTAGTGAAAAAATCGTCATTTCTCTATTATATGGTACAAAGCCACTTTTTTCTCATAATGAATCTGACCGCCCATTAAATTTGCTAGCTGCAAAATCGTCTTACTTATCGTGGAATAATATAATAGTAATATGCTCTGCAGTTTCTGAACGTTTCTGATTAACGCACATCCTGCAAAAGTCCTATTTCTAACTGAACAATGATCCGTTATTACAACAATAAAGACCCTAAGAACTTTTCTACCCAAACCTAGCAGGATGTTGGTTTTTGCAGCCCTTGTAACTCTGCAATTCTCTCTATCTCTCCACGACCGATCAGTTCAACCTAAATTGGACCTCTTGACTTCTCTGTAGTGTCTGATTGATCATTTCAGAACGTATTATCGCGAGTTCAGCATCGATCACAGTCATCTTAGCAATCAGCAATTACCAGACAACCGGGTGTCTGGTAATTCATGACTTTAAGCTATGCTTGTCACTTTACACTTTCCCATCAGCTTGAAGTTAATACTACAATAATGATTGAAAACAAAATTACGCCATATGTATGTTTTCCCGTTAGATGACGTACTTCTGCCAATAGAAGGTTGGCAAGTCAGTAGTCAACAAATTGCTTCAAATAAGTACGCAACTCTCCTAATTTATATTTAAACTCTTATAATTTATATTTTTACCAGCGTTGCCACAAAGAAAAATATTTTCCTACCAAAGTTATCTCTAAAAACTACCAAATCCTACCAAAACTTAAAAAAACTACCAAAATTTTCATTAATTATTTACTATCATACTCAGTCGTACGATCTGTCAAAAATGGCATGTATGGATTAGAAATGTATTTGTGTGATAGACTTTCTGACAGGTCTGTACAATTTGATAATTTGAAAAAATTCATAAAATATTTTGTATTTTTTTTTCGATCAGAGTTGTAAAATGTTTTTTTATGATAGTGTGGCACCTACAACGCTATTTTATAACGATTTTTTGTGTAGGACAGAACAGAATTCTGTCAGATTTTTTTTTGTGGTTTAATCGTACGATCGTGTAGGATAGTCATTCCAGGAATGACTACGTTTTCTTTTATTTGTAAGTAAATAAAGAGAACATTTACAAATAGGATATCCAATTGTCTTAGTAAGCCCTTTTATTGGAAAATAATTTTAACATTTAAAATGGATAAACTATTTTTTTACCAAAAAACGCAGAAAAACTGGAACAAACCAACCAAACTACCAAATCGTTCATAAATCAAAAAAAAAAAAAATAACTACCAATTTTGGTCCGAGCTGACCAAAGTGGCATCCCTGATTTATACTCTCATAATTTGTTTTCCTACTTTCAATCAGAATTATTGGCCAATAGGAAAACAGTTTCGTGGCGTCATTGTCATGTGTCACTTGATCTAGCACTGTGACAATCATGCACTTTTAAAAATGACCGCTGCAGTCACATTAATTTTTTATTTTTTTTTTTTTTTTTTTTGAATTGGTTGGATATATGCGGCTTTATCAGGACATAAGCAAAAGCCACACAACAGGCCTTCTAACCCTTGATGCTATAAAAATTATCATCATCCTAACTCTGGCCATGATATTGGTGGCTTTTTGCTGACAAGTCATTGAAAACATGATCAGTTGTGGAAGCACAAGATGGATGCCCTTATTATTTTATATTATAAATTTAATTTAAAATATGAGTTTTACACATTTGTTCATTCCTTCCTTCAATGACATAGTGTGTTGTTAAACTCATTATTTTTAAACTGAAATTAGTTTAAAAAAAAAATTACCTTCTATTAAATGATCGATATGTTGAAGGCTACAATACTTTTTTTTTCAAAATTATATCATTAATTAATATCGTTTTGTTATTGTATTTATTATTAGTTGCTTATGCAACATGATATATAAATGTTGCGGTCCAATTGAGGCCAGATAAACAAATTTAATTAAATGAGTTATTTCATAGCAATCTGAATATAAAGGAATTTGGTAATTAAATGTAGTTTAAAGGTAAAAAAGAGAAAAAGGCGAACAAAAAATATTAATAAAAGAAATTATTTCTTTACCTTTAAATTTGGATCAGAGCTTATAAAAAAACTACGTGAATAGTAAAGATAAGCAAAAAAAAAAACATAGAAATAATAAATAATTCAAGATGACATAGAGTTTTTTTTAGATAATAAATTATCTCATGTAATGAAGTTGCTCAAGGTTGCCAATGCAACCTTCAGCAACTTCACATGTTTGATATACTATTACTTAATTTGACTTTGTAATACTAATTCTGAGTTACTAATCCTTTTTTACTTTCCATTTATCAATATAAATAAGCTCACCAGGTAGGCTTCAATAACCACATCGTCAAAATTAAATGTATAAAAAGTAAAATTATGTATGCAAAACAGATTTACATTTACCCGACGTCCTTAGCATTCAGGTAAATCTCACCAAATAGAAAAATATTATAATTTAAAAAGCTGCCCTTCTTCCCTCTTCCTTCCTACCATTTTCAGCTTTATTTGTAGCCTGAGTTTTGTAGTTCTCCACTTATGTGTTACTTTCTTTGCGAAAGGGATAGTGGAGAAAGACACAATTGTGGAACAAGATTAACGTGAGTACCTGCCTAGTCGGCCTAACCTCACGGTGGTCTTACCACCGAGTGAAACTTAGGCGTAGACTAGCGCCCCCATTGTGTAGTACAGCAACACTTTACCATTGCCACCAATCGCTTTTTGTGTGTGATACAGTCACAATGAGTAGCAATTTATATAATATGGCAAGCCTTTCCAAGGCAAGCCTAGATCCATATTATAACCTCTTGCTTAGGGGTTTGGAGACTATCCAAACTCCGTCTGTTGAGAGTGCAACAGCACACTTGATCTACCTTGCACCTTACCTACTTAATCGATCTTAAACCACAGCCACCACGTGTACCCCCGAAGGGGACCTCACCAATAACCGGTCACAGAGAGGATAGGCTCTCTGTGGGGCCACCGATTCCCGTGGTACCAGTCCTTTGGGCACTGGTCGGGCCTCGAAGAGGACCCGCAATGTTTATCGCAGACCTTTTCTTCCAGATTTAGGCTCCAGGAATCCTAGCGTCTGGTGCCCCTATTTTCCCCGAGTGAACCGCGTCAAAGCATTTGCCATTCCTGCAGTGACAATTGGAACCCCCGGGGGTAAGTGGGGAAAGACACATAGTGAAGTTTAGCAGGGCCTCTGGTGGCAAGTAGTCACATTAGTTATTAAAGTTGTATGGCCATTTTATTAATATTTTACTTCGTTGATGATTTAGTGGTACAAAATAATACCGGCGAATAAGGGCGCTGTGTTATATACTGTTAGGAATAGAAACTAGTATACTCGTATATTAAAAAAAATTGGTGTTGATGTTTGGCTCGATTGGAATACGAACCCAGGCACAAGCCAACATTCGTAGTAAGTAATCGATGTGTTACTACTTATGCCACACCCCCCTCAATAAAATGAAAACTTACACCTCCAGGACTTTACCTTAAAATGTAATTCTTATTTTTTGCAATTATCTAAATCAAATTTGAAGTGTATAAGTATTTCAGTTTACCAAATGAAAGGTTATTAATAATTAGTTTGTATGGGGAGTACCCATCCCTTCTTCCTATTCCACCAACCTCTACAGATTTAGAGAGTGTCATTGTTTTAGTTCTCTAGATACAGGATAAATTACAATTATTCTTAATGGGGAGCATCTGTCCTGCTCGTCCTATACCACCAATATTTTAGCTGAAAACACACGTTATTTTCAGTAGCCTGTATCAGAGACTATCATTTGAATTTTCTAGGTATACGATAATTAATGAATACTTTGTATGAGGAGTATCGTTCCCTCCAAGCTTCTACTCGAACATGAACGTTACTCTTAGAGTAGTCTATGTCAAATTTTACGAATATTACTAATATAGCTCTTGAGATAATAAACTAATAATTGCTCGTAATAGGAAATACTAATACCTGTTCCCCTATCCTATGCTTCCAAGCTTTTGCTCGAAAATGAACACTAAACTCAGAGCATCCTCTATGAAATAAAAAAGTATCACTATAATTACAATATATGCGGAATACATTATTTCGGAATATGCGAAAAAATTAGGTTATAGTCAGTAAGGCGGGTCTAAAATTTCAAAACGATTAGTCTCAAAGATTTGTTTGTATATGTTACCGCGCAAATATAAAAGCACCTAATTGTACATAGGTAAATTCTGAAGGAGAGCCGTTTAAAAGTTACCTTTTTTTAACGCCTTGTACGAGTGTAAATGCTGTTAGCATACCTGTTATGACTTCTGAATTACCGATTGAGACCGCAATTTTTTTTTTTCATTTCGGTACCCAAATTTCTCACTAAATTTTACAGCTAAAAAATGGTTAACTCTTTAAAACGGTTCACTGAAAGACCTCAAAATTTTTACAAATTATGAGTATTTTTTCTGTACTTCACTTATATGGAGAAAACCAAATATTTGACACGAACTCGGCTTTGGCGATGCTCGGAACCACTTCCGTTCGATTTTCCAGATAAAGAAAACAAATCGGTCAACCTACCCTTTCTCTGTGCGCGGTCGCATATAAGGATAGATATACTTGATAAATCTAACAAAATGCTATCACGCGAAAGCAGGTTGTTTTAGTCCTGCAGTAAAAATTACTGTAATATCATTTGATTAATAGCCGATGTATACATAAGTACAAGTGTACTTAATAAACAGTGTGCATTATTCACTGAAACTAGTTTCCCTAGATTATGAGTAATTTTTACTAAACATTTATTAAATATTATAACACACAAAGATTGCCCAAACTTTACGGCCGTGGTGTTCTTGCCAACAACCTAAATTTTATATTTATTCATATAGAAGATATATTTAGTTTTTAAAGAAACAAAAGAGAGAAAAAACTAATTTTATTAGCTTCAAATGCAATCCTAGTGATCCATAAAAAACTTGCCTAATAAATATTAAATTAAAATTAACAGAGAGACCTCATAAAAAAATACGTAAAACAAAACTTAAAAAGAATAAAAAAATAAGCCAACGTTTTGTTGCAAAAGCAAACAATTGTAAAACATCATAATATAGTTAACAATTGGTTCTGCATGTACATATTTATTTATTAAACATTACAAAAAGTCATAAAGTTTTGATCAAAACCTAGTAATTTCATTAGTTGCTAATGCAAGCAACTAAGAAGTTCATAAAAAAATATGAAACCTTTCAAAAACAAAAGACTTAAACAGCAAACTTTTTTTTGAACAAACTAAATTTTTGTGCATTGAATTAATTTTGTCTATTGTTTTAACCAAAAGCATTACACTATTTGTGTGTTCAAATAAATCCCATATTTTTTCTTTTTTTCTTTTAGAAAAAACAACAAAAACATGGGCCACCTGTTAGAAAACAATATGCGTGCAACAAGTTTCAATATTAGTTGCTGAGATTTTTTCCTTTTTTTTTGTTTCTAATTAAACGCATAGCAAATGTTTTTTTTTATTTAATTTTACACAAAAAAAAACGGTGCGGCTTACTTGCAAAAAATGCCATTTTTTTAAATAAAATTGCACAATTTTTGAAGGCAGAAAATAAGAAAATTCAATTAAATTTTTTGGTTTTATGTTGATGTACGTTGGTTGTTGTGTGTCTATTATATATTCGAGAGCAGCAGACATACTTCAAATGACATTCCTTTTATTATTGTTGCTGTGTGTGTGTGTATGTGTACAGTTTTTATTTTGAGTTATTTGTTGTGTAAAAATACAGAAGAAAATTTCTTAAATCATTTTGGTAGTCAGAACGTCTGTTGAAATTTTTTTCTAATTTTTTTCTTTTGCTTTGGTTAAGTTACTACACTGTAATAAATGATTGTCTCATATTTTTTAGTCTCTTGTTAACACTAGTCTCTACTTAGGCTTTACTCTCCACTGTAGTTATTTCAGACTATCGACTGATAACTGCTAATGCTAGCATTTGTCTAAGCCTTAAATCCCCTATATCATCCGCATTTAACATATGTCTGTGTGTATATTGTTTTGTGCCTTATGATAAATAGCTTTGGTCATTTACGTAATAGGCACTGTCTGTAAGTAACATCTCGGATTTTCATCTTGACCAGATGATGCTTGAAGTTTCCATGACCTGTCACAAGATTTTTATTTTTTTTTTTTTTTTGTATGCAAGAGAAGTATTTATCACTCCGACAATTATGTGTTACAATTAATTGTGTTACTTTCTTTGGAAAAAGGATAGAGTAGAGATAAGGCAGGTGGTGAAAAGTGAAAGTAAAAAAGCTTCACTAGTGCATACTCTTTAATTTAACGTCATACCTAATTTTAGAACAGTGTTGCAACGCCTCTGGTGCTATAGATTGTATCGGCGAGGAAGGGCAAGAATAGAAAATCTAATAAATATCAACAAAACAAACTACTCAAGCCAACTTATTCTTAGTAATCGATGTGATAAGTACCTAAGCTACGGTACCCTCTAACTCTATTTAAGCAACTTACTGTACTTCGTCATAGACTGACCTCGTCATATTTTGCAAGGTTTCCTTGTTTATCGCTGTCGGGTGCTTACGGTCCTGTTTGATTTGCTGAAAAACGAGAAATATAAAATTCTAAGTAATGCCAGAGAAGCACATACGCAGGTTAATGGCTAAAAAACGAAAAAGGGGAGGTTAACAGGTTTCCAAAGTTCGTTAGAATTAACTTAGTTACCCTCCTAACAAAGACAAGATGTAAATAGGAGCCTGTTACCTGTCATCACCACTAGGAGATGTAAATCGAACTACTAAAACTACAATTGGTTAGATCAAGCCACACCAATCTGCCTGCCAACCGGCGGCAGACTTCCAATTAAAAAGTTGAGTTGAGCGTTTCATTTGCTAAATCTCTAATCAATAACATCTATTTTGTAATATTCGTATATAATAGCGTTTTTTACTTTACCATACGTAGTATAAGGTAAAGTATAGTAATCATGAAAAAATTCGAGGTCGGGATTTTGACGGATTTATACGTTTTGAGGTCTCCTGAATCCATTTTGACTATTTGCGCGATGATGTCTGTGGGTGGGTGGGTGTGTATGCCACTATTTTTGTGGAGTTTGTACAGGTCATACCGTTTGACGTATCAAAATGAAATTTAGTATGTGCCTTTGGTATACGGAGATGAAGAGCTGTATAGTTTTTGGGCATATTCGGGAGAGGGCAAGGGGTGGTTTTCTTACCCCCAAATTTTGTGAACGCTCTACTGGTCATACCGTATGACATATTAAAATGAAATTTAGTATGTGCCTTTGGTATATGGAGATGAAGAGCTGTATAAATTTTGGGCATAATCGGGAAGGGCAAGGGGTAGTTTACTTAACACCCCAAACCAAAAATAATTAATTTTTCGTTTCGAATATACTTTGAACTTTTATTATTTATGCAATATATCCATAAAAATATCTGTTTCCATTGGGTAAGTTGAGTGTAGGCCACTCCAGTTTTATTCATGCTAGTACTCGTATACAACTTAAATAGATATAAATAGAGTTGAATCAGAACTGAATAAGAATTAAACTAGAACTTAAGAAGAACTAATTAAAACTGAACTAGAACTGAACAAGGAATTCACTAGAACTTAACATGAACTAATTTGGAACTTAACTAGAATAGAACGAGAAATTAAGCAGATCTGAAGTAAAACTGAACTGTACACAGAAGAAAATTTTTGCACCAATTAAAGGTTTTAAGTAGTTGTAAATTAAAGTTCAATTATTTTTTAATTGATTCAAATATACTCGTATATTTGTTTAAAACAGAACAAAAAAATGCTCATCAAAAACACTTAATTGAATCAATAAATTATTTAATTAATTTTTAATCTGAAACCAATTACAGATTTTAATTGAAAATATTTTTTTCTGTGTAACTGAGCTCAAACTGAGCCAGATCTGAATTAGAATTGGACTTAAACTGAACTAAAAATGAACTAGCAACAGAATTATAACTGAACTGAAACAGAACAAGATATGAACCAGAGCTGAAATAAAACTGAGACTAACCACAACTGAATTAATATTTTAAAACTGTCCTAGAACTGAACTCAGTTTTTTTTTTAGTTTAAAATATGAAAATATTTCTTTAATAATAAATATAGTGATATTTAATATAAACTGAAGATTATTTATTGGGGCTTAGACAACTAGGAATCTTTATCAGAACATTAGAAAAAAATTTAGCCACTAGTAAATTTTGAACAGGAGTCGTTATATTTTAAAATTTTTGCCATCCGGTTTCTAATAGAATTCTCATATTGTTTGTAAAAGTAAATTTGACAAAGATTTTTTATTATTTTTTATTTAAATAGCTTCTACTCTTTTACCACTCATATATTTGTGTACAAATATTGTAAGAGGATCTTATTTTTATTCATATTGTGTTGAGCAACACACATAAAAAATAATAAAATTATGCAGAATTAAAAAAAATAATAAACAAAACATTATATCTGTTATAAAGATGACTACTGCAAACTCTTCTCTGTTTTCTGGAGAGACTGTATGTGTGAACAATACAGATAGATGTACATGTATTGTTTGTATAACCAAGTTTACAACCCAGCAAATATTGTTGTTTGCATTCGTCTGTGATAAGTTTAAAACTAAATTATTGTAGAGGAAATTTTTATTGAAAATGTACGGGATATGCCAACATTTTTTTTTTTTTTTGATTATAGGTTGATTATGGATGGCAACTGAAATTGAGTTGCGTTGTCAAAAGGCAAAGCAACTGGGAAACAAATTGGTATTATGTAAGGCAACTTTTTCAGTTGCTATAAAGTTATCGATAATGCTATTTTGACATTCTAGCAACTGGAAATAAATATACACAATCAAATATATATATATTAGTTCCTATTGTTCCTATAAGGAGCATAGGGCCCGCCTTCTCGAGTGGATTGGGCATGGAACGAAAATGAGACCAACTAACATTAACAAGTTTTAGTTGCCAGTTGCCATATGTAATACAATTTCGGCAACTGACAACGCAACTGAGGTTGGGTTGCCATCCATACTCGACCTATTAATTATTTTATGTTAAATTAGAATAATAAAAGTTAATATTTTTATTTCCTTACTAGTTGTGCCCTCTACGTCGTATGCTTCCAACAATAACAATATTTTCTTCAGTTTTGCTTTAAAAGCAATCCACACAAAACTTTAAGGCTTTTTTTTTATATTTATGTTTATGTATTTTCTTTATATAGAGGTACACATCCCTAGGTAAAATTCCAATATATATATAAAACCTTTGAATTATTGTAAAGTTCTGTAAATAGTGTTTTTAATATCTCGCTGACAAAGTAAAAGGTGCTGCCTAGTTTGCAATGCCTTTAAACCGGTAAAATTTAGTAGTTTCGCTACTTTTTTTCTAGTTTTTTTTTTTGGAAATGGAATATTGTTGCGAAAAAAGGGTACCCTGTAATTGCACGGGAATGCTAAGGTACCTCTTCACAATATTTTATTAAAATCCATACAGTAGTTTTTACGTGATGCGAACACAGACAGGCAGATACACGGACAGATAGACAAAAATTATAAAAATTGCTTTTTTGTTTTTCATTTCAAAAATTTTCAAAAAATATTTCAATAACAGAAATGATCCTGTTACAGGTTGATTATATGTATAGATAATCTCAGTAAGTTTTTTGATATCATTTTCATCGAGAATAACGAGATGGGAACACGGACAGACAGACAGAGAAACAAGTATTCTAAAAATTGCTATTTTGTTTTAAATTTATAAAATTTTCAAAAAATATTTCAATAACGGAAATTGTCCTGTTACAGTTTTATTATATGTATAGATACACTCAGCTTCTTGATATCATTTTGTGGTATTTGGAAATCAATCGTTGCCATTCCATCAGAATTAATATGGCCTTTTCTTTTGAACTATTTTTACAGTGATTTAAAAATTACAGAGAATGTGTGTTAAAGTAAAGGGTGTTCGTTATAAAAAATGTATTTTTGATGCTTACTTCTTTTCTTTTAAGCCGTCATAAAAAACTCTTGAAAGGCATACAGAATGTATACTTCTATGCCCACTACAAGAAAAACCATATAATTAAAAACTAAAGGCCAACCCATATAAAAAGTTTATTTTTAAAAATAAAAAAAAAAGTTCAAAAGGGTGTCCCCATATAAGACGTGACTTTCTTTAATGTCGTCTTTTTTAGAGTTTGATTTTTTGCAAGAATTATTTTCTACCAAAATTGTTTGCTGGGATATTTTCACACAAATTCTATTCACTTATTCATAAACACGGTGGTGAATTGCAAGTTGATTTAAAAATTCATTTAAATGTACTAAACCTGTGATGTTAGCTACTCCATAACATGTCATGCCATAAATTATAATAAAATAAAAGAAGCAAGAAAAATATGTTTTAGATCTGTTGATGTGATGAGGCAGAACAATATTTTTATTTCTTTCCTGAAAACTATACATCCAAAAGTAAATTGCTATGAAATATGAATTTTATGTTTGCAATATCTATTGTGAACATCATTGCGGTGCACTTTGGAATTATTTTTATTATCAATGAACGTTAAAGTTAACAGCTTATATGAGGGCAATTTGTAAAAGTAAAACATGGCTTAATTAAAAGCAAATTCTGTGTGCAACATAAATTAACCGTGTGGCTGTAAAATAATTAATATTTGCAAAGAATAGGTGCATTTGAAATAAATAAACAAATAAATAAATAAATAATTTTTAAGATGATAACCTACATACAAAAGTCGAAAAACATAAAAAATATTTATTTTATATAAAAACTAATTAAAATACTTTGACTTTTTTTGAAGCTAAGCTTAAAAAATGATCTTTCGTCAACAAATTTCGTAATAAGTTTTAAAAGCCCCACCTGATATTAAAGCGGTGATTAAAAAAACGTCATAATCGGCCTATAAAATTAACAAGTTTTGGTTGCCAGTTGCCATACGTAATACAATTTCGGCAACTGACAACGCAACTAAAATATACAATGGTACACCAAAGGCTTATTTGATACAATTTAAAAGCTTGTCCAGATTTATGTTTTAGATGGTTTAGAATGTCAAGTTTAAAAAACCTTGTCTAATTTGTAATTAAGCAAATAAATAATTCAAATACTTAAATTGAGGTTGGCATAACATGTAGCTTAGAAATAAGTCCTATGTCAGTTTAATTTAGTTGCCTGTAGAGAAAATAGCAAAAATCTCCTTAAAACGTATCGCAATACATCATAGTTAATAAAGTGAAAGAAATGAAAATAATGACGAATCAATTGAAAATACGTGCATATAGGTAAGCGTGCAAAACCTTAAAATATATTTTAAACCAAAAACCCTTTCTAGAAGCAGTTACAATTAAATTTATTGTGATCAGACGAAGAAGATATTTTTAATTAGACAACCCTTCCATCGATAGTTTAGATGGGCTACCAGGGGAGCGATATCCCGAAAAACGTTGGCAAATGAAAGAATTTTTTATTTTTTTATTTTAATTTCATTACAATCTCAGAAGGCTTCAGAACGCTGGTGCTAAGTTTAACACTTGCATGCTAAGACTAATTCTATCAGTTAAGTAACTACCGGTACTGTTTCCATATCTATGCCTACAAATGAGTGTGAATGTCGACTGATGACTCTCCAGCCGATAAAAGGAAAAATTTTAATTTAAATTCACAACCAAAATTTGTTTAGTACAATTTTAGTACAAAAGGTACAATTTAAAAAACCGGTTGGAAAAATTTGAAAATTTTATTTACCATCCCTGCTTTATATCATTGTTTGTTTTTGTGTTTCTAATTGCCTCCTTTTTAAAAATAATCCTTAAAATTTCCCGTTTATAACATAAAATAAAATGGTGCTGCCAAGTTGTCACTATTACTAAATCGGTCAAATTGAATATCTTATACATTTACTTTGTGAAGAGGTACCTATCTCTGGAAAATTATTCAGTATGCTGCAATATAAGTTTTATAAAAAATTATATTACACACTGTGTAATTTTTTAAGTCATGGCAAAATAACCATATACGGAATGATTCTTAACACCGTTTAGGTAGCGCTTAGGTAGCCGAAATGAATTTAAAAATTTTTTTTTGGAAATTTTTTACTTTTGTGGCTACCTAAGCGCTACCTAAACGGTGTTAAGAATCATTCCTAGAAAGTTCATATGTTGTAGAAAGTTGTTTATTGAGATCTTAGGTTAATTTTTGTAGTTGATTGTTTCCTTGAATTTTGAACGGTTTGCTACCTATGGACCTGAACAGGGGAAAAAAGGTAAAAAAATTTTTTTTTAAGTTTTTTGCGATTTTGACCTTGAAGATGAAGTTTGTTTGATTTTATATGTTAACAATTTTTGTTCTTTATCACAAGAGCTACAACTTTGCCGCAGAGGATATATCAAAATTTCAAACGGTTTGCAAAATATGAGCTTGAGTAAATGATCATTTTTTTTCAAAAATGACATCGAGGCCCCACATCTTTGAGGAGGGGCCTCGATGTCCTGGAGGACTTTGGGAGACTGGGGCCTTTTTTTTTGGTCTTTTATCACGTAGTGGTGTCCGTATATGGTTATTTTTTTCCGTGGTGCACTGTGTTATTGTAGACTTTTGTTAATAGTGTCTAAAATTTTCCGTTTACACAAATAAAAATGTGCTGCCAAGCTTTCAGTATTATTAAATCAGTCAAATTGCATACCTTATATATTTACTTTGTAAAAAGGTATCCGTCTCTGCGAAATTACTCAGGATGCTTTAATATAGTTTTTTTTATAAAAAAATTCTATTATTGTAGAATTTTGTAAATAGTGTCTAAAATTTCCCGTTTACAAAATAAATGTGCTGCCAAGTTTTCAGTATTATTAAATCTGTCATATTGCATACCCTATATATTTACTTTGTAAAGAGGTACCGGTCTCTGTGAAATTGCTCAGGATGCTGTAATATAGGTTTTATATCAAATTCTATTATTCTAGACTTTCGCGTTTAGAAAAATAAAAAAGTGCTGCCAAGTTTTCAGTAATATTCAGTCTGTCAAATTGCAAATTGCACCTTAATTTTTTTCTTTTGGAAATGAGATATTTTACGAGAAAAAAAACCCTATATTTGGACCGAGGTACCTGCCCATAATTTTTTATTAAGACTACAGTAGTTTTTACGTGATGCAACCACAGACAAACCGACAAAAATTCCGAAAATTGGTGCAGATAGTAATCGATATTTCATACATTTTCTTAATCGTCTTAGTAAAAGATGTGAAGGATTTAAGAAGCAAAAATCAAAATATAAAATTTAAAATAAATTTTTAACATTTCAGTCATTTTTGTTTCGCATTACTGGTGAGGTTGAATATTAAATTTTAACAATAATTTTTGCTAACATCTCTTTATGTTGTTTATATGTATTTAAAAATACTTTCAAATTACATTACTAAAAAACAAAACGTTGGGGAAAACCATAGTTATTAGTTGTCAACATCATATTTAATACTAAAAAATTCATTTATGCAACATTCATTTTAGAAAAAAAAATAGTAAAATGTTATAATTTAGTAGATTCTTCCAATAGATGATTTTTACCACTTATAACTAAATCCTAATAAAAAACAAATGTTATCGTTTATGAACTCATATTTTATGTTTTTAAATAGAATCAGCAAGCAATTGATTATTGTCCAATTATCATAATGAATATAATTTATTACTAACTGCATAATTTTTAAATTCTTAGTGCTGAAGCCGTTCTCTTTACTAAATGACTTTTATTAATTTTGAATAATTTATTAAATTTATTAAGTTTTTTTTATTTTGAAAACAAATACATACGAAAATTTTTTAATCTACTTAAATAAATTTCTACAATTTTACATATTTTTTTAAATAAAATTTAATAAATTAGACTAATGAGTGCTTCTTTAATTGTTTAAATAAGTTAAGGTGATTTTTTTTTTTAATTTATTCACTTCAATTTCAAATGTGACAGAAGCATTAGGATACTTTTTTCCCCATAAATATCTTATTTCCAAGAAGAAATGGACAAAAAGTAGTAAACGTACGCAATTTTATCGATTTAATGGTACTAAAAACTTGGCATCACCTTTTATTTTTGTAGAAGGGAAGCTCTAGCAAAATAGAATTTGACATCAAACCTATATTACAGCATCCTGAGCAATTTCCCATAGACGGGTACCTCTTTACAAAGTAAATTTATAGGGTATGCAATTTGACAGGTTTAATAATACTGAAAACTTGGCAGCACATTTTTATTTTTTAAACGGGAAATTTTGGAAACTATTTACAAAACTCTACAATAATAGAATTTTTATATAAAAAACAGTATATTAAAGCATCCTGAGTAATTTCGCAGAGGGGGACACCTTTTTACAAAGTAAATATATAAGGTATGTAATTTGGCAGATTTAATAATACTGAAAGCTTGGCAGCACTTTTTTATTTAGAGAACTGCAATAATAGAATTTTATATAAAACCTATGTTGCAACATCCATAGTAACCGTATGCCATTGCACTCATTTAATGGTTCTAACAATTTGGCAGCACCTTTATTTTTGCAGATTTAATAATACTGAAAGCTTGGCAGCATATTTTTATTTACAGAACTGCAATAATAGAATTTGATATAAAACCTATGTTACAACATCCATGGTAACCGTATGCCATTTTACCGATTTAATGGTTCTAATAACTTGGCAGCACCTTTATTTTTGCAGATTTAATAATACTGAAAGCTTGGCAGCACATTTTTATTTACAGAACTCTACAATAATAGAATTTTATATAAAACCTATGTTGCAACATCCATAGTAACCGTATGCCATTGCACCGATTTAATGGTTCTAACAATTTGGCAGCACCTTTATTTTTGCAGATTTAATAATACTGAAAGCTTGGCAGCACATTTTTATTTACAGAACTGCAATAATAGAATTTGATGTAAAACCTATGTTGCAACATCCATAGTAACCGTATGCCATTGCACCGATTTAATGGTTCTAACAATTTGGCAGCACCTTTATTTTTTCAGATTTAATAATACTGAAAGCTTGGCAGCACATTTTTATTTACAGAACTCTA
Organism: Phasia obesa; assembly: GCA_949628195.1. Taxonomy (NCBI): domain Eukaryota; kingdom Metazoa; phylum Arthropoda; class Insecta; order Diptera; family Tachinidae; genus Phasia; species Phasia obesa. The sequence continues at coordinate 5,139,113 of OX451219.1, forward strand.
CAATAATAGAATTTTATATAAAACCTATGTTGCAACATCCATAGTAAAGGTACGCAATTTTACCGATTTAATGGTACTAAAAACTTGGCAGCATATTTTATTTTTATAGACAGGAAATTTTAAACACTATTTATAGAACTTTACTAAAATAGAATTGTACACAAAACGTCGTATGTTGCAATATCCTAAGTAATTAGCCAGAGATGGGTACTAGTAAACGAACTAAATATATAAACCATAACTGCAGCACTATAAAAGTAAGAATCTTAAAATTTGGTGTGTATTACTTTCAAGGAATTAGAAAGTGTATTTTTCTTTCACTAACAAAGACAAAACAAGAAAATTTGAAATTTCTATATTTTATTCTGAACATTTGTATGAAGCACTGAAGAGAAGAAATAGTTGTCAGAAAAATATTCTGTGGGACAAGTCAATAAAGAAAAGAACAAAGTTAAGTTTTTAAACAGTTTATAAACTCTGCGAACTCATTAAAAAAATTTACATATTTTGAGAATTTTGGCAGAATTTTCTGAAAAAAAAAATTAGACATTGAAGTAGAAATATTTTTTTTAAATTTTTATTTTAAATTAATTACTTTTATGAAAAAAATTTAAGTTAAGCAAGAAAATGATTTTGTAAGTAATTTAAATAGAAGCATAATTTTTTATGATTTTTTTCAACCTTCACAATAGATGAAGGGGTATCTTAAAGTTGTCATTACGTTTCAAATATCTGCAATATTTACAATATAGCTTATATATTTTTTTGGGTTCTATTAAACGACTTCTGTCGGTCAGTGCTGCCTTTGACATCATTTCTTAGAGCACCCCCGATAACTTGCACCAAAAAATATAATCAAAAAATGCTAAGAGCGTCTATTTCATTTTTATGTATTTGCCATGTTGTTGTTGTATTTATAAATGTTGTTATTGTTTTAAAAAACTAAAAATGAAAATAATACTCAACATTAACAACTAAATAAAACATTGATGAAGGATCAAAGTTTCACCAATATTTTTGTTTTTTAAACCAAAATAATAACCTTAAATTGAAGAAAAAAATCATCAAATTTCAACATAGACCTGAACCAAAAATTTATTAAAAACTTCAATCCTAAAAATCACATTATTACCAAAATATTACCATTAAAACTTAAAAAGAAATAAAAATTACCAACAAATCGAAAATATTTAAATACTACATCCACCATCACATTTTCAATAAAATCTTACTAAAAAAAATAAATTTCTATAAAAAATTCGTAACATCGAATATATTTAATTCTTCTCAAAAAAAACTGATATTCTAAAAAAAAAACAAAAAATAACCAACCGATCAAAAGCTCATAAAAAATCCAAATTTTACAAAAAAGTCAGATTTTCAGCAAAATTTTAAATTGAACCAAAAACTCACAATTTCGCCCAAATAAAAATTCACAAAAACCATGGTAAGTTCGACAAAAAAAAATTAAGTTTCACAAAACACTAAGAGAATAACGGAAAAAAATACATTTTCACAAAAATAAATTAAAAATTTTAATTTATCAAAACCTCGCAATTTCAATAAAATAAGCTTTAAAAAATAAAAAAAAAAACAAAAAATATAAATAAATAAGCAAGTACTGAAATTTTACTAAAATATTAAGTTTCCAATATTTGAAAGCACAAAAACAACAAAATTCACAAAAAATCGATTTTGCACCAAAAAATCGGAATATAAAAATAAATAAAATAAGGTTCTTTATGTTAATTATAAGCCAGTCTCTTCTTTTTTTTTATATAATTGTACAAATAATATTGGTACACAATAAATTGCTTTATGGAAGGTTATATAAGATTCGGCACGACCTATTACAGCACTTTTCCTATAAAAATTTTAATTGTGTGTTAAGAAATAAAGTCACACATTTAAACACCTGACCAAGACTGTTAACATGCGAAAGAAGGTCTCTATTAATTCAAATTGTGATTATAGTTTTACGATCAAAATTGGAAATAGGCAGAAATTTCAATCGATATCGATTTCCGTTATTAAGCCTCTGCCTGTTGTCCTTATATAATTTTAAGGCATATTTTTTAATATTTTTTTTTTTGACCAACCGTTCAAAGGAAAAAAGAAATAAAGATGCTCCAGAAATTTTCAGAAAAAAAAATTTGTTTCATAATAAAAGGATGCCAATAAATATATTAACAAATTTATGTGACTATAAGAAATATATAAGAGTTTAATATACATTTTGTTGTAAATGTAACTCTATTTTTTCAAAGCTTTTAAAACGAAAATAATAACAAAAAAAATTTATTTCATGTAGTTCTACTCCTTTAAAAGTGGTATAACGAATTCATTTATGCAAATTGATTATGGCATTCAATTTTTTCAAGCTTTATTTTCATACAACTTATTTAAATTGAAAAACATAACAAATAATAGCTGTTTAAAAAAACACTAACATTTTATTAAACATTATTAAACAAAACAAAAGATTTAAGACACGAACTTTACATTTCACAAATATCTTTTTTTCCATGATAAAAAATAGGCTTAACAAAAACTAAAAAAAGAGTTACATAAAGTCCTTATAAATTTTTCCACTTAAAGAAATCTATTACTTAAGTATATATTTAAATAATAAAAAAAAGTAAAAAATAAACCGCCCCGTTTTTGCTGTTTAAAATTTAACAAATGAATGAGGATGCCTGCCACAAAAGATTGACTTAGAAGCCCACAACAACACAACGGTGCTAGAAAACGTACTGTTTATGCAAACAAACACCCTCTCAAAAATGGTGAACCCTCACTTCACTTCAAGAGCAATTTAACGTTGAATATATGTATGTATTTGTTTTTACGTCATCGTTGGAACATCTCCGCAATTGCAAGAGAAGATGTTTTTGAAAAAAAAAATCCACTAAAATAATGTGAATGGAAGTAGTAGTAGTAGTAGTAGTAGTAGAAGGAAAAAAGACGACCAAAATGTTTGTGAACTAATTCCGCTCACACCAAGTGAGAAACAGCAGCAGCATTGATTTTTAGAGAAGAGCACGATTAATTTCATTAAACAAAAAATAAAAAAAACTGAAGAAACTGAAGAACTCTTGGTTTCTTTTTCGAAAGGCATAAATAAGAAAAATAAAACAGTTGGTTATTATGCACACTGGGCTTATTGTAATTGTTTTTATGTTTATGATGTTCAACAACAAATAGTTACACGTCAAGCACAATGGGTCAAACATTATATAAAAAATTGCAAACACAAAAAAAAAAAAAAGATGTTCTAGGGTAACACAAAAAATAAACGAGAATCGATACAACTCATGTAGCATCATGTAGAATTGTTATAGAATTATTTTTAAATTAAAGACAGAATAAGTCTGACATTATGAAACTTAAGGAAAATTGCCAATATTTCATATTCTACTATTTTTAGGGTTCCGTACACAAAGTGTAAAAACGTAACCCTATTGTTTTCGCTACAATGTCTTTCCGTCTGTCTGTCAAGATTTAAAAACAGTAATTAAAACTTAGTTCGTTATATAAATAAGTATAAAAAAATAAACCTAAAAATTAAAGGGTGTTCCGATAGTGGTGTGATTTGCATGTATAAGGCTTAAGTTTTGTACCATAATAGGTAGACGCTTGAAATTTTCACAGAAGGTGTATAGCAGTGGCCGCTATAGTAGCGAATTCTAAAACTTATAAGGTGTTCCGATAGAGAGGTGTTATTCACGAATATGTGCTTATTTCTTGAACTGTAGGAGGAATACACTAAAAATATGCAAGCAGTAATTAAAACTTAGTGCGCTATATAAACAAGTCTAAAAAAATAAACCTAAAAATTAAAGGGTTTTCCGATAGTGGTGTGATTTGCATGTATAAGGCCTAAGTTTTGAACCATATTAGGTAGACTCTTGAAATTTTCCCAGAAGTGGTATAACTGTGGCCACTATAGCAATAAATATTAAAACTTATAGGGTGTTGCGATAGGGAGGTGTTATTAAGAATGTATGTTTATTTCTTGAACTGTAGGAAGCATACACTAAAAATTTACCAACAGTAATTAAAACTTAGTTCGCTTTATAAACAAGTCTAAAAAAATAAACCTAAAAATTAAAGGGTGTTCCGATAGTGGCGTGATATATATATAAGGCCTAAGTTTTGAACCATAATAGGTAGGCTCTTGAAATTTTTACAGAAGGTGTATAACTGTGGACAATATAGCAATAAATACTAAAACTTATCGGGTGTTCCAAAGTGAGGTGTTATTTGCCGTTATGTCTTTATTTCTTGAGCTATAGGAGGCAACCACTTAAAATTTGCAGACAGTAATTAACTCTATGTTCGCTTTCTATTAAATTAAACCTTAAAATTAAAGGGTGTTTCGAGAGTGACGTGCTTTGCGTGTATATGGTCTAAGTTTTGAACAATAATAAGTAGACTCTTGAAACTATAACTAATAATAAAAATTAAAGTTTGATCCAACGGTGACATGTTTTTGACGTATATTACCCTATTTTTTGAATCGCAATAGGTAGGCCTGATATTTTTATAGAAAGTGTATTACCATGGCTGTTATAACAACAATTACAAAAAATTTAAAGGGTGTTCCAATAGCGATGCAATTTTTGTGAATATTACTTTGATTTAAAAAAAGGGTGCCCCATAAGATATGAAAAAATTAACAACTTGAGTTTTTAAAGGCGTACTAGACATAGTACGGAACCCTATGTGTGTAAGACTAACTCGCACTTGACTGATTTATTTAAAATATTTTTTTAATATTTTTCATTTAAATGCTAAACATTTACTCAATTCACAACCTGTTGTAGATTGTATGGGGTATATAAAATAACATTTAAACATCATAAAAAAAAAATCGAAAGTATTGACTTTTTTATTTATAATGCCATTCTACGTCTCTCGATAAGCAGATGGAAAAATGTTGTACGTGATGTAGCAAAAGTTTCTATAGAAAAAAAAAAAAAAACAGAAATTTCTGTTAAACTATTGTAGAATATGACGACTTACTACACCTACAATAGGTTGTGAATAAAATTGGTTTACTGAATTCCGGTTTGGTCGTACCAACACAACGGAAACATGAATCCATCACAATACAAAACAGAACAAAGAACAAACATAATGGTAGGGGGCACTAAACGAAGTCTAACATGAGAAAATTTAACTTTTATCTAAAAATTTACGGAATAATTAAATTGCTCTGATACATCTGCAGTAAATAATATGCTTCTAAAGTCTTTGGTATGGATTTTCTTTAATAATGGGCGAATTTTTAAAAGCTTTCGGATTTAAGTAAAAAAACACACTCATAAAATATAGAGAAATGTATAAAATGTTTATTTGAGTCGATAGAATAACACACTGTGTAATTTTTTAAGTCATGGCAAAATAACAATATACGGACACCACTACGTCATAAAAGACCAAAAAAAAAAAACAGACCCTTGTCTCCCAGTTTTGCCCAAAGTCTTCCGGGTTTTTTTTTTATTTGCCCTCAAAGATGTGGGGCCTCGATGTCTTTTTTGCAAAAAAATGATCATTTCCTCAAGCTCATATTTTGCAAACCATTTGAAATTTTGATAAACTCTCTCTGAGGCAAAGTTGTAGCTCTTATCATAAAGAACAAAAATTGTTAACATACAAAATCAAAAAAACTTCATTTTCAAGGTCAAAATCGCAAAAAACTTTAAAAAATTCAATTTTTTTTACCTTTTTTCCCCTGTTCAGGTCCATAGGTAGCAAACCGTTCAAAATTCAAGGAAACAATCAACTACAAAAATGAACCTAAGATCTCAATAAACAACTTTCTAGAACATATAAACTTCCTAGGAATGACTCTTAACACCGTTTAGGTAGCGCTTAGGTAGCCGCAAAAGTGAAAAATTTTCCGAAAATTTTTTAATTTCATTTGTTTTTTCTTTACTTCAACATTGAGATACTAGGAAGTTCATATGATCTAGAAAGTTGTTTATTGAGATCTTAGGTTCATTTTTGTAGTTTATTGTTTCCTTGAATTTTGAACGGTTTGCTACCTATGGACCTGAACAGGGGAAAAAAGGTAAAAAAAATTGAATTTTTTAAAGTTTATGATAATTTTTTGTTCTTTATGACAAGGGCTACAACTTTGCCTCAGAGAGTGTATCAAAATTCCAAACGGTTTGCAAAATATGAGCTTGAGTGAATGATCATTTTTTTGCAAAAAATACATCGAGGCCCCACATTTTTGAGGGCCCATAAAAAAAACCTGGAGGACTTTGGGCAAAACTGGGAGACAGGGGTATTTTTTTTTTTTTTTTTGGTCTTTTATCATGTAGTGGTGTCCGTATATGGTTATTTTTTTCCGTGTTGCACTGTGTAATTTCTATAATTCAATGTCATTTATGTCACGAATAAATTCTTCAACATTGGTTTCCAGGTCATTAATCTTTGCGGGAAACTTAACATAGCCTCACAAAAAATAGTATAAAGGCTTTATGTCGAACGATCTAGGCGGCCAATTGACCAGCCATAAACTTGAAATAAAACGTTCAATCGTCTCAATTTGGCCATTGTTTCGCTGTGCTGTATGATATGTGGCACCCAAGTCCAGCTCTTCCATATTTTGCAAAACGTAACGTTTCGAATAGATAATTCACGGTCTGCTACAGCTGCGATATTTTCCTCTGTCTGCACTCTACGTATGTGTGTTTGCAGTTCAATGTTGAATAATGTTGCGAAATTTAGTCACAAGATTCCGAATAGCTGCCTCAGAAGGACGCCGAAACTGATCATAAAATAGAAGAAGAGCACGATGCGCTGTCTTAACCGAGCTTGAATTTTGATAATAAAATTTTATAATCTGCAAGCGTTGTGTGGTTGTAAGTCGATTAAATTATACACCAAACTGATTATAACAGCAATATGTTACACGAAAAAAGATGAGCTGCCAAAAACATTGTTGTTCCCAAAAAAGTTCCTAAAAAAACACCCTAAGACTCAGATTTTTAAATATCACTTTTAAAGTTTTTTAAAGATAGACTTTTTTTCTGTAGCTTTGTCGGTTACTAAAAATACATATATGTTGGTTTGAATCGCCTGGGTTCGTACCTCAACCGCGCCAATCCTCAACATCATTTTTTTGTGATATCACCAGAATGTGACAGTATAGGTTCGATTATATTCTCAAAGCGTACTAAAACCCAATACTCAGTTTGTCGAAATTGGTGAACAATTTTTATTTATGGGCCTAAAAAAGATTCGAAAAATCAATGGGCCCTTCAAAAAATGTGTGGTCTCAGTTTTTGTCTAATATCTCATTCAAACTAGGTGATAGCGCTTAACTTTGTTTGGCAGTAGTGTAGCCGAGGATTCGTTTAATAAATTTATTGTTAGTAAAAATTTAAGAGTAACTTATGCTGAAAAAGGAAAAAAAATAATTTTTTTTCAAAAAAGTGCAGTGACCCAATGTGCAGTTACAGCAGTAGTTGATTTCGATGTTTATACACATGTTTTATGTTACAAAGATGTTTAAATTACTCCCTCATTGCTCATTTCGATTTAAGTTTTTTTTTTAACAAAAGTTGTACTGTTTTGTTGTTAAACAGATTCAGTTTCTTAATGAAAGTTTTTTTTTTTTTGTTTGTTGCCAAAATATAACAACAAACAACTTATGCTCATTTTACAGTACAAAAAATGTTCATAGAGATTTTTGCCCATAAGGTGAAATAAAATAAATGAAAATGCATTTGTTTTATAGGGTTTTTATATGATGTTTGTGTGTGTTTGGTTTGTGTCAAGTTGATGCTGCTTTAGTTTTTTTTTTTTTTGTTTTTTCTTTTAATATTCTTGTATTTGTTGTGAGTTTGTAAGAAGCAAAAGAAACACCTAAAATGATTTGAAATAGTTTTGTTCAAGGGAAGAGAAGGCTGTAGTGCATTTTCGGTTTTAATAATGAAAACGAAAAAAAAAAGTAATAATAATGATTCTCTTATTTTTCTAACTCTATTTTGAATTTGGCGCGCTTATTTTTTTATTTTTATTTTTTTTCTTTGTTGATTTTGTTGTATGCTGTAGCTGTTTAGTGTTTTTTTTTTTTTTTTTTTTTGGTATCTTAAAGCAGTTTCTTTGGCTCTTGTGATGTTTAATTTAATGTTTTTTGGGTATTTTGATGTGATTTTTAATGTTTGACGTTCAAATATAAATACTGGCCTACAAAATTGTTACAGTATCAAATCCAATTCAACCATCTTCACAAGAAGAACAAATATTATTTGTATTTAGTTAACAACTAATTATTTGTGTGTGATCCTTTTAATTAAATATTGAATATACAACAATGAAGGTATAATATTTAATACAGAAAACATAATAATAATAAATAAAGGATAAAATAAATGTCTTAAACAAAAACATTTTTTTTTTAAATACATTAAAGTGTTTCAAGTGTTGAAATATTATCTTAAACTTTTTTAATAAAAATTTTTTATACAAAAAAGGACTAAAAACTGATAAAGGCTTAAAATAAAGTGTTCGACAATCATGTTTAATTACAAAATGTGTTAAAATCTAAAAATGGTCATAAATATTCATTTCAATTGCAACTGACTTCACAGTGTTCCTAGACGTTAAAATTTAAATTTATACTCATCATATTTTAACTGGGGGCAAGTTGCGGCACTTGAGGTCGATCGAATTTTTAATTTAAATTCTATTTATATTTCGATCGCTATCAAACGCTGTAAAATTCAAATTTATACTCATCACTTTTTTTAACTAGGGGCAAGTTGAGGCACTCGTTATCGAAAGATTTTCCATTTAAATTCTATTGAAGTTTCGATCACTAACGAACGCCGTAATTTGTCCCCGAATTTTTTATTAAGCCCAGTAACATGGTAGTTCTTACTTAATAATAATTTTTGTTCTTTTATTTTTTTCTTTTTTCAAATCTTTAAAACGAAACATAAGAAAATTTAAAACAAAATGTTTAATAAAAAATTTAAAATAAAAAAAATATAAAAAAACATTTTATATCAAATTGTTTGACAACAGTTTCGAAATCTCTTGAATCAAGAATGATTCTTAGATATTTTAATTTGTTTTAACAAAAAACATTGTTTATTAATCTTTAAAGTGCAAGAAAACTTAACTAAGAAGCCAACCGAAACAGCCTTTAAATCAAAACTTAAAACATATCTGAATATAATTTCTAAAATGTGAAAATTCTTTAAATAATAGTTTTCTTAAAACTAAAAATGTTTTTAAAAATTTTAAAATTTAAAAAATTTAAATCAAAACTTAAAATATATCTGAATATAATTTCTAAATTGTGAAAATTCTTAAAATAATAGTTTTCCTAAAACTAAAAATGTTTTTAAAAATTTTTTAAATTTTTAAAATTTAAAAATTTTTAAAATTTAAAAATTTTAAATTGAGAAAGATCAAACGATTTGTTTTGAAAACAAAATCAAGTATGTTTCTTAAGTCTTTTAATAGATTTTAACAAAAAAAAAGTTCGTTTCTTAAGTCTTGTATTAAAATTCGTTTAAAATCTGTTTTAAGTCTGAAATCAAGCTGACAACAAAATAAACAAAAAATTTAAAACATGAAATTCAGTCAAGTTAATAACTATTATTATTTAACATTATTTATTTTTAATTATACGTAATTCCTTAAAATTGATTTAATAAATTTTTTATGAAAGAAACATAAAATATTTATTTTCAAACAATATAATAATCGAAATATGTTACTATGGGGAAAGCATATCCATATAGCTATTTCGCTAGTGCTCAACCAGGCTCATGATTGGATTTTTCCCAAACTTTTTTAAAAGCTTATCAAAATTCCTTTAAATTCCTACGTTATTTCGGTTATAGGACTTATTCTAGTGCCTTAATTGGACTTATAAGTGTGAAATTTCTTTTGTTTTTGTTTGCTGATACCAATGATAACCATTTTTTTGTATGTATTCCAGAAGTTTGATTAAATAAAAACATATTTGCGGATTATATAGAAAAGTTATTTTCATTATACTGTACTTGGTTTAGAGAAAATATTTACAAGAAATTTACAAGTGTTATTAATGTTAGACTTTCTCATGTAATACAAAAAATAACTAGGAGTTTATAATTAAAATAATTTCCTCGAAAGCTTAATGATAATTTTCAAAAATTATTATAAGAAAATATTTTTTCTATACCACCATTATCCAACGTTGCTCATAAGTAACCACTGCTACCGCCTAAAAAGGTAGGCGTGGTGACTTAAAATTTTATAAGCACAAAATAATCAAAAGTAATAAATTAATTTATTTATGCCACGGAAAATAGAGTAAAAATTGCTTAAACCAAGTTTGTTTCTTAAGTCTTTTAATTGCTTTAAAAAAACAAGTTCGTTTCTTAAGTCTTTGTTCTGTATAAAATAGTAAATTAAAACTTCTATAATTTTTTCTTAAAGATGTAAACACGTGATTATTCAAATTCAATAATAATATTATCAGCCGTAATATTTTCAAATAATAATATTAGATAATTTCTGCAAAGTCCTATTACATGAAAATTAAAGTTGACAAATATAAATTAAATAATGTCAGAACATGCCAGTTAGTTTCTTAATATTTCTTAGCCGAGCTATTTTATAATAATTAAAGAAATAATTTCTAGCAGCCTTATGTTCATATTATTTCTATTATATTTAGAAAATAAGTAGATTTTAGATATGTTTTAAAAGCACATGTTAGTGTTTTATAGGTAAAATAAAATCATTTCGTATATCATTTAAATTAAAAGCTTTTTTTAAGTTTTAATTTATTTTTTAAGCTTTTGTTATAAATTAAAGCTCGTTTTTGTTTAAAGTCTAATAATAGCAGAGCTTTTATTAAAGTACTAATAATAGCATAGCTTTTATTAAAGTATTAATAATTGCAGAGCTTTTATTAGTACTTTAAGCTGTGCTATTATTAGTACTTTAAATAAAAACGAGCTTTAAGTTAAATATTCAGCTATTAGGTAAAAGAATTACAAAGAAATGTTCACTTCATTCATAACAAAAATAAAAAATTTTTGTTTGGAACTCAGATAAATATAAAGCTCTCGATTCAGTAAATTTCGAAAGCTTTATTATTGCTGTTTCTAAGCTTTCCTAAAAAAGTCTAATGCTTTTAGACTTTAGGAAGCTTTAGTATATAAGATATTTAAGAGCAGCGGATTTTTTTTTTTAGGACAGCTTGGAAGCATCCATTATTAAGGCATGAAAAAAAAATTTTAATACATTTTTCTAAAGCTATTTATTCAAAGCACGAAATGAGCTTAAGTGTTATTTTTTTGTATTGATATTTTAGATAACTTGTTTTCAAAAGCTTTTATGATAACAAGTCTTATTTGATAAATTTAAAAATATTATATTTTCATAAGTTATGTACAAAATAAAAGCTCTTAGCCACAAACGCTTGATTAGAGGCCTAGAATTTAATACTTTCAAATAGTTAAAAATCTCTTTTCAAATAAAGACATTTTTTTTCTTTTTTATGCTTTAAAAAGCTTTTATAAAATAAGTTATTTCATTAAAACATTTCATATCAAAGTAATAAAATAGAAGTAAAACCTTTTCCATTAATTGATTTTGAGAGGCTTCAATTAAATTATTTCTTTGCCTAATAAAGATGACATTTATAAAACTTATAATAACTTTTAAAATATGGCCACCTAGCATGGTTTCTATTTAAACCATCCCTTTTGCTAATTGGACTTAAATGTGAAAAAAAAGACTTAAAAACTAATATCGTAAAAATCGCACAATTGAAAGCAATTTGAAAAAATTGAACATTTATTTTTGCACTCTATTCATGTTTTTTTTTATCCCAAGATAATAAACAATCATATATTTTTCTGCATGAAAAATTGTGTCATTAAATGTCTACGCTGTGCTAACAGATTGTGACAACTTCATCATAATTTATTTTAAAAAAATCTTTAAAAAAAATCTTATTTTTTATTTTTTTCTGCCTACAACTTGCTACATGAATAATTTAGTTATCTGGCATAATAGAAAGAAAAATAAAACACAAGTGCCACACACAATCTTTTTTTGCTTCCTCTAACTGATTGTAAGCAAAAATATACGTAGCTGTCTCAAAGGCTGCAATATTCGTGCATGTAGCATGCAACATTTAGCATTATAGTTTTGTAAACATCTTTACAATTTTGTAGTTGTTTTTTTTTTTCTTCTTAACTATAACATTTTTATGATAGAGATCTTGCATATTTTATGAAGTAAATAAAACTTTGTAAGAGCAACTTGGTGTATTCTTCATTCTGTCTGTCCGTCTGTTTGACTGTGTGTGATAGTTTTAAGCATTCAAATGTTAATGTCATTCTTTTCACATTTTATTATCAGCCGACAGACAACAGATTATGAAACAAATTCATTACAATCAAGACTTCTACTAATTAGACGCAGATAAATTGTAAAAAAGATATCAATTAAAAAACATCAGATTGGGCTGAGATAATAATATTTAAAATTGGAAAATAACTTTAAGGGTTTAGTTTCCAAATCAGGCTGCAACTTGATAAAAAAAACTAAAATAATTAATCACAGGTTCCGGAAATCGCAAACCAAACCAAAAACGATCAGTAATAATAGAACAATTAAGATATAAAGTTTAAAGCTTTTATTAGTTTAAGCTTAAGCAAGTAAAAGGTTTTTAATAAGCAAAGCTTTTATATAAAAGAAAATTGGTTTGAAATAAAAAAACAAACGCTAAGGCTTCTTTGTTCAAAATTAATGTTTCAAAAAAGCTCTATATCCAAAGTTTTGAAATGTGCTTTTTAAAAATTTAACAGAGCTTTTATTAATTTATTTATGTATATATATTTTTTAAACTTATCTCTAGCCTTAAAAAACTAAAACTTAAGCTGTCAATATAAGGAAGCTGCTTTTCTTCATAAGGCGCTTGAAACCACTTAAATAAAAAGCTCTATAACAAAATTTTTAAATATGTTTTTAAAAGCTTAACAAAGCTTTTATTAAATTATGTATATTTTTTTTCACTCATCTCAAGCCATAAAAAGCTAAAACTTAAGCTGTCGATATAAATAAGCTTATTTTTTAAATAAAGCTCTTAAAACAACTTAAATAAAAACTCTTTATACAAAATTTTTAAATATTATTTTTAAAACCTTAAAAAAGCTTTTATGAAGTTACTAAGCAGTCAATGTTAAAAAGCTTCTTTTTTCATAAGGCTTTTTAAGTAACTGAAATACAAAGCTCTATATACAAAGTTTTTAAATATGATTTTTAAAAGATTATTTATTATTTTTTTGAAACTTATTTCAAGCTTTAAAAGGCTAAAACTTAAACAGTTAATGTTAAAAAGCTTCTTTTTTCGTAAAGCTCCTTAAACAACTTAGCAATATATAAAGCTTATTTCTAACAAACTTGTCATTCGTCTGGTTCTTTGCACTAGCCACGGGTAATTAAATATATATCTTTAAAGCTATAAAGGATTTCAAACTAAATAACAAAAGATTTTATTACATACAAAGATTTTTATTAGAAAAATGTATAATAAACTTAAAGCTTAAACAAAAATAAATCTTAAAAAAACTTTTTGTTTAAAGATTATGAAGGCAACTTAACTAGAATTATAAAGCTTCAGGTACAACTTAATAAAGCTTATTGTTTTTTAAAGCTTTCTGATACTAGAAATATTTCCTTCATTTTTTTAATTTCAAATAATTGTCTAGTATTTTGTATAAACTAAACTGTTCTTCTAATAAGTTTAAAAATGTGTCATTCTTCTTTTTTACAGTGCTTTACTACAATCGCTGTCTTGGCTTGCCTCTCTCTCGTGTCTGGAGAGCCTCCAGTACCACAAAACAACTATTTGCCCCCCAACCAGCAACAACAACCAAACAGCAATTACTTACCACCCTCAAACTCTTATCAAGCTCCCTCTAACAACTATTTGCCCCCTAATCGTGCTGGCAGCCAAGTTCCCCAAAACAGTTATGGTGCTCCGGCTCTAACCGGTGCCATTTTCCCCAAACAAGGTGGTAGTGCTGGTGGTTATGGAGGTGCTGCTGCTGGTGGTGGTTATGGCGGCAGTCAAAGTGGTTATGGTGGTGAAGAAAATTACGGCCCAGCCAAATACGAATTCAAATATGACGTTCAAGACTATGAATCTGGCAATGATTTTGGACACATGGAATCTCGTGATGGTGATTTGGCTATTGGCCGTTACTATGTACTCTTGCCCGATGGCCGCAAACAAATTGTAGACTACGAAGCTGATGATAAAGGTTATCGTCCTACTATCCGTTATGAACAAGCCAATAATGGTCGTAATGGTTACAACAATGGCGGTGGTTATGATAGCAACGCACAGCAACAAGGCAAATTTGGTGGTTATCAATAAGGCTTAGCAAAGATTTTTAATTTAGGCTTACACTAAACTGAGATTTTTTCTTCCATATTTAGTCGTTATGAATTTTGTAATAATTTAGTTTTAAATACATTCATCAGAAGTTAGAAGATAAGGAAAGCTTAAAACGACATTTAGTGTCAAAAGTGTCAACAACAAAAACAAAAACGCTTTTCTTAGAATAATTTTATCTCTTCATTTATATATACTTCTACCTCTATCTTTGTGTTTTTAAACATTTCTCTAAACGTGACGAAAAAAGCCTTAGCCTTAGCCTTAAGCAGATTAACCAACCAACCACCCAACCAACCAATCAACCATATTCATCGTTATGAACTTGCCATCCTTAAAGCTTTTCTTGCATTCTATTCTTGGAAATTCGGAATAGCTTTTAGTTGTGTTTCTAAGATTGTTTTTAATTTTTTTCTTTAAATAATAATTGCTTATATATATTGTGCTATCATCACCTATTAGTGCTTTCATTGTTCTCCAATTGTATATTTCACACTCTATTATGCTACACAAACAAACACAGCATATGAATCACTCACATATTCACTTACATACATAATATAAACCAATACTTAATAATCATAGATAAATGTACCATATAATACTCATTATGTAATATTTTATTATAATACGAAAAGAAATCAATTATAGAATTCATAAAAAAAATCATGTAAAAAAAGAATTTATATATTAATTAAATAAAATGCATTTTTGTATAAAACAAAGTTGATATTTATGCCTCTTTACTTTAGTTTAGAGCTTAAGCTTTGAAAAATAACAGCTGTTAGACAGAGATTAAGATTTAAGGTCTAATTCACAAGAAAAGTATTCTTGATTTATAAAACAATTTTTTTATAAAAATATTTCTAATAAATTTGCAAAGTTTAGTTTCGAACTAAAATTTTCAACCTAAAGCTTTAGCTTAATATTTAAATAATCTATACATATAATAATACATATAATAAAATAGTACTTCCGTCTGTCTGTCTGTCTGTCTGTCTGTCTGTCTGTCTGTCTGTCTGCTTTTCATTGACGTTCGCATCATGTAAAAAGTACTGGACGGATTTTAACAAAATTTTGTGAGGACGTACCTAGGCATACTGGTCCCAATATAGGATACTTGTTTTCCGCAAAAATATCTTATTTCCAAGAGAAAGTGGAGAAAATACAGTGAAAGTACGCTTTTCAGTATAAAAGTACTGCTTAGTACAGCTTGGAACCTTTAATTTTTGAAAGTTGTATATTTAATAATTCTTGCAAAAAAAACCGACTACAAAACAAATATAAGTGCATCAATTCTCAACAAAAAATTTAAAAGGAAGTTATCTGTAAGAACTGATACCCAAATAAAATACTTTTATACTTGTTGCTCTAACTGACATAGTTTTATACGTTCTGTACATTCAAATGTTTATCCATAATGATTCAGCAGATAAAGCCATATACGACAAATTACCTCAGATATGAGGACACCCTTTATTTTTTTACACTTATTTTTACTGGCACAGTAATAAAAAGTAACGGTTCCAAAGATATGGCCATATATATAGCTTAAACAATATCACCTAGGGGACACCCTTTAATGTGCAATTTTAAATTAAACACTTATTTTAAAGGACAGATTCTTTGTAAATTTCAAATGTCTGTCTAAAACGTTTCAAAAGTTTGGCCATATGTATCAATTTACATCAACTATTGAGACACCCTTTATAATTTTAAATATTTATAAATGTTATTATACGGGACATAGTAGTGGAGCTTCTAACTAATTTTCAAGTGTTTGTCTATAACGGTTCAAAAGATAGGGCTAGATAGGTAAAATTACATCAATTATGGGGACACCCTTTAGTTTCCAAATTTAAATTATATACTTGATGTTATAAAGGACTTAGATATACAGGTTCTTTGAATATTTCAACCGTCTCTCTGTTACGGTTCAAAAGTTTTACAATATACATCAAATTTTTTTTTTTTTTTTTTTTTTTTTTTTTTATTTATTTAAGGTCTACGGATAAAATCCTTGCAGACCGTTTAATCTAATAATAGTAATTACAATAGTATTTTATTCACAATTATTGAGATGTAAAATTATATTACGCTTTATGACATTTACGTTTACAGAGAAATCAATTAGAAAATATAGTTCGTTAAATGTTTTACATAATCCTCTTAAAGAATCAGCGTTAGCATAATTAGTATGAAGACCTTTTAAGTAAATTGGAATGAAATTCCGAGTTGACCGCTGTGGCACATTGAAGTTAATATTACTTAATAAAAAGTCAGAAGAAACAGCTCCATTAATCAAATTAAGTAGAAATGAAGCATTTAGCATAGTTCTTCTACTTTGCAAGGTTGGTAGCTTTATTATTGAAAGCCTAACAGTATATGATGAGAGAACAACATCAGGATTCCATCTAGAGTTGCCCAAACAGAAGAGAAGAAACTGTTTCTGTACAGATTCAATATTTTGAATATAACATTCAGCGTCAGGGTCCCAAACAACAGATCCATATTCCAAGACTGGTCTAACCAAAGATGTATATAGACGTTTGGTAATGGTTGGATCCGTAAATTCCTTCGCCCATCGTTTAATAAATGCAAGCACACCACGAGCTTTATTGACGATCATGCTAATGTGTTTATTAAAGTTTAGCTTCGGATCAAGAAGGATACCGAGATCTAGGAATTCTGTGACGAACTCAAGTTGATGATTGCCCAAAAAAAATGTATATATACTATTATCGGTTCTCGTAAAACGCATATGTTTACATTTCGAAAAGTTAAGTACCATCAGATTAAGTAAACACCACTGAAAAAATGCATCCAAATCGTGTTGTAGCAAACTTCTATCGCTGTCAAGGCAGTAGCTTATAAATATCTTCACGTCGTCTGCATACATTAAGATATTGCAATTTTTAATCACACATGGTAAATCATTTAAGAAGAGAGAAAATAAAATTGGACCAAGATGGCTGCCTTGAGGTACTCCAGAGGTCACATTTATATGATTAGAAATGACATTATTAAAGAGGACGTTCTGTTTTCGGTGAGTTAAATAAGATTCAATCCACATTAAACTCAGTTCTATAAATCCCATCTTATGAAGTTTTATCAGCAGCAATTTGTGGTTGATTTTGTCAAAAGCCTTACTAAAATCAGTGTAGATACAATCAATTGATCTTCTTTGACTAAATTCACGATTAACTAAAGTAGTAAGCTCTAAGATATTTGTAACAGTAGAACGACCTTTTCTAAAACCATGTTGAAAAGGGGATAGTAAGGAAGATATTTGATGAAGAAGATTATCCGCAACACATTTTTCAAATAGCTTGGGAATTGCACTGAGCTTTGCTATACCTCTGTAGTTTGTAACTTTCGATTTACTTCCAGACTTAAATAAAGGTATAATAAAAGAATCTTTCCAAAATTGAGGAAAATAGCCAGTTTTTAAAGAGGTATTAAAAATTATGCTTAATGGAGTGGCTAGTGAATGTGCGCAGTTCTTTAAGACACAACTAGGGATACCATCAGGGCCACTATGGACTGATGATTTAACCGATTTTAAAGCAATAAGTATCTGCGATGTGTATATTGGAGAAAAGTAAATTGATTGGTGTTGCTCAATTGGATGATGGTATTCATTGAAGTTGTATTGGGCATCTGAATATGTTGAAGAAAAAAACGTAGCAAAGAAGTTACTTATTATCAAATCGTCACTAGACTCTTGATCGGCATACCTCATGATATATTTAATTACATCAACTATTGGGACACCCTTTAACTTCTAATTATAAATATTTAATTTCTGATTATAAATATTGGACATTATGTCCAATTTTCAAGTGATTGTCTACAATGGTTCAAATGGTTCATATATTTAAATTGACGTCACATATGGGGACACCCTTTAATTTTTAAGTTTATTTTTGTATTAATTTCTATTATTGGCACCTATAGTAATAAGCAGTTTTTTAAAAGTTTAAAAGGGTGCCCTTTACGGTTCATAATACACGTAAAAAACACGTATGTTGTATGGGGACACCCTTTAATTTTCAAAATTATGAACTTCTTTTAAAATGGGACCAATCTGTAAGCATTTCCTTTCTAATAAAGAAAAAATTTTTAAAATCGGTTGAGAAATGACTGAGTTCTGCGGGCACAAACATAAAAAAAAGCAACATTCAGACGAATTGATAACCTCCTTCTTTTTTTGAAGTCGGTTAAAAAAAAAACAGATCGTTTTAACTACTTAGTACGGCACGGCACCTTTTTTGATATTTCAACACAGATAGAGCTAATATGAATTACTTACTGCCAAATAGCCAATTGAATATTTTGTGAAATATGTACGTAGGTAATTATGCGATTACATTGTTTTTGTTATTTAGCGTTAATTTTTAAAATTTGATAGGAATACCACGACTTGAGTGTGGCTATAAAATGCTGTTATTGTTAGTTTCTTCCTAGTTTAGTTGCATTTTTCTCTTATACATAGGTGCTACTCCATAAAAGTATGTCTTACAATATGTGTGGAATACTTTCAAAGCAAAATCGAGCAAAATATTATCAGGACGCCCACGACGTGGCGGGCACAGTTAGTATCCAATAAATCGATAGATAATGCGTTCCTTGGCTAATAATTTGAAATATGTTAGAAGGAAATTTAGGAAATTTTCGTAAATAAAAACAAAATTATATTAACCCTTTGGTGTAGGTAATGAAAATAAACGAACCTAAGCCTGACTTACTTTATATGAAAATAATAGATATTTGGAAGCTCTCAGTTCCCCCAGAAAATTGGGATTTAAGAAAAATCTCTGATCACCTATATTTTTCATAAAAAATCTATTTTTTATATGACTCTTATTTTTGCTTCTTCTTAAATTTGCTTGGTTCTTAAATAAGTGTCTAATCGAAAAAAGGACAAAAATCCGTGATCACCTATATTTTTCATAAAAAATCTATTTTTTTTTATAAAAAAAATCTTATTTTTGCTGTAGTTTCTTTAATAAGCGTCTAATCTAAGACAATCCTCATTCATTTATATTTACTGTAAAATTAATTGTCAGTTAATAAAAAAATTATTCAAAAATATTAATATTCAATATTTAAATTTTATTAATCGAACATACAAATACAAATGAAGTTTTGAAGTAAGACCTACATATGTACCAAGGCACATTCATCAGGTAACCTCACTACGAAGGGGAAATATTAAGGCGAAAAATTTAAAATTTTTTTTATATGGAGTTTGATAGTTCAATTTTCATTTAAGGGGAAAAGTTGTAAGCTTAAGTGTCAAAATCAATATAAAAAAAATTGATTATTTTCGCCTTAATATTTCTCCTCAGTAGTGAGGCTACCTGATTAATATGCCTTGATATGTACATTCGTTCTAAGTTGAAAAATTATGTTTTACAAATATTTTTTTTTTTTTTTGTAAATCAAGGCGAATTAATTTGTTTGTTTCTTAAAATTTGAAAAAATTATAAAAAAAAATACAAAATACTATCAGAAAATGTAAGGAAGTAGTGTTTTTAGTTGTTGGATGTAATATTTTAATTATAGTTTTTGGCGTCTGTCGTACATTTAACCAACAACAAAATGTATGTGGGTGTTTTTTGGTGTTGTAATTGTTGTCGAGACGATGTCACTTTATATAGATTCGCCTTGTTGTAAATTTTGAATTTTTCATAAATTTTTGTTCGAAAATGATCGATTATCGAGTTATCGGATTTTTGTTTAAATTTTCGATTTTTATTTTAATTTTAATCTTCATCTTCGTATTGAAATTTCCGTTATTTTTAATTTTTGTTTGTAATTTTTTGATTATGAAATTACAATGTAATTTTTGTAGATCATTCGATTTTTTCGGTAGTTTCGTGAATTTGTAATTTTTTTGTAGTTTTTGGAATTTTTGATTTTTGCTTAATATCGATATTTTTTAGCTATAGAATTTTTGGTGAAAATATGAAATTATATAATGTTTTAATTTGTTTAATGAAGGTTTGCAAACTTTTCAACAATTTTTTTTTAAATTGCAATTTTATGTTAAATTTCAAAATTTTTTCAATCTTTGCCTTTTTGCTAATTTTCTATTTTTTTTTTCACTTTATATATTTTCTGGTGATATTTTGTTTTTTGTTAAAATCTTTTTTTTGATATCTGTTCAAATTGCAACTTTTCATTAAGTATTACTTTTTCGGAATGAGAATATGTCGGTTTAAGCAACAAGTGACAAAAATGAAATTAAAGGGTGGCCCACAAAATAGGTTATTATGTCGTACAAGGCCTTATCTTGTAAATTATAATAGTAGTCGGACGCTTGAAATTTACACAGAGTGTGCCTGCTGCAAGAAAAAATAATAAATATGTTAGAGTAAATATACAGTATATTAGAAATGACTTTGCACTTAAAAAAACTAATTGGGTATTTTATTTTCTTTAAAATGAAAAAATACCATAAGATATATTTTTTTAATTTATTATAATTACTTACGTTATTAAAAAGGGTTTTAAGCAAAAAAAATCAAAACTAAATTAAAACAAGAGTGTTATATTCGGCGATGCCGAATCTTATATACCCTTCACCATAGTAATGCTAAATATTATTATTTAGCATTGCTATGGTATTACCCTTTTATGTTTCTTGGAAATTTTTTTTTTTATAAATTTTTTGTAAATTTTTTTTAATTTTTTGTAAAATTTTTGTTTTTATTTTTTTTGTAAAAATTTTTTATTTAAATATTTTTTGAAATTATTTTCTAATATTTTTTTTTTATAATTTTTTTGTAACTTTTTTGTGAAAATTATTTTGAAAATATTTTATATATTTTTTTAAATTTTTTTGAAATTTTTTGTAAAATTTTATATTTATAGGCGAATCTTATATATCCTTCACCATAGTAATGCTAAATATTGTATTACCCTTTTATGTTTCTTTGAAAATTTTTTAAAAAAATTTTTTTTTTTTTTTTTTTTTTGATAAATGTTTTGTAAATTTTTTTTAATTTTTTGTAAAATTTTTGTTTTTAATTTTTTTGTAAAAATTTTATATTTAAATATTTTTTGAAAATTTTTTCTAATATTTTTTTTATAATTTTTTTATAACTTTTTTGTGAAAATTATTTTGAAAATAATTTATATATTTTTTTGAAATTTTATATTTATAGGCGATTTTAACGTATATGGGATTATCAGTATCTGGTAGACTCTAGAAACAGGCACAGAGTGTGTATGACTTTGTTCGCTAAAGTTCGCTTAAGATTAAAAACAATATTAACAGCTGTGATTTTCAATAAAATCAAAAGCTTTAATTTTTTATGATGTGTGCAAACTTATCACTAACACCGCAACATTTTGGCACTTGAATTTTTTTCACAGAATCTTGTATAGCCGCGACCACAATATAAAATAAAATTTTAAAGAGTGAACCACATATAGAAAATATGATTTTGTGGAGTATGGCATTATCTTTTGGGCGTTAAGAGGCTGAGACTTGAAATTTACACAGATTGTATATGTATTTCTATATCCGATATAACAACAAATATAAAAGTTAAGTTAAAAATTAAAGGTTGTCCCCATCCAAGACATGATTTTGAAACACAATTTATTGCTATTTTGACAGCAAGTCATAGAAACAAAAATTAGGTTGCCAACATATAAAGCATGATTTTGACGTACAAATTAAAAAAAAAATCAATTCTTAAATTATATATATATATACAATCTAGGCATATATTTCTAAAGATATGTGTATAATTTATAAGACAAATTAATGATATTAAAAACAAACTGAATTTTAAGTCGACGAAGTTATGGATCAATTTGTGAATATTATGTTAGACATAATTATCTTCCTTTTGAGCTTTCACTTTGCCTGGAGATATTGGTATTCATTTATACAGGATTTAGCTTCTTTATAAGTTGTACATATACATATGTTGTATATATATGTATGTATGTTGATTTAAAAATTTTATTTTAAAGGAAAACGTTTTTGAATTGTGATTAGTAAGTAGTTCTTTATACGATGTTTTCATTCATTTCACAAAATTTTGTCATGAAATTTTGTATTATTTTGTATTTTTGCCACGGGTTTTAAGAAAAGGCGCCGTCTTTTTTAAATGTGCTGAAACGTTTTTTTTTTTTTTTTTTTTGGTCATTAAGGCATTGAACTTATTGTGCGCGTAAATGTGCTGACTAGAAGGAGACCTTTATATTTCTTTACAATTTAATTTACTCTTATGTAAAAATCATTTATCTTTTACGATTCTGTATTTTTAAGTTTTTTTTACTAATTTTTATTGCTGATAATTAATTATGAGGATTTATAGCTTGTTGTGTGAAAAACCAAAATTATAGTTAAAAAAAACATACATTTTCTTAAAGTTTTTAATATTTTTTTTTTAATATTTTTGCTTAAAAAATTACAGCTTCATATATTGTTTTAAATAGATAGTAAAAGTTAATAGGTGTTAAACATGGAATAGCCTTCTTTCACAATTTGCGGTCGCCTTATGGTGATAAAAACCGATGTAAAAAACTGAAAATTATTCAAGGATTTAAAACAAAAAATTAGCTTGACAATTGGTCTTATTAACCAGTAATGAATTAGGAATAAATGTATTACATTTACGAATTATTTAATCATTTAATTATGTTGTTATTTAGATAAACTTTTAAACATTTTTCACACCTTCTCTTCTATTTGACAAGTAGTATAATTTTTAGTGCAATACTTATACACGTAATAGCACTTAAAGTTATCGAATTCAATAAAATAACATGCCAAAGAATAGCCGAAATATTAACAATTTGAAAGTGAAAACTAAATATAATTTAGAAACAACTGAAACAAAATTGCGATGAAAAATTTAAATTTTTTTTTAAATTTGCGAGGGCAGGTCAATAAGTCTTAGATAACCCATTATTGGAATTGTTTGTTTTTTCAGTTGTTTTCAGTAAAATAAAAACATTATTGCAGAATAATTTGAAAGCTCCTCAAAATACTCTTTTGCTGCAGAAATGACGGCCTCATTCGTCTCAAAGTCAATAAATTCTCTATTCTCTACTAGCAGTGGACGCCACTTCGCACAGTGTTGTGTGCGTGGATATATATAGAAAAATCCAATTATGGAAATTAAAAAAATGGCTAATGGCATTTAATAAAAGACACTTTTACCAATAAGCGCAAAAAAATTAGATTAAAATAATATTTTTTTCAAAATTGTGGTTTGAAATAACTACAATTTTGTATAAAAAAGGAATAAAAATGAGCATGTACTTCGTAGGGTTAAATAATTGAATTTAGTATGCAAATAAACCAAATTTGTACTACATTAGTTGTTGCATTATGTTTTAAGTATATATAACGGTATTTTTAATTACATATGTCGATAACAGTGTATGCATCATTATAAGAATGATATTAATAAAACTAAACAAAACTTGTTGTGATAAGCAAACATATATTAGTGAAGAAAAAAAAATTTTCAAGTATTACTGGGATATTTTTTCTTCCATTTTATAACAAAAAGTATGTTAATTTATAAAAATAAAAATTTAGCTGCGCTTAAGTGCGCCAATTTAAATTGCTGTTATTTTTTTAGTGTAGCAAAGTAAACTGTCTAGTGGAAAGAAATCAAAAAAAAAAAAAAAAACTTTCAAATTTATCAATAAAATATATGTATATGGGATGAAAGCTGTGATTCCCACGATTCTAGAGGTGGTTTGGTTTTTCATGTGCGTTATATCTATAAAAAGTTACACGGCTTTAAAATCAAATTATTTTGATAATTTCTTCACAATTTTTAAGTAACAAAAAATGAGCTTGGAAAAATAAATATCAATAAAATGCATGCAATTTTATTATTCAGAAATGTAGCAGAAACTATGTAAAAATCCAAAAATTCAAATATTTATAACAAAAAAAAAAATTTTTGTGAAGTTTTTAGCCAAAATATTTACTTTGAAAAAATAGTCAGCTTCGATGGACCCAAGGAATAGGAAAAAAATATGTATATACATAAGTCTAAAGATATATTGAAAATGAGGGCGTCCATTCATCTAATTGAAAAAATATAAGTGTCTAGTCTTCGAAATTAATTAAAAAAAAAATTTATTTAAAATTTAATTTTTTTTTTCATTTTTTGTACAAATATATTTTTTTAGCCCAACGTGGGCCTTATCTGAATTGAATCAAATTTGGTCAAATCATTAAAAATATCACATCCAATTACTATAAGAAAAATTTCATAGAGTTAGAAATTTTTCTAACTTTTATGACACTTATAAATTTCAGGATATACGGGAAGGACACGAATCCTTGCTTTGAATTTTTTTTAAATTTTAAATTTTGTTACGTTTTGCCAACCTAAATATATGTGCCAAATTTCAGCTCTTTACAATAACTTTTTCTATTTATGGCCACTCGTTATATGAAGTCACGACACTGTGCGTCGTGTGCGTCCTGGCAATATTTTTATCGACACTGCTTCGAAAATAAACCACACCAAATTTTAAAATTCCTACTTTTATAGTGGTGCTTCACATATGGTTTATGCATTTTAAAGGTATAACCCATTCCTGGGTAATTACTCAGGAACATAGGTTTTATGTAAAATTTTAAAATTTATATAAATTTCTAAAAATTATTGTAGAGTTGTGTAAGTATCGTTTAAAATTTCCCGCTGACAAAAATAAAAGGTGCTGTCAAGTTTGCAGTACCATTTAATCGGTAAAATTGCCTACTTTCACTACTATTTTTCTCTATTTTCTCTTGGAAATTAGTTATTTTTACGGAAAAAAAATAAATACTATATTTCCACAAGGATAGTAAGTTACCTCCTCACAAAATTTTATTAAAATTCATCCAGTAATTTTTACGTGATGCGAACACAAATAGACATACCGGCAAAAGTTCTAAAAATTGGGTTTCTTGTATTCCATTTCGATTACTAACTGCACCAGCAATAAAATTTTTAAAAAATATTTCATGTACAGAAATGGTCATGTTACAGTTTTATTATATGTAAAGATTAACTACTACACCTTTTCTTAAGTAGTCGATCTAAACACACATAACATTTTCAGGTGAATTTCGCCTCCTTTACTTTCTCTGAAGTGTAGTTATGTAGCGGCGACAAAATGTAAAAGGGTCGCAACGAAGAAGCTTTAAATAAGTTATTTCGAATGTAAGCTAAAGTGCACTTACATACATATATAGCGGTTGGTTTTTCGTACCCAGTTATTTAAGCAAAACTTAAATAAATAATTTATTTACAGACTCATGGCCTCAAATTGTCGGTCCCAAAAAACTATATAATAAATTTATTTGCGATTTCCGAAATTACCGCCTCAAATTAATGTCCTGAGTGAAATTGACACGTTTAAATTTATTTATCAATCTGTAGATGGTGAAACGCTTGGGTTCCGACCATATGATCATTTATTCTTTACTAGTTGTGTCTACACACGTTGTGTGCGTCTTGACAATATTTTGTTTGATTTTGCTTTGAAAGTAATCCGTATCAAATTTTTTAGACTCTTATAGTGCTTCACGTATACGTATTTACTTTATATAAAGGTTCCCATCTCTGGATGAAATTCTAAAATTAATATAAAATTCTAAAATTCTAAAAATAATTGTAAACCTACAGAGGTGTTTAAAATATTTTAATAAAAATGTAATTCCACAAAGAAATAAAACTGGAGTGGCCTACACTTAACTTTACCATACCAATGGGAAACAGATATTTTTATGGATATATTATATAAAGAATAAGAGTTCAAAGCATATTCGAATCGAAAAATATATTATTTTCGGTTTGGGGTGTTAGGTAAACTATCCCTTGCCCCTTCCCGATAATGCCCAAAATGTATACAGCTCTTCATCTCCATAAACCAAATTTACATAGTAAATTTCGTTTTAATATGTCGTACGGTATGACTTGTAGAGCGTTCACAAAATTTGGGGGTAAGGAAACTACCCTTTGCCCGCTCCCGATTATGTCCAAAACTATACAGCTCTTCATCTTCACATACCAATGGCATATACTAAATTTCATTTTGATATGTTAAACGGTATGACCTGTACAAACTCTAAAAAAATAGCGGCATACACACCCACCCACCCACAGACATAATCGCGAAAATAGTCAAAATGGATTTAGGAGACCTCAAAACGTATAAATCCGTCGAAATCCCATGATTACTATACTTTACCTAATACTACTTATGGTAAAGTAAAAATACAAAGCAAATAATTTTATTGAATTGGCTATTTGGCAGTAAGTTATTCATATTTTGTCATTATGTATTTTAAAACAGCACCATCTGTTGCGCTGTCCCACTTTTAAACCGGAAATTGCAGTAACTTTAAACCGGAAATTGCATACTTTCAATGCTTATCTCCACTTTCTTTTGGAAATGAGATATTCTTGGAGAAAAAAAGTATCCTATATTGGAGTCAGGATGCTAAGGTACCTCCTTACAAAATTTTGTAAAAACCATTGATTCGTTTTTACGTGATGAGAACACAGACAGACAGAAAATGAGTTATTATTTTATTATATGTATAGATGTTTTTTTTTTTGTTTAAATTATAAAAATTGCCTCAACTAATCGATCACCTAATACTGTAATGGACGGATTTTTTTTTAATTTCCTGGTCATCTTTAAAACATCAGATTATTCGGAAACCTATTTCTAAAAAGTTAGGTTCCTTAGTGCTATAAGATCTTGTAAGGACATCTTAGCTTACCCTCGTATCGCTAACAAATAATGAAACCTATATAATACTCTTGTAATGGATGTCAAGTACCATCAATAAGAAAATATTGACAAAAAATTATCAAATTAAATCTTTATATGTTTTTTCTGTCTCGAGGAGACGAGTCGTCAGTGGCATGACGATAATGATGATAGTGACGATAATGATGATAATGACGATAATGATGATAAAGTGGGAGTTAATGATAAAAATGTTGGTATGGCGCCGAAATGATAACCAAAGCATGTATGTTCATAAATATTAAAGTAATTACATAATATTACACGCAAGATTTTAATAAAGAACGGTGCGTTTAAAATCTGGATGCATTAAGCTTTTGACAACTTTTGAACGCATAGAAAACAGTACAGTTAAGGTGAATAATATACTGCTAAAGCTTGAGTTGTACTCTAAAGGCGCTAGAATTGAAACTACAGCTCATCCAGATGTTAAAAGAACAATTATATAAATTAATTTTTAAGTAACGCTTTTTCTAAATTGATTTTGCGAAACAATTATTTTACTTAACCACTTCTGTTTTTTTTTTTTTTTTTTTGCTATCATCATCTTTTTAATTTTATTAAAGTAAAGACAATTCTTTTAACTAATATTCAAAACATGATATTTAAGTTTCTAGTATTACGATATCAAAAATATTATTTATTGTTTATTTTTTTTTTTTTTTATTTAACAAAAAATTAATAAAAAAAATTAACAACAAATTCGTGCAATTCATAACAGGCACTTCATTTAAATTAGTTCAACAATCTGCTTATAATGTTATTTATAAATTTAGTTATTAATGGATTCAGTAATGCAACAATTGCTAACCAAATAAAGTGTCTAGTCATTCTAATAACATTGACCCATCAAAACCCCAAAAACTTGATCGCTTGCACACCTTAACATGGTTTTAGATTTCAAACATTTATTTTTTTTTTTCAAAATTGCTATTGTTGGTGTTTTTCTATTAAAACTTTTTGGCAAGTGTTTAACTAATATTTATTTATATTTAAACATTCGAAAAAAAATAACCGTTAACAAAAATCATTGAAATTATGATGTAATAGATGAGATTTCGGTTCAACATACAGGGTACTTTGAAAATAGATAATACATTTTTTATTTATTTTTAAAAGTGTTACATTTAAGAAAAAAAATTTATAAATGATATTTTTAAGGGGTACTTTCTTTTAATAAAAAGAGCTGCTTTTTTAAAAAAAGGTACTTTGTTTTAATAGATTTTTTTCAAAATTTCCCTTGAAAACCATTTTTTCAAAAAAGTTTTTTTTTTAAAGGAATTTTTTTTAAAAAAAGGTACTTTGTTTTAATAGATTTTTTTCAAAATTACCCTTGAAAACCATTTTCTGAAAAAAGTATTTTTTTTAAGGTATTTTTTTAAAAAGGAATTTTTTTAAAAAGTACCTTTTGTTTTTAAGTATTCTATTATAAAAAGGTGATTCAAAAAAAAGTTACTTTTTAAATGGTATTTTGTTTAAAAAAGTACTTTTTTGCAAAGGTACTCTTTTTAAAAAGGTACTTTTTTTTACAAAGATGATTAGTTATCATAAGTCCCGTTCCACACTTGCAATTTTTATTTCTGCAACACATGTATTTGTTGTTGGGAGAGGTAATAAAAATAAAGAATTTGTCCGTCCGAAATATAAACTATCCGTCAGTATTATTAACTCCGCGGATAAAATGAGTCGTTTTATGCCTGAATAACGTTGAGAAATATTGCAAATATGTATATACACCCCAATCACGAATAATTATTCGCATGAAAAAACTCCCAAATTGTTCTATCGTGAATGATTCCAATAACAATTTACTTGTATTTTACGGAAGAAATCATTCACGATAGAAAAATTTGGGAGTTTTTTCATGGGAATAATTATTCGTGATTAGGGTGATACATACATATATTGCATGACAAAGCGCATGGGGATTGGAAAATCGTCACGTCAGTGTCCGAAATTTCAATACAGAAAGGATTTGGCTCATTTTTTTCTAAAATGACTTAAAATGGATAATTTTTTGTTTTAGCAGGAGGGCACACCATGTTACACATATCATCAAACATCAGTCGGGGGCATTTTATTTTCTCGTTGACTTGTGAAACCTTGACGACAAAGCTCCCGGTGTATATGGGGGGTACCAGTGGTCTGAAACTCTAAGATAACAACCTTCGAGGCCTGACCAGGTACTATAGGAATCGGTAGCCCTAAAGGAATTCTTACCAAATCTCTGTGACCGGTAGGCCCTTAGATGAGTAACGTGGTGGCTATAGCTTGAACCTTAATCTCATAAAGGGCAATTTGGTCCGGTGTGCTATTGTCTAGTCTCCACCCCTTATATACACTCCACCCGTTATATATAAAAAATTCTTGCGTTATTAAATTGAAAAGTAAAATTTATCTCGCACATTAAGAAATTTGTTTAGTTTTTTGTAGGCCCATAGAAAAAGCAGTTTATATTTCTTAACATTTTGTAATGCAACACCCGTTAATATAAATCCCCTTTAACAATACGTTCTTGCTAATTCATGCTTGCTTTTTGCATTTTAAATTGTTTCGTTTTCTATTGTTTTTTTTTTCAACACTAAATATTAAATTTTGTTAACAGATTTTCTTTTTTTCTATATTTTGTATTACATGAAAAAACTGCTTAATAGAAAATTAAAAAAAAATGTGTTTCACGTTTTGCTGAATATAAAAATTCAAGGGCTTCTCTAATAACCCTTTTTAATTTTTCTTTTTTACTCTAATTAGTCATTTCTTATATTTTTTATCGATTTTTATAAGACTTAGGCCCATTATTATAACTTGCCTTTAAAGTACGTTTTAGTTAAATTTCACTTCTACTTAAGTGAGCGATAAAGTGAACAATAACTATTTTTCGTTATTACAACTTCCTTGTAAAATAAAATTAACCTTTTTAAAAGGGTGGCAGTACAATAATAAACACCGACTACTTTTGACAAAATAAATTGGTTCTTAAAAACGTAGTGGCAACGCCGTACCTTCCATTTATTTGTACACTTTTAACAAACTACAAATTAGTTATCTGTGCAACAAAAAACCAAAAAGATTTTATATACAACAAAGGAGATCTGTTTTCCATTTTTATTTTTCAAATGCAAAATTAAATTAAAATGAATTTATTTTTCTTCATAGATTAGAAAATACGGCAACTATATAGATGACAAAACATGGCAACTTCAAACTCTTATATCTAATGTTAAAAGTTAAAGGCAAGATGTTCTTCCCTTCAGTTTATCAGTCACTTCTAGCTTAATGTATACTTATAATAACGAAAAACTACTTATCACCCTGATAAAATCCTAACTTTAGCTAATGGCAAGTTAAAATAATGGGCCTTAATCTTTACATTTCTTGAAACTAAATATTTTTATCTTAATTATGATTTGGCATCCACCTAAAGAAAATTATATAAAAAGAAAATAAGTTTTCATTCATGCTTAGAAATGATTAATGTTAAGACAAATGTACAAGAACGATCTTATAACAGTCGCTATAGCAAGGAAAAAACGCAAGAAAAGTGGAGAGGATGTCGTTAATTTTTAACTTATTTCGGCTCATTAAACTTTGTTGATCGTCAAAGCTCTCTTATTATTCTTTATTATATTCTAGGCGCGGTTTCTAGTCCCATAACAGGTCATATACCAAGTCCTATTCCTTTTTTAATATTTGTGCTATTTTTAACTCTTTATCCAGTTTTTTTCTTATCCTTTCCTAAGTCCTGCAATTACTGCTATTCTTAGTACTATTTCCATTTCTAGTACATTTTCTACACCTTTTCTTCGTTTTATTAATTATACTACATCTAGTCCTATAGATGTTAGACTATAGTGAAACAACTTTAGCTGCATAATGTTTTAAACACATAGACGACAGCGGCTACACAGCTACATGACTACAAATGCCGTTGGCTGCAATCGTCGCCATGTAGTCAGCAGCTACTTAATTATATTGAAACGACAGCTACATTGTAGAAATACATATTTTACTTTTATAAAAATGAAATAACTTTATCAAAAAATAGTTTTATCACGTCAAAATAAATAAATTTATGTGCTTTGAATCTTGATTGTAAATGAATTTATATTTTTAAATTTTGTGGCATTTTGATTTCGTCGCTTACAAAAATAGAAATTAGCCTAAGTTGGTTACAGCCACAACGGTGGTCGTTTAGTCATGTAGCTATGATGTCGTCAAAATAATCGTTTTCATATAAATGTATGTATTTTAGTTTTGACAGCATAATAGATCTCTTCATTGTTGGTAGTTACTTCACCACTGAGCAATTTTTTAAGGTTTCCATGTTCTAAACCTAATAATATTAGCGCTTATCTTAGTAGTGTGTCTAGTTATATCGCTGGTTCTATTGCTTTCTTCAATTTCCAGTCCTATTACTAGTTCTACTTCTCTTGATATTGGAAATGCTACTCTTAATGTTATTTTTCTTGTACATCCATGTTTATGCTTGTTTTCTGTTTTTGCCTCCACTTTAAGTTCCAATCCTTTTCCAATTACTTTTTCCAAACCTATACCTACTCCTTTTTCTGGTACAGTTTTTTTTCCTAGTCCTATATCTAGAATTATGATTAGTCCTATGTTTACTCCTACTTCTAGATCTTATCCTGTTCACATTCTAACCGTTTTTTATGCTCTATTACAAATCATATTCGTT
The DNA here is from genome assembly GCA_949628195.1 of Phasia obesa. Lineage (NCBI taxonomy): Eukaryota > Metazoa > Arthropoda > Insecta > Diptera > Tachinidae > Phasia > Phasia obesa. The sequence goes on from OX451219.1 coordinate 5,171,032, forward strand.
TTACTACTCTTAGTGCTGTTCGCAGTTTCTAGAAAAAATGTTCAAAATATTTTTCTTAGCCCTACATCTTATTTATACTTAGTTCGAAATCTATTCATATTACTTTTTCCTTTGTCCTATACCTATTCAGCTGTTACTACAGCCATCTTCTAATTAAGTTTTAATTCAAACAGAAGGGAATAAACGAATTTGAACTCTCAGCCTTAATAATAAAATCTCTCATCTGGGGCCTATACGACCTCTAAATTAGTTTATAAACGCTTACATCTTTCGGGTTCCGGCAAGATGCTCACTCACTGCTCAATCATGTGTGAGTATGTACATTTTAGTTTTTTTTTTCTCTTTCTTTTCTAACTTGTATGAGAGACTACAAAATATTTTGTGTGTCTTCATTTATGAGTGAGAAGATTTATTAATTTCCTTTCTATTCAAAAGTGAATAAATGAAAAAATATTTTGTTTTTCATGCAAGTGCTCATATATGAGATTTTACAACTTTGTTAGCTTTTTATAAATGACAAGATCTTAGAAAAATGTTGGCATTAAGCTTTCGCATAAATGTATGTATGCATGTATGTAAGTATATATACATATTTTGTAATGTGCAACTGCCGCGTTGGTACTAAAAGACTAATCATTTTAAAAATTCATTTATGAGAAATTTAGAAATTTTTTAAATGAACACTAATAAATTTGGAAACATTTATGAAAAAATGCATTAATGAGAACGAGCGAACACATTACCTATTACATATGAATAATATGGATATTCTTTGTTTATCACCCTTCATGTATAGTTTTTAAAAAAAAAACAATTACACTCATTCATGTGTGATCGTAGGCAGAGTGTTTTTTGTTGTTTAATTATGACTGAAAAAAACATAAAATTTTAGAAATCCCATTTATGAGAAATATCATAATGTTGAAATTTCAATGCTCACAAATGAAAAATTCTGAACCCTGGAAAGATCTAATACGACCTTATAAACAAATTTTTAATACCGAAACGAGTACACGGCAAGGAAATGATATTAAATAATATTACTGTAATTTAATTGTTTCGAGGGCTGTAATTTTCCAAGACTACCACCAGTAGTATACCCGGAAAGGTACAAATATGAGCACTGGTACTGGCGTCTCCATATGTGGTAAGGACATTCTATTGTCGAATAGGCTTTCAGATCACTGTAGTGTTTTCGAGGCTGAGATTATAGTGGCATTGAAATCTGTCGAAATATTGACTTTTTATATCATAGTCAGGTAGCGCTAAAGGCTCTAAAGAGTCATAGTATTAACTCAAAGTTGATGGGCAAGTGCAAAAAGGACACTTAATGGATTAATCACAAGTATAAATTATGGTTATGCTGGGTACCGCTTCATTGCAGTAAGATTGCTGATTAACAGGCGAGGATGGGTTCTGCTATGAACTCTTGAGATGTGAGAGAGAACTTAACAGGTTCCTTAAAAGGGCATGGTCCAAACTGAACACTGAAAGGACGACAATCTTCTATTTGGACAAGAAAGTTCCGTAGATATTTTTTCAGTGAGAGCTAGAACTAGTTTATGGAAAATCGACACTCCAAATGAGGAAGATGGATATACAAACCTTGTGGAATTTCCTTTGTAAATTTTATCCTGTCAAAAGATCTATTTTATATTCAAACCTAAGCCCTTAGTGACTTTTTGTGCAAATTTTAAATTATAAAAATATAAAAAATTTATATAAAGTTAGTTTTACTTAACACTGAACTTGACAATTTGTTGTACTCTTAATGAAGAGAAAAAAGGTTTATGTCACTCATTAATGTTGTCATAATTCGAAAAATTCAAAGTTATGTTGTGACTGACTTAACGATGTATGTAAGTGTCTACTGATACGGTCAATGTTGTGGCGTGAACAAAAAACAACATACAGTTCATTAAACATGTTAAAACGCCTATGGAATATTTAATTAAAAAATTTTAAGAATATTTTTGGCAGCCACCCCTTTGTAAATTACTCTGAACAATTGCAATTTTCATGCACATTTGCATACGTGCTTTAAATAATTAAATCTAGAAATTCAATAAATGCGTGAATTTTTTGAATTTTCTATATAAAAACGCTGAAAATATAGAATATTTAAAACAGTCTAAACGATTACGATAAACTATACAATTAAGCAATTATTAATATTAAAATAAAATGTTGTTAAAAGTAAGAATTTCGTTGGTTTTTAATTTTAAAAATAATTTTTTATAATAAAATTTTATTTTTTCAGCTCATTTTAATAACAACTTTGTCAGTTGTGCCATCTTTAGCTGAGGCACCTTATGCAGCAGCTGGCTTTCGTCCTAGCATACCTTTTGATTTACCCGGTGAGTATTATCCTGCGTATGAAGTCGATAGCGAACAGCAGTTGGCTAATCAAGGCATCTCTTTTGAGATAACCAAACAACGTGTAGACTTTGCGGGTCAAGCAATTCAACGTCTACCTGTTTCAGAGCCACAAAATCAGTATTTACCTCCAGAGCAATTAGTTTTTATTAATAACAGAGTTGGAAATAACAACAGTCGACCAGGATTTTTCGGTCATAGACACAATCATAGAAGACGTAACGGCAATAGATCTGGCCAAAACCCTTCACAAACACCACAAAATAATCCACCACCAAATAGACCACCACAATTTCAGCCAAATTTACCACCTCTAAATATACCTCTGCCAAAACCCAACACCGATGAAAGATTCGAAAGTCAACAATTTTTCCCTAAGGAACAACAACAACAGCCCGCTTTAGAATATGGTGCTCCTAATTATAATATTGATCCTAGAAATTCCGGCCAACAGTCGCAGATTTATGCCTCACAATATGACTTTGAAGATCCACAGCAACAGCAACAAAAACCTGCCTTGGAATATGGTGCCCCTGCTTATGCCGAAAGCAACCAGGAAGAGGAGTTGGAAAAACAGTTTGCTTTAGATGCCCTAAATACAGCCGTAGAGCATTATAATCGTTTACAGGAAATTTTGTAGTCAATCCCGATCATTCTGTACAAAAAGTGAAATTTACTACCAAGAAAAGTAACGACGAAACCAAACAAAACGACTTCACAGCTGAATTGAAATATACCAAGGTGGGTGCTATTAATGATCCTTTGTACAAATACACAGCTGAAGGACAATTAGTGCGTATTGTTAAAAAGTAGAGAAAGAAAAAAATATCAATTTACAAAATTGTGATGCAAAATGCAAAATACAAAAGTTAATTTAACTGTCCTGTGTGTTAATATCATCCCATTATATAAAGTAAACCCACCTTATTGCAATAGAAAACTCTCAATATTTCTATTAGTTTAAAATAAACTCCCTCCTGTATTTACAACAAAACAAAAAATAAATAAATCCACAATAAAAAATTTACAAAAATGGCCAGCTTTTTTCTCTTATTGTATAATTAAAAACCAATAGCTTATAAGAAATCTTGTTATATATGTCTGGGCCTATTTCTATATGTGGCCGCGCATTAGTGACCTGATTTTCACGTATAAGTACTTAGTTTTATACTATGATAGTTACACTGTTGAAATTTTTTACAGAAGATCACTATTACAAAACTTTTAAAAATTAAAGGGTGTCGCGATAGTGAGGTTATTTTCAAGTATATGGCCTTATTTTAAAACCATAATAGGCAGAAGCTTTAAATTTACCCAAGATATTTTTCAAAATGTATGTTATTACAACGAGTATCAAAAATAAAATGTATAAAAATTAAAGGTTGTTCTCTAGAAGTCTCGATATTAACGAATTTAAAAAGTACAATAATAATTAATAGTTAAAGGGTGTTCCCATAAAAGTCGTGAACCAATTACAACATATAATTTAAACTTTACAAGATTGCTATATTCGGCCCTGCCAAATATTCTATACAATATTGATCATTAAAAAAAAGAACTGCGTTTTTTTTCCACTAATCTGCAAAATCTCGTATAAGGTATATGTATATCGTCACCTAAAATTTCTAACCATGTCAAAATTGTATAGAAAATTTATAAAAAATTAATTAAATTAAAAATATTTTATAGAAAAAATTTATATAGAAAGTTTTATAAAAATTTTATATAGAAAATTTTATAAAAATTTTGTATAGAAAATTTTATAAAAATTTTATATAGAAAAATTTTATATAGAAAATTTTATACAAATTTTATATAGAAAATTTTATATAGAAAATTTTATAAAAATTTTATATAGAAAATTTTATAAAAATTTTATATAGAAAATTTTATAAAAATTTTATATAGAAAATTTTATAAAAATTTTATATAGAAAATGTTATAAAAATTTTATATAGAAAATTTTATAAAAATTTTATATAGAAAATTTTATAAAAATTTTATATAGAAAATTTTATAAAAATTTTATATAGAAAATTTTATAAAAATTTTATATAGAAAATTTTATAAAAATTTTATATAGAAAATTTTATAAAAATTTTATATAGAAAATTTTATAAAAATTTTATATAGAAAATTTTATAAAAATTTTATATAGAAAATTTTATAAAAATTTTATATAGAAAATTTTATAAAAATTTTTAATAGAAAATTTTATATAGAAAATTTTATAAAAATTTTATATAGAAAATTTTATAAAAATTTTATATAGAAAATTTTATAAAAATTTTATATAGAAAATTTTATAAAAATTTTATATAGAAAATTTTATAAAAATTTTATATAGAAAATTTTATAAAAATTTTATATAGAAAATTTTATAAAAATTTTATATAGAAAATTTTATAAAAATTTTATATAGAAAATTTTATAAAAATTTTATATAGAAAATTTTATAAAAATTTTATATAGAAAATTTTATAAAAATTTTATATAGAAAATTTTATAAAAATTTTATATAGAAAATTTTATAAAAATTTTATATAGAAAATTTTATAAAAATTTTATATAGAAAATTTTATAAAAATTTTATATAGAAAATTTTATAAAAATTTTATATAGAAAATTTTATAAAAATTTTATATAGAAAATTATATAAAAATTTTATATAGAAAATTTTATAAAAATTTTATATAGAAAATTATATAAAAATTTTATATAGAAAATTTTATAAAAATTTTATATAGAAAATTTTATAAAAATTTTATATAGAAAATTTTATAAAAATTTTATATAGAAAATTTTATAAAAATTTTATATAGAAAATTTTATAAAAATTTTATAAAAATTTTATATAGAAAATTTTATAAAAATTTTATATAGAAAATTTTATAAAAATTTTATATAGAAAATTTTATAAAAATTTTATAAAAATTTTATATAGAAAATTTTATAAAAATTTTATATAGAAAATTTTATAAAAATTTTATATAGAAAATTTTATAAAAATTTTATATAGAAAATTTTATAAAAATTTTATATAGAAAATTTTATAAAAATTTTATATAGAAAAGTTTATAAAAATTTTATATAGAAAATTTTATAAAAATTTTATAAAAATTTTATTAGAAAATTTTATAAAAATTTTATATAGAAAATTTTATAAAAATTTTATATAGAAAATTTTATAAAAATTTTATATAGAAAATTTTATAAAAATTTTATATAGAAAATTTTATAAAAATTTTATATAGAAAATTTTATAAAAATTTTATATAGAAAATTTTATAAAAATTTTATATAGAAAATTTTATAAAAATTTTATATAGAAAATTTTATAAAAATTTTATATAGAAAATTTTATAAAAATTTTATATAGAAAATTTTATAAAAATTTTATATAGAAAATTTTATAAAAATTTTATATAGAAAATTTTATAAAAATTTTATATAGAAAATTTTATAAAAATTTTATATAGAAAATTTTATAAAAATTTTATATAGAAAATTTTATAAAAATTTTATATAGAAAATTTTATAAAAATTTTATATAGAAAATTTTATAAAAATTTTGATTAGAAAATTTTATAAAAATTTTATATAGAAAATTTTATAAAAATTTTATATAGAAAATTTTATAAAAATTTTATATAGAAAATTTTATAAAAATTTTATATAGAAAATTTTATAAAAATTTTATATAGAAAATTTTATAAAAATTTTATATAGAAAATTTTATGTAGAAAATTTTATAAAAATTTTATATAGAAAATTTTAAAAAAATTTTATATAGAAAATGTTATAAAAATTTTATATAGAAAATGTTACAAAAATTTTATATAGAAAATGTTATAAAAATTTTATATAGAAAATTTTATATAGAAAATTTTATAAAAATTTTATATAGACAATTTTATATAGATAATTTTATAAGAATTTTCTATAGAAAATTTTATAGAAAGTTTTACAAAAATTTTATGGAAAATTTTATAGAAAATTTTATAGAAAATTTTACAAAAATTTTATGGAAAATTTTATAGAAAATTTTATAGAAAATTTTACAAAAATTTTATGGAAAATTTTACAAAAATTTTATGGAAAATTTTATATAGAAAATTTTATAAAAATTTTATATAGAAAATTTTATAAAAATTTTATATAGAAAATTTTATAAAAATTTTATATAGAAAATTTTATAAAAAATTTATATAGAAAATTTTATAAAAATTTTATATAGAAAATTTTATAAAAAATTTATATAGAAAATTTTATAAAAATTTTATATAGAAAATTTTATAAAAATTTTATATAGAAAATTTTATAAAAATTTTATATAGAAAATTTTATAAAAATTTTATAAAGAAAATTTTATAAAAATTTTATATAGAAAATTTTATAAAAATTTTATATAGAAAATTTTATAAAAATTTTATATAGAAAATTTTATAAAAATTTTATATAGAAAATTTTATAAAAATTTTATATAGAAAATTTTATAAAAATTTTATATAGAAAATTTTATAAAAATTTTATATAGAAAATTTTATAAAAATTTTATATAGAAAATTTTATAAAAATTTTATATAGAAAATTTTATAAAAATTTTATATAGAAAATTTTATAAAAATTTTATGTAGAAAATTTTATAAAAATTTTATATAGAAAATTTTATAAAAATTTTATATAGAAAATTTTATAAAAATTTTATATAGAAAATTTTATAAAAATTTTATATAGACAATTATATATATTTAGATAGTTTGTAGAAAATTTTACAAAAATTTTATGGAAAATTTTATAGAAAATTTTACAAAAATTTTACAAAAATTTTATGGATAATTTTACAAAAATTTTATGGATAATTGTACAAAAATTTTATGGAAAATTTTACAAAAATATTATAGAAAATTTTACAAAAATTTTATGGAAAATTTTATAAAAATATTATAAAAATTTTATAAAAATATTATAAAAATTTTATAAAAATATTATAAAAATTTTATAAAAAATTTTATAAAAATATTATAAAAAATTTTATAAAAATATAAAAAATTTTATAAAAATATTATAAAAATTTTATAGAAAATTATATAAAATTTCATACAATTTTCTAAAAAATTTTAAAAATAAAATTTTTAAAAACTTTTTTGTAAAAATATTATAGAAAATTTTTTTGTGGGAATGATTCGATGTTGCTGAATTGCAATCCCAAAATTGTCGAAACTATGCCTGACAGATTGAAGAATATACATATATACTTTATAGGGTCGGAAATAAATATTGTAGAAATTACACATCTTGTACTTTTAAAGTTGTTTGTTTTAACATAATACTGAACTCAACGTGTGTGAGTCTGACTCGATTATTTGGAAAATTTGGTTTTTCGAATACTATATTTACACAAATTAAGTCCAGCGACAAAAGTTGCATAATGTAATTGGGCATTTATCGAAATTATTTGTTAAAAGTTTTAAATTTAAAGAAAAGTCAATATATTGGTAAATTTTTAGTTTATTACTAAACAAATTAAAACATTTGAGAAATTTAGTTTTTTGGTGAATTTACAAAACGTCATTTTTTAATGAAATATTTTCAAATATGTTAATTGTCAAGTTTAAATTTTTAATAAATAATAATTGTTCAAATTGGGATTTTTATGACTTTTTTTCTTTTGTGTTTCGATTTTTTCATAATATTGTGATAATTTAAATATGCTTTCCTTTAGTTTTAAATGTAAAAATGCTGCTACTTAAATTGAATTTAAAAGATTTATAAAATTTTTAATTATTATTTTATTCTTTTTAATAAAAAAAAATAAATTTTTAAACCAAACAAAATTAACCGCTTTGTTTGTTGCAACTCTGCTTTATGAACTACTTATCTTTTCTTCATTCTCTCTATCACTCTTCTCAACTTTTCTTAAATTTACCATACCTAAGCAGTGATGGAATTTGTGGCATAATTGTGCTATTTTGAGCACTATTGTATAGTGCACTGCAACACTATTGTTCTTTTTTGTTGCACTTTTCAATAGTTTATTATTTAAAACCGTGATAAGGGTGTTAGATTTTTTTGTAAAAGAATTATAGGGGTGTAAAAATGATTCTATAAATATTTCTACTTTTACATAGAAACCATAGCTCTCGAATAAATTTCTAGCTTGAGGAAAACCAAAATATGTTAAAAGTAGTGCTTTATAATTTTGAATAATTAGTTTTATTAATTTTTATTTTCCATTACAGAAAGTTTTCAATTTGAAAGTAATATAATAAATATAGATATATGTATAAAAATAGATTAAAAATGATACATTCAGTAATAAAAAGATTAGTATTGAAACCACTCAAATAAATTACAAAAAAAAAAAAAAATAAATAAATATGAAAAAATAATATCAAATAAACAATTAAATAATAAAAAAAGCTATTTTTGTGCTCTTATACGTTTTTGTTGTTGTCATGATTATGTAGGTTTAAAGATGCAGAGAAGTACATACATATGTACCTATTTGTGATGTTCTGCAAGTTCAAAATCCATTTCGGACCTGTGGTTTCTAGGGCAAAATTACTTGGAATTCTTTGTAGAATCTTTTGCCCCACGATTTTTTTTATTTTTGAAGCCATTTTAACACGTTTCAGACATCAACTCGTCCCAAAATCAACATTTCAAAATACCATCACTGTCGCTAACACCATCTACAACTTGAATTTTATCATCTCTATTTTATTCATAGTAATTTTTATTTGCTGCTTTCTCGAGCGTGTGGAAAAATGTTGAGATATATTTTTTATAAGAAAAACTCATAAATATCGTGTAAAAGACTAATGAGAAGTTGTATAAAAATGTAAAAACAAAATCATAATTAAATAAGGTATTAATAAATTGCTTAAATGATGATTTTATAAAAATAATAAAATACTTATTTGTCCTGAAAATATATACCAAAAAATTGAAGAAAAAATGTTCTGACATGTGTGTACGATATGTGCCGTGCAGTGGTATAAGTGTATCTGTGTGTTGTAATGCGTGTGTGTATGTTTAGTTGATTTTAGTACGATTTTGCTGTTGTTGTTGTTGTTTTTACTGAAGAGCGGCAAACAACAAAGAAATAACGATTGTAAATAAACAAATAGAAGAAGAAAAAAACTCATACTACAAAAACGAAAAATAACTAAAGGAAAACAAAATAAGAAAGAAATGTTGAAAAAACAGATTATTTTAACTTTGATGTTCAATTTTATTTTTAGTTGGTTTTTTTTTTTTTTGTTTTTAAGGCAAAATAAACACCTACGGAGGAATTGGAAAATATTTTGTTTGATTTATTTTACTTTTTTTTAGTAGGGAACGAGAGTAATATTTCTTACTGATGCAGCAGCAAAACGATTTTGTTACGATGACGAAAACTCAAAAAATAATTACGAAAATTTGCTAAAAAATATTATTACTTGCCACTTCCTCAGCGTCCATACAATACTGTGTTTAAAATAAATCCACATAAAATTTTAAGACTCTTACTTTAATAGTGCTTTAGATATGATTAATTTATTTACTTTTTATAAAGGCACCCCTCCCTGGGAAATCACTCAGGAACATAAGCTTTATATAAAATTTTATAATTTATATAAAATTCTAAAATAATTGTAGGGTTCTGTAAATGGTGTTTAAAATATCCCGCTGACAAAAATAAAAGGTGCTGCAAAGTTTCAGCACCTTTGAATCGGTAAAATTGTGTACTTTCACTACTTTTTCACTATTTTCTGCTGGAAATGAGATATTTTTACGGGAAAAAAGTTTCCTATATTTGAACCGAAATACTAACGTAGCTCCATATAAAATTTTATTAAAATTCATGTAGTAGTTTGTACATAATTCGAACACAGACAGACATACAGGAAGTTACTGTGTTTTTATATGAACATAGGTATACCTATATTATATCCTTTATCACAATATATACACTTGTGAAAGTCATTCCATCTTTTATTTTTAAAATATTTATTTGTGACTATAAGGAAAGTTTTTATAATTAAGTGACTTTTTGAATAAAAGATATTTTTCGCCAAAAATGCATTTTATTTCGCATCGTGTCTTTTAAGTTCGATATATTTAGTGCAGCGTCTTTCTAGTTTTAATCCCTCTAACTAAAAAAGTCTCACAAGGTGTTAAAATTAGGCCATTGTTTCAATGACGTCCTCTTCGTTTTAATCCAAATTTCTTACTGCTCAGTATTTTTTTCCAATTCGGAAACAAGAAAGGATGATAGAAGACAAGGTTACGCCATCCCGAAAATAAAATTGAAACTTTCTGTGCATATCGACCTAATGGCGTCACGAAATTGTCTTCCAATTGGCTAATAATTCTGATTGAGAGTATAACTATAAATTTTGAGAGTATTTAATATACATACATATGTATGTAAATTGTAACAGTTTATTTGCAGGTTATTGCTTAGATTTATTTGGCTATTGCTTAGATTTATTTGTACGTACTTTTTTGAAGCAACCTTAAATTGGCCAAAAAACGTCTTATAATGGGAAAACATGCGCCTGGCGTAATCTTGTCTTCTATCAATCTTGGTCGCAAGGGGCTAAATCTAGAAATATGTATACTAAATGGGGTATGGCGGTGAAAAAGTATTGAGTAGTGGGTACCAAGTATCGAGTACTTTTTTTTTGAGTATCTTATACATAAAAGTAGTTAATCGATACTTTCAGTATAGTATTTTTAGAAATAAAGTGAAACTATTATTCTATTTGTCGACTACGACGATAAATGTCCGTTGTAATTATATAAACGGAAGTATTGAGTACCCAATTGAAAAGTGTTGAGTGGTTTCGAGCAATTAAAAGTAATAGTAATTGCCAACACTAATGGGGTAACAGTTAATGGATTTTTGCCATAGTGAGTACAAACGAGTGCACCTGTGCATTGCCTTGATTGTGGCACCCTTCACGCGGTTAGCTTTTCCATATCTAAAGTTTTATGCAAAATATGGAACGCCTACAACAGTGTTGGGATTTGCGGTACAATTGTACCAAATTTGGTACAATCGACACATCAGTGGTACACTGGTACACCTCATGCTTATCTGGTACAATTTATATAAAATTTATTCAATAAATTTTTTTATTCAATCAATATTTTTTTACTTTTTCATACAATTATAAACATTTCTAATTTCATAGTTTTCCAACTCTGATTTACATATGTTCAGGATTATTTACTTTGATAACCCTTTGTATGTAAACATATACTACAGCGGTTGAACGCTTTTTGCATTGCCTTAATCAGTTACCGGAAGTATGTTTTCATTCTTTTTAGTGAGATATCGTACGGTCTTTTTGGTAATTAGATGACTCTTTAATTGTTTTAAGCACTTGATGGAAATTTTAGTGTAACCAGTTCCTATATGTTTTGTTTGTTCTTTTTTTACTTCATGCCAAATTTTGGTACAATTGATGCTGATTTGGTACAATTTTATCATTGAGGCGGTACATTGTCAGATCCCAACACAGGCCTACAACCTCAGCCTCTCACGCACTTTTATTCTTTGATTGTAAATGAACTTCATTGAAGATTTCTGGTGTGACTATTTTTATTATTTTTATGTTGTATTCCTAAAAATTAAATTTATTAAATGAATATTTCCTTTTTGGAAATTTATTAAATAAATTTTTATTTTTTATTACCAAAAAATATAATAATCGAAGTGATTACTCTGGAGAAAGTATCATATCCAGATAGCTATTTTACTAGTGCTCAACTAGCTCAATGGATTTTTACCAAATTTCTTAATAAAAATTCAGATTCTTATACTTAAAACTTAATAGACTAAATGAGAAGTTCAATCAGTATAGAAAGCAAACTAAATGTAAATTTCAAACATAGCAACAGTTTCGATTTAAAAAATAAATATTTCAATAAATAAATATTTTAGGATTATTTCATAAAATATTTAAATAAATACATATTTCATGATCATTTCATGGCTGTTTATCTTTCCTTAGTTTCGATGATGTTTTTAATGTAAAAATAATGTTTAGCACACGTAATTAATTTTTTTCCACAATATTGATGTCCCTTTTTAGGCTAAAATATACAAAAACGGAATAATTTTTGAATTTTTTTATAAATTGCTTATAACTTGCTCATTATTTTAAAACGATATTTATAGATTAAAGCATTATTTTGTAGCTATTAAGTAGACTATTAAGCCGTGTATATTTTTTAAAAATCAAACCAAAATTAAAGAAATGCCAAGCTCTGATATAATTTCATGGTGCATAACGCAACCACCCTGGAAAGTGGATGGTGCACAGCGTCAAGACTTAGGTTCAGATACTCCTCTGCTATGCTCATGTTGAATTTTGGATCGATCGGCTTAGCCCTTTGCAAATGGCTGAGATATTTCCAAAATATTTTTATTCTGCCCCACTGTGCATTGTTAAAAAATAACCAAGATTAGATAAATTTGATCATAATATAATAAACATTTATTATATTATAATTACATATAAGCATTATATGGTTAAATTAAGCGATTATGGCATATAGGATAAAATAGATTCCGAGCGGTTTTTAAATTCCATATGTTTTCAATTTAATCGGAATACATTAAACACACACACACAAACATTTTCAAAAGATTTATCAAATTTCAATATTTATCTTTACAGATTTTCCTTAAAATCAATCAGCTTTTAAATGTAAACATTTAAATTATGACTATAACGTCCTTCAACTGCCAACCATTTGTATGGTTGGTATTCCTTGCCGTCAACACTTGTATGGCTTATCAAAATACAAATTCGAATAATATACTACAGCAACAAACTAATGTTCCTTTAAGACAAACAACTAATACAATTTACCCACAACGACCCCAAGATGAAACTGTTATGGTGGTAGCTGAAGATCCCAAAGTAGCAGCCCTTAATATACCAGCCGTTAGAATTGTTAAACAAAAAGTGCCTTTACAATATAATAATGCAGCCATAGAGTTGGTGCCTGCTAGCATAATACCGCAGGCCAATAGTGCTAGCCCAGGTGCAGTGGCCAATACACAATTTTTACAAACTCCAGCTAGTGCTTCCATGGGCAGTTACAATAGTCAACAAAACGTTAGACAATTGCTAAGAAATATAGATGAACGTTTGAAAAATATGAGAAATGTGGAAATGAGAGTAGCCAAAATACAGGTAAATAAAAATAATTAGTTATAATTAAAATAGATTTAAAATAACTGTGTGTATGTGTTTTTGTTTTTTCAACAGGAAATTTTTGATTCCATGCATTTTTCATCTTCGGCTTCCATAACTTTTAATAGAAATCTTACTGTGAATGGAGATAAAATTGGTGAACCTTCTGTAGATTTAAAAGTGCAACAGGATTTATTGTACTTTAGCAAACGTTTAGCCATAAAGCTAGAAAAAGCTTTACACATAGTCCAGGAGTTGAGAGATTATTTTCAAACCAATATCACCCAAATCATGCAATTCACCGCCGAATATGAAGAAGACTTAGATGATGTGAACGATGATGATGATGACGAAGATGGCGCTGTGGAGCCAGAATTTGATATGGAATTAAATGATATAGAAAGACCTTTAGGTCACCATATAAAGCCTTTATATCTTAACACATTTATACAGTCTTGTTATGATAGAGATTCCTCAAGTTTTGCCTCGGCCACCGAAAGTTACAATAAACAACAGATACAAATCCTTAATTACGATAAGACTGATTATACCCGTACCATGCGTAACTTTATCGATACATCTCTGCTCAATGAAAATAATGAATTGACTTTAGAGGCCAATGCTTATATAAAGGAAAAAATCAAAAGCTTAAAAATGTCTTTGCTAAAAAATGAATTAAAAACTTCTTGGAATATGGAGAAGTTTGAAAACAATAATCCCAAATATTTGGGAAACCATATAAAACATATATATTTTTTGTCACGCAGTGATGATGCCAGTGATTCTTATATGAAATTCTATAACGATCTACATTTTCGCCATCTCTACACCTCGGCCATACAAAAGAAATATGTATTCTTGCTCTTAGATGTGGGCTCGGCCATGAGTGGTGAACTTTTGGAATTGGCCAAATCATACATATCAAATATTTTACAATTGCTATCACCCAACGATTTGATTTCGTTGGTGTGTGTTTCAGATGAGATCGAAAATATGCTTTTATTGGATGCCTCGTCCTATGACGCGGCCAATGGCCTATACACCACAAGTCGTGAGCGAAAAGAGGAAATTTTAAATTATATTAATAGTTTAACATTAAATCGTGCTTTGACCAATCATTCATTGGGTTTTGAGTACTCATTTCGCATGATATCGCGACTGCAAAATGCCAGTTTGATAAATTCACAAAATCCCATAGAGTTTGTTTACATAACCAGGGCGCTACTGATAAACTTTTCCGATTCCCGGCATGTTTTAAATGTGGTGGCTAGAGGTCAAAGGTCTTTGCAAAAACCCATTGTTATAAATGCTTGTGGAGTGGTTTTGGGTAAGTTTTAAACAAAACAATGTAGAAGTCAAAATTTTTACTCTTTTCGTGTCTTCACTTTCAGATGAAAAACGTATCATGTATGAAAAACAATTTCTGTCGGAAATATCCTCCCAAAACTATACCAAATATAATATAGCCACTAGGGATTGGTACAAGCCAGAACACGTTTTAACTGGCAAGTTATTTATGCTAACAAGAACCCAACAGGATGTTATTATACAAGCAGCTACAGCAATATTTGGCAATGATTTCAAAGACCCTTATATTCAAAAGACCTGGCAAGTGCATACACCAATAGTGGAGTCAAATAGTAAAGGTAAATTTGCTAGAAATTACTATCATAGATGTTAGAATTAATGTTTTTATTATATCCAGATTCAATTGTATCTATAACTCATGCTGTTTTGCCCTTTGGTGTGGTCGGTGTGGATCTATATTTGTCCGATTTGATAGAGGACATCATTAGTTATCAACAGCAGCAACAGCAATTTACTTTGACCAATAAAAACGAGTATTTTTACGCTTTTCTGATCGAAGCCAATGGCAACACTCTAGCTCATCCGGCCTTTCCTAGGCCCATTACACAAAATCAAACTCCCTTTCCCGTTGACATACAATATTTGGAAAACTCCACCGAATTTTCAGCGATCAGACAAAAGATTTTAACAGAGGAAAACGGCAATATTTCGACCACGATCTATTTAACTAAAAATCGCAAAAAGGAGAAACATCAACGAACATATCAGTGGCATAATATACTGGGAGTTTATATATTGTGCATAGTCAATACCAGAAAACAAGAAGACAATACGAACTCTACATATACTAATGGGGAGTTTCAACAAAATGCAGCAGCATTGCCGGCCGCTTTGCCTTTGACTTTAAATCATTTCTCTTCGAAAACCAATATACCGTTGTACCATCATCAGGGCGAAGATTATGAGGAGTACTATACAACCGTTGATTTAGTATATCATCGTTTGGACTTATTATCCGGTAGAGATGCTAACAATCTTTGTCGCTATTTTCGACAGATAGCAACATTGGATGCAGCAACTCTGTTTTTAAGCTCTATGAGCTTTGAATCACCGTTTACATTCCTGCACAACAACCGCATGAGTACGCCACAATCGCAGCTGCATACTGTAGAAAGTATAATGGCTTATTTAAAGGATACCACTGGACTACTAGCTAATCCTGGCCTAAGACCTCAAATACGTCAGGAGGTTAATGCTCTCTACAACGCCATGCAATATTTGAAAAAACGTCATCAAGATGCCAGAGGTTCTTTAAAGAACTACATAATACGCCGTTATATAGCCTCTGTCAATGGAGTATTACAGGTTTTCCCAGGCTGCCTGCTCAACAACAACTACGATCCCTCACAAAGACTCTGGTATCGTAAAGCCCTACAGCATCCGGGCAAAATAATAGCAACAGAACCGTATTTAGATGCAGGCGGTTCTGGCTATATAATAACCATAGCTCACACAATATTTGAGGGCAAATCAAATGCTTTACATTCCATAGAACGTGATCAGCCAGTGGCTATAGTCGCCTTGGATTTGCCTTATGCTTATTTCTATAAAATGATTTTAGACTCTACACCACTGTGCCAAATGCACAATATTAAGTGTCTGCTATTTGAAAATGAAGGTTATCTGATAGCCCATCCAACGATGTTGGAGCCGAAATCTAGTATAAAAAATCAAAGAAGGCCACATGAACATTTGACGCACAAGGAATCTTATTTGGCCAATGATATTCTAAATCATAAAAATCTGGTGCGTAAATTAGCCTGCGCCAACTATCAAAATCGTACCTTGCAACGTTATTATGTATTTAATACCTCACTGAATGAGATTTTAACCAATGTAGTGCATGGCGAAAGAACCAAATACGCCATAGCTTTGCTTAAAGGCAGCAATATATTTGCTGCCGTCCTCAATTCTACTTGCGATGGTGGAGCATTTTGTCCCTGCAGTACCATAGATCGACAATGTTTAAATTGTAAACGCATGGATCAGTCAGATTGTGAGTGCCCCTGCGAATGTCCAATGCCTTTAATGCAGCCGTTAGAAGAGAATGATGATGAAAATGCTAGCAAAGAGCATTTGTCGTATTTGAATATAACGTATCAGTTTGATTATTGTGAACCTCCCTATGAACCCTACCTGACCCAACCACAAATGTTACAACAGGATAATGTGTTATTGCCTTCCTGTGTGAATATAAATTGCGATGTGTTTAGTACGCAACGGGAATGTTTGGCGATAATGGGTTGTGAATGGTGTCAGCAGGATGTAGATGGTAATGGATTTGCAGCTGCCTTCTGCAGTGCACAATCAGCATGTTTTAATGGTAAGTAATGGATCTTTTGATGAAGCTCATATTATTTAGTATAAAATTAAAAGAGTGATAGTAGCTGAAAAAGCCAGAAAGTTCTACCATTCATATTGATATTTATATTAAAATCTTTTTTGAACTTTTTTCTAGGAGTCTTAGCTGGATTTTCGCCTTATGGGGATTTAGATGATGCAGACTTGCTAGCTGCCCATGGTTACAACCCCTCCCAAAAAACCTACTCCTATTCCGCTTTCGGACCTGTGGGTGGCGCAATTATCGTTTTAGCAATAGTTATAGGTTTTGCTGTTTATTGTTATCGCCAAAACGTAGATTCTTCCTCACAGGAGCAATTTTATATGGACTCAATGCAAGAAGAAAATTATGGTCTTCCATTATCACGTTTTAATTTCGATGACTGTCCGGCTCATGATGATCCTCCAGGTGGACCTAATGTCGGTGGTTATGATCATACTGCAGCTCAAAGAAATCTTATGAATGCGGCCGATATATCGCCCTATCACATGAGTACTGGCAGCAGTTACAGACGTCCTCCGAATGGAGAATCTGATCATGGCTACTCTACAATGACGCCACACGAAGATTCTTCGGATCATCAGTGCTTTACATTGGCTGAGCCATTGTTATTAAATGATAAAAGACATAGTAAGTCAGATACTATGTCTGTATCCACCTCCATATCGTCACCTACCAATAGACAACAACAATCACATTACAATAGTTTTCCATCAAAGGACTCACGCTATAATTTAACATCACCCAAAAAATATCAATCACCCAGTAGGGTTTACGAGCAAACAACAATTCCTTTACATCATCCTCATCATAACGATGATGCTACAAATGTTGCAGGAGCCACACATCTGATACTAGCACCTGTTACAGTACACAGACACATGGAAACTTCCGAATCATAGCCATAATTTGTAATAATTTAAAGAGATTAAGAATTTTTTACGCATTAATATCTACGAGTTGTTTTCGACAAATGCGTGTTAAACAGGAAAAAATGCAAATAGTAATTCCACCTTCATTTGATTGCCAATATTAGTTTTTAAGTTTAGTTAAGTTAAAAAATATATTACCATCAATTTTTACTTTTTAATAGTTTAACTATTAAGAGCAAAACAATTATGAAAATAAATTGTTTAAAAGAGAAAGAAATATTGCATTTGAATGCCCCATTGTATTATGTTAAATTTAAGTTGTTTTTTGTATTTAAATATTTTTATACATATTTTACTGAAAAAAAAAAATATTTTAATTTAAAAAAAAATGTAAGTACTTATTTCCAAGTATTATTGCTTTAAAAGGAAAAAAATCAAAAGAAAAACCTGTATACAAACAACTTCATATAAATAAATAAAGATTAACAACAAAAAGTAAATAAATATTTATAAAAAATTAAAGAAAAAACTTATTTTATTTCTAAAAAGTGAAACGAAAACTGGTTCTATCGAATCGATATTCTTTTTTAAAGCGTAGTACTCTGTTCGAATTTGTGAAAAATGTAGAGCAACATTTATTATTTCACAAGGAAAATTTGACATTTAAATTGTGGTGTTTATCTCGTGATTTGGAAGAATTTTACGATTTTATTGCTTTTAAATATACAACATTGTTTTAAAAAAATTTTCCACAAAATTCTACATGAAATAAAGCCCATTTGCTTTATTTCACAGCTTTGATAAAATGTTGCCAGAAACATTTCAATGTTTTCCACAGTAAAAACAGAGTACTACTGCTGCAACATTTTTTGAATACCTTTTCATACAAATTTTTTATGTACATATGTAGTTTGACAGAATTCCGAAATCAAATCACTTTCTCGATAATTTTACTAGAGAGTATCATGAATTATTTTTTCTAAAGAAAATTTATACTAACGATAAATGTTCTAACAAAATCAACAACCTAATGATGATTGATTGAAAATAGAAAAGATTTATTATTTTTAAAGATTTTTATCTTGATTTTGTTTTTAGAAAAATTTTAATTCTTCTCGATAAATTTTTCACAGAAAATTATTGCTATCGAGAAATTTTTTGAACATCATTAATGTTATCGATACATTTTACACAGAAAATGAATGCTTTCGATAAATTTTCTATAGAACATTAATGTTATCGATAAATTTTTTAACAAAAATTATTTTTATCGATACATCTTCTTTGAAATTGAAAATCATTAATGTTATCGATAAATTTTACATAGAAAATGAATGCTTTCGATAAATTTTCTATAGAACATTAGTGTTATCAATACATTTTCTATAGAAAATTATTGCTATCGATAAAATTTCTATATTAAATTAATGCTTTAGATCACTTTTCTACAGAAAATAAATGCTAACGATTAATTTTCTACAAAAATTTATTGCTATCGATAAATTTTCTATAGAAAATAAATGCTATCTTTTAATTTTCTATAGAAAATTAATGCTATCTATAAATTTTCTATAGAAAATTAATTCTATCGATAAATTTTCAAGAGAAAATAATGTTATAAAGTTTCTATAGAAAATTAATGCTATCGACAAATTTTCTATAGAAACTTAATGGTATCTTTCTGTATCTGTAGAAACTTAATGCTATCGATAAATTTTCTATAAAAACTTAATGCATTCGATAAATTTTCTATAAAAACTTAATGCATTCGATAAATTTTCTATAAAAACTTAATGCTGTCGATAAATTTTCTATAGAAACTTAATGCTATCGATAAATTTTCTATAGGAACTTAATGCTATTGATAAATTTTCTATAGAAACTTTATGATACCGATAAATTTTCTATAGCAACTAAATGCTATTGAAAATAATACTATCGATAAATTTTCTATAGAAAATTAATGCTTTCGACAAATTTTCTATAGAAAATTAATGCTTTCGATAAATTGTCTATACAAAATTAATGCTATCGATAAATTTTCTATACAAAATTAATGCTATCGATAAATTTTCGATGCAAAATTAATGCTATCGATAAATTTTCTATACAAAATTGATGCTATCGATAAAAATAATACTATCGATGAATTTTCTATAGAAAATTAATGCTACCGATAATTTTTTTTGCAGAAAATAACGTTTTTACCTTCAAATTTTTTATAAAAATAATAAAAAAAATCGATAAAGTTGTTACAAAAAGTTAATTCCTTCAATAAATTCTCGACATATAATTAATGAAATCTATAAATTGTCTATAAAAAATTTTTAATACTGGAAAATTAAAATTTGCTATCTAATATTTTTCAATTCATAAATTTTTTTATAGAAAATAATGCTATAGCTATATTTTCTAGAGCAAAGTAATGCTTTCGATAAATAACCTGAGAGAAAATAAAAATGTTCTATATTATATTTTTTTTAGCAATTTTATTTATTTAATCTTTAAATATAATTGAACTAACAATAAGTGTTCAAATATTAAAACTAAATTATACTTAATTAAGTCCAGCCAATGCCGGGCTCAAATTTATTTTCCGGTTGATGTTATTATGTTATTTTTATGAATCTAACAGATAAATTACCAATATATTATTAAAATCACCGATAATCTTTCTTTGATAATGTTATCGAATAATATGATTGGTAAATGTGCTAAAAAAAATGTTCTATAATAATCGAAAATTATCGATTTATTTTTAAGAGAAAATTTGGTATACGTATGCATATACATATCGTTAGCTAAAATGCAAAAAGGCGTAACTGACAAAAAAATTTAAAATCGACTTTTTGGTTGATTAGTATGAATGCCATTAAAATACAAGTCTTCACAAAATTTTCCACTTCTTCGATAAAATAAATAACGGTTTTATAAACAATAAACCAAGGGACGAATAGTACAGTATAATTTTTTTACAAAGTTTGTTGCTTCTCCTGCAATATTATATGTTTGTTAGTTACGCCTTTTTGCATTTTAGCTAACGATATACACAATTTGTATATGTACCTGTAATGAAAAGTTTTTTTCTATTCAAAATCTCTATTTTCACAAACATTTCAAATATTCTGCATCAGTGCAGAAAAAGAAAAATCACAAATGTGAGAATAGTCTCTTTAAAATTTTTCCTTAGTCGTTAGCCTTCATTGTGTTAATGAAAATTTATTTTTAAAATTATATGAAAATCACGCATAGAATGTTTACATTTTACTCTGAGATTGCAGAGATGCAAATAAAAATTAAATCCAAATCTCTTTAGGATAAAAAACTTTTTTTTTATTGAAAAAATCATTTTTTTAGCAAAATTGCCATTCAAAATTTAGTTATATTTTTTAAAATCAATTCAGTTGTTGGGTGTTTAACGAAAGCGTAACATACGCTAGTACATAATTACTTAAACGAAATTTGTTCTAAATCAAGATAAATTTCGTTAGAGATCTAAATAAAATTTTTTATTAATTATAATAAAGTGAGTTTAAAATACTAATTTAGAGTGTAAAAAATAATAAATTTGAAAAGTTGTAGTTATAAAAGTCCTCAAGAAATATAAACGAATATATCTTTAAAATAATTTAATAATTATTTCGTTATGTAATATATAATTTGCGTATGAAGAAAATTTAACGTCATTAATATTGATACGAATTTTAAAAAATACTATGTGTTTGATCACAATATTATAGTATTTATATTTATATATAATAATAACGATGAAGATGATATTAAAATAACTTTCACTATAGATAAAAGTTAAAATGCAAGGAAGTTGTATTAAAATAATTATTTTGAAACTCCTAAAGAAAACAATTGTAGTGTTAAAAATTAATTGAATTATAAATCGTTTTATCTATTTGTGTCGTAATTGTTTTGTTTCTAATGGTAAAGTGTTAATGACCTTCAATGAAAAATTGCATTGAGATAAAAGTTACATCATTTTTGGCAGATTACAAGATAACGTAACCTCAAAAAGTCATTTGTTTGGTGCTCGTTTTTATCGCATATGTATGTCTAACATGATCATGAACAAAGTCGTAACTGTTCAGTGGATCCTTAAACTTGAACTTTAATTATTTATTGAGTTCAAAATTGATCAATTATCTTGTATTTGTATTTTATTTGGTGTCTGAAATTATATTAAATTTAGAGCGCAATTTGCAAGGCAGATTTTTTAATTCATATATAAATATTTACTAATCAAGTTGTTTTGCCACCATTTTTTTACAGCCAGCCCAACAAGATGTTTTCTTCATTAATAGAAGCAGCTCAGAACTCTCCATTCAAAAAGCCCTTTACTACAGCTAGTTGCGAACCAGCTTTGGAAAATGGTTCCCTAACAAAAAACCATAATATCCAAGCTGCTGCAGCTTCTTCTGGAGGTATAAATACGCTAAAAAAAATTGAATGGCTAAAGATCAAAACTTTTTCAAATTTTTTTTTTCAGATTCATGCGAATTTGGTTCTAATATGTATTTCGCCTTATGTGGTTTGGGTGGTATTATTTCTTGCGGTACTACCCATACCATGGTCGTGCCATTGGATTTAGTTAAATGTCGTCTGCAAGTCGATCCTGGCAAATACAAGAGTGTTGTGAATGGTTTCCGAGTTACCTTGAAGGAAGATGGTGTTACAGGTCTGTCAAAGGGATGGGCACCGACTTTTATTGGCTATTCCATGCAAGGTTTATGCAAATTCGGCCTTTATGAAGTATTCAAAGTTATGTATTCCAACGCTATCGGTGAAGAAAATTCCTATCTATATAGAACCGGTTTATATTTGGCTGCCTCCGCTTCAGCTGAATTTTTCGCTGATATTGCTTTGGCTCCAATGGAGGCCGCTAAGGTTAAGATTCAAACCACACCCGGTTTTGCTAATACCTTGAGAGAAGCTTTGCCTAAGATGTCGGCCCAAGAAGGTATGGGCGCCTTTTACAAGGGTTTGGTGCCTTTGTGGATGCGTCAAATTCCCTATACCATGATGAAATTTGCTTGCTTTGAAAGAACTTTGGAATTGTTATACATGTAAGATTACTGTGCATACCTTTCGCAAGCTTAAATTGAGTTAATTTTTCGTAATTGTTTAGGTATGTTGTACCTAAACCACGTCAAGAATGTACAAAGGGTGAACAGTTGCTGGTTACATTTGCTGCTGGTTATATTGCTGGTGTTTTCTGCGCTATTGTTTCTCATCCAGCCGATACAGTTGTATCTAAATTAAATCAAGCTAAGGGTGCTTCAGCCTTTGATGTGGCCAAACAATTGGGTTGGTCTGGTAAGTTAGACATTTTTCAAAGAATTTATGCGTGTATATGAAATTACATACATATTTATTGTTTATTATTTCATTAAAGGCTTGTGGGGAGGTTTAGTGCCCAGAATTGTTATGATTGGTACTTTAACTGCCGCCCAATGGTTTATCTATGATGCTGTCAAAGTATACTTGCGTATGCCTAGACCACCACCACCAGAAATGCCCGAATCATTGAAAAAGAAGTTGGGTATCACTGGAGATGCCAAGTAAATTGAGTAACATGATAAGCGCAAAAAATTAGAATAACTTCTTAGTTGTATATTAAAACGAATGGGGAATGTGTATATGAGTTTTTAAATCAAAACTAAAGTCAACAATAAAGATGAACAAAAAATTAAATATAAAAAATAAAATAAAATTCTATTTTAGGTGATATTTTTAAAATCCATATAGCTTTGTTTCAATTTAACCGTTAAAAAATATATATAAATATTAATACACCGTTTTCACTTGCCAATGATTTGACCAAGACATAAGCACAACGCCGTCAGAGAAACGAGGTCAAAATTGTATATGTAGGTGGCGAATACTTGTTTATGGTCATGTTCTGATTGACCAAAATTTTCTGTTCTCCATCAATGTTGTTTGAATGCTTATTGCACTGTTAAGCTAAAATAAAACAACAGCTTGATTGTCATGTTAAAAAATAGATTATATAACAAATGTTTTAACATCCATGTTAAACACTAACATGATGTTAGTGTTAATATGATATAAAGTCTAATGCACTTGAAAATTAATAGATATTCGTAAAACTAAACATTTCCTTACACTGCTAATGCATTTGGACAGAAAATGGGCAGACAGACGAGATATGTATAGATAGTAATGCATAGTAATGCACACACTCTACCTCTTCAACACCTTGCCAACAAATCTCGTCCATTTTCTGTCCAAATGTAAGAGGGGATTTGCAGATAAATTCAAAAATAAATTTTCAATCAATTTTATTTTTTTTTTATATAAAATGTTTATTTGAATTTATTTTCATAAATGTGTATTGTATGATCTCAGGCTATATTCCTTTGTAATATTGTTATTTTGGCCCTGTTTGGGATTTGCATTACTAAATAAATCAAGGCGAATTCATAACAGGTAAACTCGACAGCTCAGGTAACTATTTTTTGTCTCCATCTTAAAGTGTAATTTTTTGTTTTGACAGCCTAAAATGATTTATACCAAAACCAAATCTACGTATTTTTATTACAGAGTTGTACTTTTTTTCGCCGCGAGTCTACCTTGTTTATTGTGCCATGAAATAAATAAATTCTGAGTCGCAGCATTTTAAGCCGTCTCAAATATGTCGTTAACAGTGGCGGCTAACCGGCTATAGTCTGTCAGTCGGCTTAGTATAATCCTCTTTCAGAAATGAAGAAAGAAAATTCAAAACAAAACAAATATTTCAATTAGCTGAAAAGCACGTGCGGAGTTCCAATTTTCAAATTCTAATAAATATCCGTAATAAAATGGTTCAAAACAAACAGAAACATTCTAAAATAAAACCACCAAGTTTAATAAGTCATAAAAAGGCATTGCAAACCCATGATAAGAACTGGGAAAAGGTAAAAATAAAAGGCAGTGTCATTACCGAAGATGGTGTAGGTCTGGAAGGTCTTATTGGTTTGGAAGTTTTAGAAGATTACGATTCCAATTTAATAGGAGTAGCCAAAGTATGTATTTAAAAAAAAATGGAAAACTTTTACTAAAATCTAAATATGTCTAGCAAAAACAAACACGTAAAGATAAACGTATGCAACGTAAAAATGAATCTAAAAAACGAAGGGTAGATTCCTCTGATGATAATGAAAGTGACACAGATGGCTCAAATGAGAGCGATGATGATGAAGCAAACCCAAAAGAGAAAACCTCAAAAAAGATGGATTATTTAAACAAAAAACTGGAAAGAAGACGCCAGAAGCGAGAGGAACGCAAATTAAAACGCAAGGAAGCCAAGAAACAATCTTCAACTAAAGCCGAAACCGAAAGTGTAGGTAATTTCTCAACAAAACTTAAGGATAAATTTAACAAGCAAGGAAATCAAGCTGAAGATCGTTTCAAATTGTTAAGACCGCCGACTGAAACAGAAGATGAAGATTCAAAGTCTAAAGCAAGTGATGAAGAACATGATACTGTACCCAAATTAGTGCTTAGCAAAGCTATAAGCGTTGATGATTTGGAGGTATTAAAAACAAAATTAATAATTAACCATATAATGCATACTTTCCATTTATAAATTAAGGGATGGAATGGTTTAGGTGTTCCTCAGCCTATTCTTCAGGCACTGGCAGAGTGTGGATTTAAATCTCCTACTGAAATACAGTCTCGTACTTTAGCGGCTGCTATTTTGGGTAAGAAGGATATTCTAGGAGCAGCTGAGACAGGCAGTGGTAAAACTTTAGCCTTTGGTATACCGATATTGGCCGGTATAATGGAGTTGAAAAGAAAAAACGCTAGAACTGGCATAAGGAAGCCTTTAAATAAAAACAAAAAAAGCAAAAATGAAAATGAAGTAAATTCTGATGATGAATTAGATAACCAAGATATGAGGATAGATGCATTCGAATTGAATGAATCGGACGAAGAAACACCAGATGAAGAAAATCCACTTTATGCCTTAGTTTTAACACCTACCAGAGAATTGGCTGTGCAAGTTAAAGATCACTTAGTAGCAGCTGCTAAATATACGGGAATTAAGGTAGCTGCTATATTTGGAGGACTGTCCTTGGCTAAACAGGAACGCGTATTAAACAAACGTCCTGATATTGTGGTAGCCACACCGGGACGTTTATGGGAGCTGTATCAACAAGGCAATAAGCATTTAACTAAAATAGAAGATATAAGTTTCTTAGTTATAGATGAAACTGATCGCATGGTAGAAAAGGGACATTTTGAAGAGTTAAGAAGTCTGCTAAAAATATTAAATGAAAATGAACAGAAAAAACAATCCCGCCAAAATTTCATATTTTCAGCTACCTTAACCTTGGTACACGATTTGCCAGACCATTTGCAAAGTAGGTTTAATTCTTCAGGTATTAGAACCTATAAGTAAATAATGAATTATCTTTTTAAGGGCGTAATTACGGCAAAAGACCTAAGTTTATTAAACAAACTTCAGAAATGAAAATTCAAAGCTTTATAGATGAATTGGGTATATCACAACCTAAAATAGTTGACGTCACCAGAACCCAACGTAAACATATTTATAAAATTAAAAATTTTCAACTTGTAAAAGTTTGCTTTCCTTTTAGAAACTGCTCGATCTCTAACGGAGTGCCGTTTAATTTGTCCTTTGGAGCATAAAGATTATTATTTGTACTACTTTGTTCAACGTCATTCGGGCAGAACTATAGTTTTTTGTAACTCAATCGATTGCGTTAAAAGACTAACCACATTATTTGGCATATTGCAATGTAATCCTCTGCCACTGCATGCTAACATGATTCAGAAACAACGTCTCAAAAATTTGGAAAGATTTAGAGATGATGCCTGTGGGTTGTTAATTGCAACTGATGTTGCAGCCAGAGGATTGGATATACCCAATGTAGAACATGTTATACACTATCAAGTAAGTTTAGATTATAAAAAAAAATTTGATTTAATGAAAATGGTTACAGGTCCCCCGTACTAGTGAAAACTATGTGCATAGATCTGGTCGTACCGCAAGAGCTAATAAAGATGGTATAACTGTAATGTTTATGGAACCAGGAGAAGTTAAAAGTTATATCAAATTATATAAAACTTTAGAGAGAAGTAACATAAAGTCAGTTTTAAAACGTACCTTTTTAAACTTCTCTTCTAATTATCCTAGATGAAGATTTACCTTTATTTCCTGTATCAGAACGTTACTTAAATGCTGTCAAAGAACGTGTAAATTTAGCAAGAGAAGTTGATAAGCAAGAACTTAAACTAAAACGTACCCAAACGGAATTAGGCTGGATGAAAAAACATGCCGAGGAAATGGACATGGTGATTGATGGTTTCAATAATGAATCGTATGTAGCTTTTTTCTATTTATTTCTTTTTTTATTTTAGTTTTTAATATTATTTATATTTGTGGTTACATTGCAGAGGTAGTGATCAGGACGAGGATCCTTTTATAATAGAAAAACGTCGCAATCGTATACAATTGGATAGTGTTAGAGCAGAACTAAAAACATTATTGTCACGTCCCATATTTCCCCGAGGTTTCAGTTTCAAGTGAGTTTTAAATTTTTATTCAGTAGTACATGAAATAAAAATTTTTTTTATAGATTTCCATCTGTTAATGGCCAACTGCAGATATCAGAAATGTCAGGCGAGAACAACGATAATTCACCAAGTGCTGTACAAGTAATGCAAGATGCGATTCAAGATCTAAAGCAAGCTAAAAAGATGCGTAACAAAAAAAAGAAAAATAAATAATAAATATACATTAATTTTTAAATAAATAAATGTAAATAGATACAATATATTTTATTTTTTATTTCATTATTAGTATTTATAATACTCTTAGGCCCATTTTTATAACTTGCCAATAACTAAAGTTAAGATTTTATCGGAGAGATAAGTAGTTTTTAGTTATTGTATCTAAGCTAAAAATTGACTTTAACTATCACGTACTTTAAAGGAATGTTATAGTAATGAGCCTTATTTTCGTTATTATAACGAAAAATCTTTGACAAAATCCTAACTTGAGCCATTGACAATTTCTAATAACGGTCCTAAAATCACACATTTATATTTTCAAATTTGATGAGATTCGTAATAGAATTTAAGAAATATTCTCTACAAAATTTTACCTCAATGTTTAGCTACATAATACCGAATACCATTTTCCATTAAAGATCTAGCCTGTTTCGCCATTAACGAAGAAACTGATAACACAGGAGTAGTAAAGCATCTAGAAATGTAGTTAGTTTTAGAATAAAAAATCCAAATAGATATATTTTTAAATAAAACTTACTCTATATAGGGTTCGATTTCATCCAAAGTCCATCTCGCTTTCGTTTTAAACAATAAGCGCATGCGTTCGTGTATATTTAAGGGTAAATTATCTTCTGATAATGATTTTATGCAAGGTATGGCACCGTCTTTATCAAATATACCCAAACCTCTTAAATATTTTTCCTTTGGGTTCAACATGTTTAATAAAAGCATTAATTTTGAAAAAAAAAAAATCAACTTACTTCACACTTCATGCCTTCGGGCAGAGCATCTTGCCAAGTGCTTAGAAATTCATCAATACGAAACTTTAAACTGGGCTGTAGTATATTTTGTGCCACTATACGAGCTACCAATTCCTCTTTGTATGTAAAACGGTTTTCTTTTCCTTCGCTAGCAATTGTATATAAATCGAATAAACCCTCCACAATTTGCTTGGGTGCTATGCCATCCAAAGCATTAATGGTTTCTTCTCTTTCTACCTCATCAAGAGACCAAGAGTTTTCTGTTATAAGACCCACCATTAAATTTACTATCCGAAATTCATATTCACACTCTAAGACACGCATCCAGCCTTCGTATTCTATAACTCGATAAACTTTCAAACCCTCTATAAACTCTTTGCGACTGCATTGTACAGTGTCCAGCAGTTGCTGAAAGGAAAACAGGAGCTTACGATCAATACATTCTTCATTTTCAGGTCCCGAATAACGAGTTAATTGCAAAAGATCTCCCATTTTACGTAATCTGGGCTTTATTTCACGACACTCGAAGTATTCGTGAAAAACTTTCAATATTTTTCTTTGTTCCAAATTGCGCTCTAGTTCTAATTCGTCTTCAGCACTATCATTTAAACTTTTCTCTAGCGAAGTATTATTAGCCGTTCGTGGGCTTTTAAGAGGAGAAGTACTTGTGGCTGCACCAAATTTTAAATCGGGCACTAACAACAAACTATTAGATATTTCGGCCACTTTGACATCGTATGTTTTTTCATCTGTACATAAAACAACTTTTTCGTTAAGGCCACCTTTAAAATAAAATACCTGGCCATCATGTATTTGGCCCAGCATGTGATCATCCAATTCCAACAGTTTTAAATTGTCACTTATGATATCTGCCGAAGGATAGTATAAGGCCTAAAGGATATTGTTATATCATACAAAATTTGGATTTTTTGGATGTCCTTACCTGTGTTATTTGTGTAAGATTTCGTTCATCCAACTTAGCATGTTTAATAATGGCCTTGACATCCTTCAAGGTGCGTACATATCTTAAAACAATTTGCTTTTGGGTACTTTATTTAATTTATTATTCTTTCTAATTGTTTACTTACAAATTATGCTGCTGTTCTTCCCCACAGGAATCTTCCATAGCTAAACAATTAATTGGCAAAAAACTAAAATAAATACATATATTTTATAACATTCCCGCCAAAACAAAAAACAGTTGGATTTAGGAAGAGTTTGGAAACAACAACATACCTGTTGAATTTTGAAATTTTTTGATCTGGCCACACTACTAAAATCTTAGATTAGAAAAGATTTGTTTACACATGAAAGATCTCCTTTATTTACATATAAAGAATTAAAAAAACTAAATTAACATGTAATTTATTTTTAATACAACAAACATGATTGTTTGTAAATCCAAAAAAGTTTCTATTTATTCGATCACTTCAACAAAATCATAAATCAATGAAAAATAAATGGCAGATTAAGGAATTTTTTATTTAAAGCACAGGTTCTGGCAATACTGTTCTAAAGGAAAAAATCCTTTGACATTGAGGTTGGACACGCACACACTCACACGCAATTAAGTAGAAGACACAAGTAGAGAAAAGATAGAAGAAAATTACTAATAAGTTTTAGCAATTACATTTTTTTCACACTAGAAATGTTAGATTATAAAATATACAATAAAAAGTAATAAAATATTTTTAAAATTAAGGATTTGTATTGTGAATATTGTCATAAATATGGAATTAAATGAAATCTCTATGTGCATGGATGTAAAGCTGGACATCTATGACAAACGCCCTGACTCATTGAAATTCAAATCATGGACAAAGTGTCAGGTGAAAATTGAGGCTATTAAATGTTTACCTTGTTTTTTGCGTATAAATATTCACACGGTGACACAGGATGATGATGACGAATCGGCCCAACTGAGTGTATCGGTTAATGTTCCAGGTGTGACCATGAGTTTAGCCACTTCTCGTACAAAGCAACATTCGTATGGTTTATTTTGGACACATAATCGTCGTGATTGTTTCATATATTTTGCTTTGGATACGGAATTGAGTTGTCGCAAACATATGAAATGGATTAAAAGATCGATTAAGAACTTGGAACTGTACAGACAAGTGTTTCTGGAGCAGAGACGGAATAGTAGAGGTCCTTGTTTATTTGGTGAGGTAGACAAAAAAGCTGCCAAAAAAGAGTTAAGGTGTGTAAATATTACTTATATGATAGTTTATGTATGAGGGAATGTCTTCGATTATTTAACTTGAAGGCACATTTATATTAGTTAAACTCACTGGGTGAATCTAAAAAATTGAGAGGAAAATTGTAAATTTTTTTACCTATATGGAGTTTGACATTAAAAGTAATTTTTCTTTCCCCTTAAAATACTTTTTAATGTCAAACCCCATTAAAAAAAATAAAAAATGTTCCCCCTCAATATTTTAGTTTCACCCAGTGCAAGGTATATTTATCTTACTAGGTAGTGTCGTCCCTACAACAAATACAACAATACAAGAACAACATGGCATTTTGTTGTTGCTTTGTAGTTCGAAATGTCAAAAAACATATAAGAAAATTGAGAAGGCGTGTATGTGTTTTATTGCTTTCTCACTTCTACACTATATAATTTCTGAACACATACAACTTTTGACATGTCGAACTACTAAATCAGCTGGGCGGACGACACTACCTAGTAAGATAAATATACCTTGACCCAGTGAGTTTACTTGTTTCAATATGCCTTGATAAATAGCTTCTAAAATTTCCCTCAAGGCACATTCATCAGGTAACCACACTACGAAGGGGAAATATTAAGGCGAAAATTTTTATTTTTTGATAGCTCAATTCCATTTAAAGGGAAAAATCAAAGCATATTAATCAGGTAGCCTCACTACGCAGGGGAAATATTAAGGCGAAAATTATCAATTTTTTTATATGGTATCAAACTTCATATAAAAAAAATTTTAAAATTTTCGCCTTAATATTTTCCCTTCGTAGTGAGGTTACCTGATGAATATGCCTTGGGAAAAATTGTAAGTTGAACTTTCAAAATCCATATAAAAAAATAATTTTCGGCTTAATATTTCCCCTCCGTAGTGAGGCTACCTGTTTAATATGCCTTGATTCCCCTCTTACAAAAATAAAAGGTGCTGCCAAGTTTCCATTATTATTAAATCGGTAAAATTGCTCACTTTCAATTAACTAAATTTTTTGATTATTCACAAAATCTATACATATAGAACAGTAACTCATTTCCTGCCTGTCTGTATCTTTGTGTTCGCACCACGTAAAAACTACCGAATGGATTTTAATAAATTTTTGTAAGGAGGTACCTTAGTATCCTGATTTCAATGTAGGACACTTTTTTTGGCGAAAATATTTTATTTCCAAGGGATAAGGCCCTTTATATAAAGTAAATACATAAACCATAACTGAAGCACTAGCCGATATGCATACTTTAAGGCGGCATAAGGGATGAGAACCTATATATAAAGGAAATGCATAAACCATAACTAAAGCACTAAAAAAGTAAGTGTGGATTGCTTTCAAAGCAAAATCGAACGAAATATTGCAAGGACTCTGACGAAGTGGCGGGCACAGCCAGTAAAATATAAAAACCGATAAAAAAATAATATAAAAATAGCCAACGTTTTCAAAACCTTAATAATCACAAAATTTACCTATTTTTGCACAAACATTTGAAAAATTTTAATTTTTCATCAAAAATTGTTTTTCCAAAATTCTACGTGTGAAAGATCATTCTTAATAAGGACTTGCAGGATATGGAATGCACTCCATATAAATTTAAGGACGTTTACTTATTCTATTTCAACCATCAAACTCAAATATTTGTTAAACTATAGTTAAATGAGAATTATGTTTTCCAATGATAATAATATTAAACTTATGAAAGAATTAATGTTAAAATTTAATAACTGTTAACCATTACATATGAAAGTTACTGTATTAATCATATATGGCCCGAATTAGGGCTTGATTAAGGAAATAAAAATGAAATAAAAACCAAAAAAAAAAAAATTATACATACCTATTTAAAATCGTTAAATCGGAAGCTTCAAGTTTCCATACGTTCACATAAAATAAAAATTTTTAACGAAAAATATTAAAGTAATTTTCTAAAAAATAAGGAAGCGATATAAGAGAAAATATATACTCATAACGATGCTTAGTATTTTAATTAACTATTTCTCTTTTTGTAGCGCTGTCAAAGATGCCCTCTCTGCGCTTGGTCCCTTACCGGAAATACCCAATACCAATAATAGTTTCAATTGGTCGGAACAAGTTTCTCGCGCTTCTGAAATATATGAAGAAATATTTGAGGAAAACATACCACCTCGTTTGTCGCGTCGCTTATCACGCACCTCAATTGCTTCTGGCATTTATGAAGAAATGAAACCCTGCTCTCACAATATACACTCAATAGCAGAAGAACAACTAAATAGCCCTCCGCCAGTACCACCACTACCACCACATCGTAAAAGACTTAATACATTTGAGTCGGATCCTTTGGGGATACTAGGAGATATACCACGCTCTAATACGATTCCGGAATCGGATTTAATAAAGAAGAAGAAGTATAAAAATATCCTGGATAATATATTAGGTACTGGACGGTCTAAACGATCAGAAAGTGTTAGTGATACGCTCACTTGTAACATGGACGATATAACAAACGATGGCAGAAGTGTTCAACCCATTTATACAAATGAATTAATGAAACAACGACCTCATTGTGCAAAACCCAACAAACGTAATAGTTTCTCCAGTCCAGATTTGTCAAAAATTAATTTTTTGGATACTTTTGATGAAGACAAAGTGGCTGCCTTAATGCAGTTGAACAGCTCTAGCGATTTGGATGCACATATAGATGATGATTTGGACAGTGAAGAAGTATCTGCTAAACATAACTACAGTTCCCTAAGTTTAGATGAATCAGCTATAGCTCCCAGCTCTTCATGGGTAGTTATATCAAAAATAAATGCGTTGAAATCAAAATTTGGCTCGATGGAAAGCTTAAATGTTTCGGGTCAATTGCCTCAAAACTTTAATTTTTCCGCTTGTAATACTTCCTCTATAAATCTAATTGGAGCCAGTGGCGCGGTACCTTCAGTAAGGAAATTGAAACGTAACAAAATTATTTTAGAAGATGAGTTGTCGGGATATTGTGTCATGGCACCCATTGTAAGCAAACAACCTGATAGCCAAGAAACAACCACAAACACGACTTCTTCTACCACATCTTCCACCACTTCAGGATATTCTACCGGCTCCTATTATTCATCTACTAGCTCTTCGACCTCCTCGAATAATCAGGTTACCGAAAACAAAGACCAACAACTAGAAATTTTTCAGAAGCCACACTTAATGAAAAGAACTTCTACAGCAGCCACACTTGAAAATGCTTATGATGAACTACCTGTACGCAAGACTCCCTTACCAGTAGCTGAAACGGATTTAAGTAATATATATGAAAATATGCAAAAAAGTAATATTTATGAAAATATAGAAACCGGTTCACCTCTAAATGGCAGCAGCGTACCTATGGGAAATCTCGAGAAGACACCTACATTAAGCAATGATTTCACTGATAATTTATATGAAAACCTTTTAACTATTAAAGCTGCCCAGGAATTGGAACAACCTTTACCGGCTCATGTATGCACAAGTACTCCCACCGAATCATTAGACGACAAACAGTCTCCCAATACTTTAGAGGAGCAAGAAAATATCTACCAAACACCTCGCAAATCCATTATAAGCGTTGACGATAAAATTTCTTCTTATTACCCGAATAGTTGTGATACGGTTAAAATGAGACGATATACAAATAGTCCTGCCCAACACACAACTCCTACTAACAAGTCCATGGAAAAAGAGGTAAGTTTAAGATAATCAAGGATAGCGATGATAAAGTTTAGTTTTAAATTAAATTAAAAAACTGTTTATTTTAAACTAAAAGGTATTAGAAACATTTATTAAGTTATGCATTTATTTAGAAATCTTGCGTTAACCCAATGGGTCTTAAGAATTTGGTTAACATCAAAATGAAACGTGATCGCAAGGAAAACTTGTACATATCATCACCACAAAAAATCATAGAACAACGCAAAAAGTCATCTACAAATTCTTGCCCTCCAGCTGTTAACACTACTAAATCGAAGAAATCCGCCAATGCACAAAAAATTTCCGATAATGTTTATACCGTCAATCTATCCAACAAAAAATCTTTAAAACTATACAATAACAACAATAATACAGAAAAATCACCATATAATGAAATAACTGAAACCGGCCAGCTCAAAGAAAAATTACACAATGAACTTTTACAATTAGCTTTATTACAAAAAATAGATTTCAAATTCGATGATACGTCCGCCACAAATACATGCTCTACTGCAGCTACAACATCCAGTGCCAACTTGTCAAATAGTCCAAAACAAAGTGGTATTGCTAAACTGCAACAGGCAGAATTGGAATATGAACATTGCTATCAAGCGACAAAAGATGCAACTAGATTGTTACATCAATATGCGACGTTGGTACCAAAGCAGTATTTAAGTATTGAAAACCAAGTGCAACACCAATTACCGCTTAATCAAAGCTCAAAACAAAATAATCTAAATCTAATGACACAATCCACAAAATTGGAATCGCCTGTAGCGGGTGCTGATATGACCGGTGGGTGCTCGACTGGTGTAGTGAGTTCTAAGAAATTTGCTTCTTTACCTAGATTTAAGAAAATTGATTTTTCCCCTTTAAAACTTAAAATTAATAATGTTTTACAACGAAATCAAACTCCAGATTTTTGAGTAAGACAAAATTCCTAAATGGGTTTTATAAAAGTTCAAAAAATAGTATTTACCTAATGCTTATTTTATGTAGAGAAAAGGTTTGTTAAATATTTATGTTTTTGTGTTGTTGGTTACAATTTAAGTATTTAAAAAAAAGTATTGTCTCATGATTTGCTGAGCTCATATCTTGATTTTGCTTTTCGTGCTATAAGTCAAATGACTTGCTTGGATTACGATACAAGTTCTTTTTGTCTTGATTTTTTAACATACTTAAATATTTCAAATATTTGGAAATATAAAAAAATAGTGTGGTGTTTTTTTTTTACTAAGGATATTAAATTCGATATAAATTTCGAATTTGTATTGTTTAAAAAATATTGCATTTAATCAACAAATCAATTAAGAACTCACGGTATTAAGATTCGCCAATTAGGAGACGTTATTAAATACTAATTTTTCAATAAATAATAATAATTTTTAAGATTTTTTTAAAATTTTATAAACGTGTTTTTGTAGTACTAATTCTAATCGATAAGTCTCTTAGTGAAATATTATTGCGTTCTTGGTATTATGTGTATATTAGCTGGAATTTTAAGCTTTTAAAACTTAATGGCAAAGCCGGTTAATTTATTAAGAGTTACAATCAATTACCTAATGATAAACAAATCCAAATTTAAGTTTTAATTTAACATATGTATTTTTTTTGTAAATTTTAATACTATTTAAACTTTTTTCTAAGGTTTTAATTATTATTTTTTTTATTTAAACGTTTTTATATGTTCTTACTTGTAATTTTTTTTCTGTGTACTTTTTAAATGCTGTATAATATTTTGTTGCATCTTATTTTTATATATTATTTTTTTTTTGTATTTAAAATAAACTTGGGTTTTAAAATCATGAAATACTTTTGTTCCTTTCTTTCAACAATTTAAGTTTTAGGTCAATTATTTAATTAATATTTAAATAAACCAACTACTAGCGTACGAAACATATCTTAACTGCTTTTACAATTAACATGTTTTTAAATTATATAAAAATCTACAAGCTGTGGTTAAACAAATCAATCTAGTTTTAATATAAAACTAAATAATCTCATTTGAAATGTAAAGAATTTAATCGTCTAACATTATATTGTATTGAAAAAATAATAAAAATTCGTTATTTAAAATACTGCTAAACTTAAAACAAATTTACCATATTTGGAAACGTAAGCTCAATTATTATAAAACTTTAGTTCAAATTTAAAAATTTTTTAATACATAATCGTTGTTGACTTTTTAATATGCTTGTTAAATAAACCTATATAAACTTTTGTTGCTTAATTTTAAATGCTAATAAAAAATATAGCTTTTTAATACTCTGCATATGCATATACATAATAAGTACATATCAAAAATTATATCTTCAAAAATAACGGCTTTAAAATAATTATAAAATAAAACACAGTATTATGTAAAAGAACCCTTTTACATTTAATATTTAATAAGACTTATAATAAATTACCGCTCGAATACAATAATGATTACCACCAACTTATAAAATTATACATAGTTTTGCTTTAACAAAATATAAGATCAACAAAATCAATTTTAAGGCTTTTAAAAATTATACATTATAATAATTATATGCGAATATTGCTTAGTTGTTGTACTAATTATATAGAAAATAATAAAATTTTATACATACATATACAAACTTATTATGAACATTGTATTGAAATGTAAATGAAATAAAAAAAAATGCTTTTAAATTTTATAGCAGAAAAAAACATGTGTTAATTCTTCTCTCATGGCTATTTAAAATCTTTAGGTTCTACATCTAAGATAGTTTCATCTTCATTCTAAGAAATAACGTCCTATTATTGTTCACCTAAAGATATCCACAATTGAATCACAGCTAATGCTTCAAACGACGTCGATACTACCACGAAAAAAAAGTTTTTTCGATAACTTCGAAGACAGCTAAAGTTTCGATATTCAGGTGATGGTCTTGTCTTTAAAATTCTTTCAAAAGAAGTTTCTGGAGCAAGCATGATTCAATTTTTTATTTCAAGGCTGACATCTGTATTCACGGTGGTACAAGGTTTAGATAAATTCGTTAACTATCCGAAGTGTGTAGTAGTCGACATCAATAGGACTGGTATAAGTTTCTAATCTATGGAAACCAGAAGCTATGTATAGTTATCCCCACATTTGCTACATCTTTATTCCCGAAGAAGTCACCGTAACTTCTTCCAATTATATAGTATATAATCAGTAAAAGCTAGAAGTGCCATTTTGGTATTAATAGAACTAGATGAGGTTGATTTTTTTTATTGAGAACAAAAGATAATTGTTGTTTGTCATGTATTTATTATAGATACAGGTACTGCTAAGGTCGGCCAATATAACAAACTTGATAAAATGAAAAAATAAAATTTAATATACAAAAGTATACATGTAATTTACACTACATATTTGACATCTACAATTCTAATGATATAGCCTTAGAAAAAGTCGTTGCATTTTATAATTTTTTATTTTGAAATATATATGCCAAATACTTTTTAACTTACTTTACTATTTGAGAAAACATCTTCTCTCCGCATGTATAAATTCCTGTTCAACTGTGGAATTTTTTGGTACTATATAAAACAACAAAGAGCCACCGGTAACGAAAAAGCTATAAAGTTAAATTTTTTAATACAGTAACAATTTTCTGAAAATATTTTAAAATGTTACCTTTTTTCTTGAATTATTTCCCTAATAGACTTCTGCAAATCAACCTTGTGAACACAGCCCACTTTACGATTTTCATAATAAACATTTACTGAATGAGGAAGGTAGCTGTTGGTTTTATCTAGAGGCAACGGTTCGGCAAATAATGTTTCTAATATATCAGCCATACTTAAAAATTGTATAAAAAGTATTAATAATATTTTCGGTTTTTAATTTAACTTTTTTTTTCTTACCTAACCTCTTCGGATAATTGTTGCTGAAAATCACTATAGAGAAATTCTGGATAGGAAAATGCTGCTGGCCATATTAATATTGTATTGTCCTCATCGAGATGCACGGGATAATCTTCCAATGGCAAAAATTTGGGTTTTAATAATTCCTCTGTAATAAGAAGTTTTCCCGATCGTTGATCATCATATTTAATATTACGTTCTTCCAAAGCTTTACACAAACGATGAAAACGTTGAGTTTGTTTCTTTTTCTCTGCTGCTTCTCTGCGCTCATTACGTTCCTTTTCCAATTTTCTTAATTTATTTTTCTTTAACAATTCCTGTGCATTTGTATTGTCTGGTTCATTTTCAAGAATCTCTTCGCAAAATTGAGTGCAAACATCGAAGCGTTCGAGTTCAAAGGCACACTGAGCTGCACGCCAACGTGCTTTAGAATAGCTAGGTTTATATTCTAATGCTTTCTGAGCATCTGCTAGGGCGGATCTATGATGTGTTTTTTTTTTTAATCTTTTCTTATTGTTTCTTTCCGCGCCTACTTACCTAAAATTTTTTAAAAAGAAATGTGCCGCTGAACGATTATTGTACAAAACTGCCTGTAACTCGGAGTTTTCACATTTGACCTTAAGACCCTCACTAAAACTATAAATGGCCATGCGAAACTTTTTGTGTTTCATATAAAAATTGCCATCTTCTTTATAGTTCAAGGCTAAGTCTTCAGCAGTGTTTTCTTCCGGATCATATTTTAGCTTTTGTAGACCTTCAAACATAGGATGTACTTCATCGCCCGGCTGTGGAGCTTTTTTCATAAAGAAGGGATGTTTTTCCATTTCCTTTTTTTATAAACGTAAGTTTAAAATTTGTTGTAACTAAATATTTTTTGCATATTACCTCCTGCCAACGATCCTCTGGCCATCCTTCCTCATAGCGCTTTTTTTCCAAACTATCTATAAAAGCATCCAAATCTGCATCTAATTTTGCCGCTAGTTCTAAACGCTCTTGCTCAGACCATTGTTTTTTGGCTTTTTCTTCTTCATTAACCATTTTTTATAATGTTTTTTTTATATAATTTGATTAAATTTATATTAAATTTATATAAATTGATTAAATTTTCCTTGAAATGAGTGAAAATTCTTGTTGCTAAATGTTTACTTTTTGTTTTTGTTATTTGAGTTAATTGATGTCAACAAAAACATGTGCTTAGGCGAGTTGTGTTTAGTTGTTTTAGTACAAATCATGCAGGGTTGTATATGAAGTATTTGATATTTTCAAATTAACGGTAATATTATTGAAGTGTTAAAATTAATGGTTATTATTAAATAATCGAATTACATATTAAGACTGGTTTAAAATGTAAAAATGTTTTATATAGAAAAATATATAAATAAATGCGGTAATGGCATTTAAAATTCTTATTATTGTTTAAAAGTACTTCTAAGTCCTTTTATTTGGTTAATATTATTTGGAATAGATATTTTAATTAACACGTTTTATTTGCAATATTTAATTAATATTTAAATTAATTCAAATTTACTAATAACTCAGGCGTTTTGCACATAATTTTATTTCAATAGAACTAGTTCAAAGTTCATCATTCAAATAGTAGATTTATTAAAAAATTTTGCGTTATTATTTTAACAAAGCTCGTTTTAAGCATTAATAACAAATATTCAATATTTTGTTAATGTGTTATTTGATAATGTGTAGGCTCTTAAATAAATATAATAAAAAACACACTTATTTGCACAAAACTAAGGCTGTGAGTTAAAGTATTTTATGTGCTGATTGTTTTAAATGTGCAAAAATAAAGTTTTTATTTGATCATTGATGTTAAAAAGCAGATGAGGTGGTTTTTAACAGTGCCTGTGAAAAGAAAATTGTGGTAATTAAAAAAGGTATATTTTAATTTACTTTTTTAATATTTTCATTTTTAGTTAGCAATTTTTAAAAAATATGCAATATTTGCTAGGAAATCATATGCAAATGTCTGTGTATACTTCAATTGTTTACATAATGCATCATAATATAACGAGATGTAACTAATTGTAAATAAACTTTTTAAACTTAGAGTAAAAATGATAATAAAAAAATCAATGCATTAGTAAAGTCTAACTTTGTAGAAATCATTTTCAGCAGTAGTTAGCTTCGCGTCGCCACTGCTAGAGTATTTTTAATCGTATTTAAATATTACCGCTTTGTAAAATCAATATTTAAAAATAAAAATTAATAAATAAATATGAAATAATAAACGGAATTATAAAAAAAAATTTATTGCGTGTTATAATAGTTAATTCTAATATTTATATAAACTAATAATTAATATTTTAATTGTGGAATACTTATAGTATATGCACCCCAATTAATAGCAAATACACGTTTCGAAATTCCCACAAAAAAATTGTAACTTAACAAAAACTTGTAAAGAAATAAATATTGAGTTGTTTTTTCAGCCCAATTTGTTTTTTCCTAAATTTGTAAAGGGTTAAAGAACTCCTTTTATTAAAATAAGCACTCTATATGAGTGTCAAAACAGAAACAGCTTAAACATTTACAAACAGAGCTGGGAAAGAAGATTTTGCAATTGATCCAGCACTAAAATAGAGCAGTAACGGAAGATTAAAATATATGAAA
Organism: Phasia obesa; assembly: GCA_949628195.1. NCBI lineage: Eukaryota > Metazoa > Arthropoda > Insecta > Diptera > Tachinidae > Phasia > Phasia obesa. The sequence goes on from OX451219.1 coordinate 5,212,100, forward strand.
CTGAGTGAAATAAGCATAAAAAGTAGCCAAAAATAACTCACAAAGAAGACTTGTAATAATAAAGATATAGACAAAAACTGAAACAGTGCTTGCCGTTATTTTTTTTTTTTTCAATATACATAACTTAAAAACGGTGTTATGACGGTTGGTTACACGTGCTTTGTGATAAGTAATTCACCATCAAGCGTATTATAAGTCACATCTTTTAAAGTAAAACCGCATTAGGGGGATCTGTTAGCTAAATTCATTCGAAAGGAAATCTTGTAATAAGAAAGAATTTAACTTATCTTTCTTCGCAGTCAATTCAAAGTCACCCTTGTGGCTAGTATCGTAAACACGCTACTAGCTAAGGGGAAGTAAACATCACAATAACAAATATTTTCAGTAAACATTAGTTTGAGTGCCAAATCTGAATACTAAAAATATACAAACTCTACACTGACTTCTCTTTCAGTTTTCGGCTAACATACTTTATAACAATTGCAAGCATTTCAATGAAATTTATCTCAGATAATTAAAATACTCATCTTATAGTTGCATTAGTGTTAGCATGTGGTTTTGGATTTCTTTGTAGAAAAAATTGGTTTGTACAAGTTTGTACCCTGTGCAGTGCAACAGCATAATAAAAAAAAGAATAACTGATTATACTTCAATATTACATTCGAACCCTGACTTTTTTGTTAATTGTTTAAATTAAAAATGCATAAATTTTAAGTGCTGAACAAATAACTCAAAAGTTATAAAGAACCTGTTAGGATCTACAACATCTAAAACTTGATTAAACACAAAGTGTGAATGACTTATACGTCTTAATTTTAAAAAAATAGCATTTTTATTTAAAATGTTTAAACTTAATAATCAGTAGGGTAATAATCAGCAAACTCAATATTACAAATTCTAGCAGGTCTAGTAAAAATTACTTAAAGTTTTATTACTAAACTTAATGTAATTTAAATATATAAAAACATTAGATAACATTAATTTGTTTTTTTTTTTATTTTTTAAATTAGATGTTAAGGTATTTACAAAAAAAAAAAATAAAAATAATTATTTTTTAATGTTTTAAATATTTCGAAGCGAAATTTGAGTATTCCCACAACCTTGGTGCAATTGGTATGTATTGTGATTTCATTTTATTTATTTATTTATTTTTTAACTTGATCAGTATAAAGTTTAAAAAGACTTTGTTACAATAAAGTTTTATTAAAATTTTTAATACAATAATTTTGTTCTAAAAACTTTATTAAAAATTAATATATATAAAAAAATGTCAGAAATTTAAACAATAATCTCTATTATAACTTTGTAAGTATATAAAATACTAAATAACTTATTTTTAGTTTTTATTGTTTAGTAGGAATTGTGTATTTGATGGAAAAAATTTTATATTTTATTAAATGTAATACATTTCAAGGAACAGATCATTTTAAATGATGTTGTGAAAACGATTAATAACGGAATATAAAAGATACTATAATAAAATACTATAAAAAATACTTAAGAATTTATTTAAGTGCCTTAAGGTGATTGAGATAAGACGATTTTCCTAAGCGTAAATATTCGTTATTTTTTGTTTGAAGAAAGGAAATGAAAGAAGATAGTTATTTGGAAAAAGCTGATTACCACCAAATGGTGTATATGTTAGAAAAAAATCAAGGAAACATAAAAAGAATAAATATTTATAGAACAATTTCGGTCGGAAACGATATTAAGAAAGAACGCAACCCATTCCAAATCACACTATATCTGACAAAATAAATTCAATATACTTGTTATTAGAAATGTTTAGCGTATAAAAAAATCGGTACCTATTTAAATTTATTGTTTAAAACGAAAGAACTCACCTAAAATATAATAGTTCTCAATTTTCCATCCCTGTGCAATAAGAATAGCAGCTGAAAATGTTGTCATTGTACAAACTAACACTCTTGCACGCAGAACTATTACTAAATCCGATCATGTATATTAATACCGGTAAAAACACGATGTTAACCCGGCAGGATATTACATTCAGGTTTAACAGAATGTTTTTTTTATTAAATAATAGCATTATTTAATAAAAACTGAGTTTGACCTTATAACGGGTGGCGCAAAAATAATCTTCCGATGTTTTTTGGCTGTAATTAAAAAGAAATGAAAAACTTTGATTCTTCTTGTGGATTATTTTTATTTGGTCTTTTAATTTTTTCAAGTCGAGAATATGATGTCATGTACATAAATGGCCGCCGCCACAGTTGATTGGGCCAATAGGGGCCACTCGCAAAATTTATAGCATTTTCTGATAGGAGGATTACATTTGCGCCACCCGTTATAAGCATATATTTTTGTAAGCAACGCTTCATTGTGACTATACATATAAAATTAGGTTCAGTTCGAGCACTTATTTGTCGTTTTTAATTAGAATAGAAACAGGCTATATTTTATTTAGAACAATCGCTTACTTTGGACCCTTAAAACATGTGAAAATGGGAGACAAGACAGCTGGTTCTGGCTTAATTTAAATACTTAATAAAACAGGTCTTTGGACTATTAAAATGTACATAAATTTTTCCATGTAACAAAGGTCTTAAGGGTTAAATTATGTGTGGTTTTTATGCAAACCGGCAAAACTGCATAATGATCTATTGTTTATGTGCGCTCACAAAACCATACGAAAACAAATCTCAGAATCAATACAAAAACTTGGATGAAATATTTTTTTCAGCAAGATTTTAAAAATACATCATAATAGCAAAATATTATTATTATATTGAGTGCAAAATTTAATTATTAAAAAATCTATAAAAAGAAAACATAAAGTATGTAAGCATGTGTGTATCCATGTAATCAAAGATACAATCATGGTTGCCAGATAAAATTGATAAAAAATCGTTTAATTTTGTCGTCTAAAATCACAATCACAGTTGTTCAATGCACAATCTCTCTTGTATTTTTTTATTTTTATTTATCTACTTTGCACATTATTTCTGTTTCTTTTTTAAAACTTTTATAAGATTCAAGGCCAAACAAATATGATTACTTTCGTTCGACTTCTTATCAAAAGGAAAACATTTTATATTATTATTGAAAAACATAAAATAAAGGTTGTATTCAAAGTGTTAATATTTGAGGCACAAGTTTTTTTTCAAAATTCATAATAAAATAGATCTATAAAAATATCAATTAGATATTTTTTACATTAAGAGAGGCAACTTGAAGTTAATAATAATTACACAAAAAAAAAGTTTACAATACATTTAAATGCAACCAATACAACAATACAAATATTGATCAAATGTTTTTAAAAAGATTTTATAATCGTTGTCAATATGTATATACTTTTTGCAGCAGCAATCAATTGTGTGAATAACAAAAAATAATAAAAATCCTTAGTAAGATTCTGAGAAATTATTTGGGAAGTGATCGGTAATGACAACAAAACATATTTTAAAAGTGTAGACCTAGTTCTAATTATTATTATATAGAAGTGTTAAATTTATAATGCCTCTATAAAACAGGATCAAAATGTAAAAATTTCAAACACAATTCATAAATCTCAATATAAAACTAGAATTCATACATACTCGTACATAGTACATGTGTGTTAGAAGTTATTATAAAAATAGAACAGCTGTTTACTTTACCATACGTAGTATAAGGTAAAGTATAGTAATCATGAAAAAAAACCGAGGTCGGGATTTTGACGGATTTATACGTTTTGAGGTCTCCTGAATCCATTTTGACTATTTTCGCGATAATGTCTGTGGGTGGGTGGGTGCGTATGCCACTATTTTTGTGAAGTTTGTACAGGTCACATCGTTTGACATATCAAAATAAAATTTAGTATGTGCCTTTAGTATATGGTGATAAAGAGCTGTATAGTTTTTGGGCATAATCGGGAGAGGGCAAAGTGTAGTTTCCTGCAGGTCATACCGTATGACATATTAAAACGAAACTTAGTATGTGCCTTTGGTATATGGAGATGAAGAGTTGTGGAAATTTCGGGTATAATCGGGAAGGGACAGGGGGTAGTTTACTTAACACCCCAAACCGAAAATAATTAATTTTTGATTCGAATATACTTTGAACCTTTATTTTTTATGTAATATATCCATAAAAATATCTGGTTCCATTGGGTATGGTAAAGTTGTGTGTAGTCCACTCCAGTTTTATTTTTGTTGGGATATACATAGCTTTGGTCTTTTGACAAAACACTTTAAAGCGGGATAAGATATTTTTCAATAATTTTTCATAGAGGCGGTGTAAATTACATTTTTATAGAAAAATTCGCATCATAAAAAAATTTCTTCACACGCACAAAAAAATAATTTCAGTCTTTTACACACAATAAAAATTGTTTGAAGGAGCGTTTTGTTAAAAATCTATAGATATAAAAAACATAACCTATTTTCCGACTCGAAAAATCGTCAATGAGGATAAATTGTTTTATCTGGCAGGATGGTTACAACATGTAATTTCGAGTTATACTCAATTTTCACTTTAACTAAAAGTTTGTTTCTCTATTTCTCTCATGTTTACATGCGTAAGTATGTGTGTGTGTGTGTGTTTGTATAATTGCGTGCATATTAGATATTTTGCTAAAAGTTGTCATTAATATAGAACATTTACCAAAATAAACCCCCTTGATATTGTCAGCCAGTTAAAAAACACAAGTTGTAAAAGAAGGCTGTCAAAAATATCTAAAATTTATAATTAAAAAAAAAACAAAAAAATACAGACAAATGCATAAATAAAAATTTGTTAAAAAAAATATTTTTCTTTAAATACAGAAAAAGGAATACATAAATGACAAAGAAAAATCCTTAAAGAAAAAAAAATCTGGTGCCGTGGCTAAAAATCGATATTTAATCCAGAAATATTCAACAAAAAAATAACAGAAAAAAGTTTTAGTTTTCTAACATTTAAACCTAATGGCTGCTTCAAATAAATGTATTAATTATATTCCTAAATCGGAAAAGGATTTGAAACTAAAACATAATTGTACTTCAACAACAACGTTAAGGGGTGGTGATGAAACGGCAAACAATAGAAAAGAGGTTAATGGCGCCACAAAGGCATCCATTTCTTTAGATGAACGTCTGTCAAAGGAAGTTACTGGGGTGTTCCCTAAAAGAAGGTTTGTTTACTAATACTCATTTCTTAAAAAAAAACGCACCCCCTCATTGCATTTGATAACATAGACTTGTACATACATATGTACATATTTTTGTAATTAAAAATACAAAAATATGCATACAAATATTTCATTTCTGTATTTACAATTCTTAGCAGGAGGGTGTTTTTATTGGTTTGTTATATTTTTTACTGTTTTATCTATTTTATTATCCTTAAAATTTATTTTTAAATATATTGTTTTTAATTCTTTTGCAGGCAAGATGTCCTTAAATGGTATGGCTGGGGTTACAAGGATTCAGAATTTTATGTAAAAAATAATGTTATACATTTTCGTGGCGATAGGTATGTAAAATTTCTCTTAATAATTAATATTAATTATTTGTTACTTTTGAATACATACATATTAAAGCTTTTGGAACGAAGTTCAGTACAGATCAAAATAACAGATCGTGTAAATTTTTTTTTTTAACTGGCAGACTATCAAAAATAAATAGCTACTTTTTGCACACTGAATAAAAATTTATTTAATATGATTATTTTTAAAGCTAGAACTAATTTATATGTGTAATATTTTTTATTCATATAATATTTTTTATTCGAATAATATTTATTCGATTTGTTTTTTTCGAATATTAACTTTTATTATCAAAATTTATTTCATGTGGTTGCATTTTGCTTGAAATTGTATTTTAAATTATTTTCGCAGCTAGAACCACGAAAAATATTTTTAATCGGATATTTTTATTCGAATAATACTTATCCTAATATGTTTTTTTTTCGAATATTAACATTTATTTTGTGATTAAAATTTTTGTTAATAATTTTTAAAATCATTTGTCTACAAATGAGAAAATTTTGTTATCATTAATATAATAAATTAATTATTTAGGCTTAAGTTCTTAATTATAAAGAGATAAAGAAAAATTAGATACCAGCAAAGCTGAATGCATTTTCTAGACAGCTTCGTCCGTCATCAGTACTCTTCCTATCGATCTGCCCGGTAGTTTCAATTGTTATTAATTTTCTATTTAAACAAACTTATCAAAGAAATACAATATGAGAAATTAGCAATTAACAACAATTAGATATTTTTTATTTTACAAATGTATATTTTTTTTAAATATCTAATTGTTGTTAATTGCTATCCAAAGGTTAGCTAATAGCAAGACAGATATATACCATTTTCAAATAAAAGAAAATATATAAAGAGAATAAAAATAAAGAAAAATGTTTACTTGGTAGTATAATATAAAAAGAAAACAGAGTTTACAAGTGTAAAACAATTTCAAAAAAAAGCTCTATCTCCTATAAAATAAATGTAAAATTAAAAATTTCTCATATTCTATTTCTTTGATAAGTTTGTTTAAATAGAAAATTAATAACAATTGAAACTACCGGGCAGATCGATACGAAGAGTACTGATGACGGACGTAGCTGTCTAGAAAATGCATTCTGCTTTGCTGGTATCTAATTTTTCTTTTTATCTTTATAATTAAGAACTTAAGCCTAAATAATTAATTTATTAATTCAAAAATAGTTCAAATAAAATTCTTATAATATCATTAATATATTTATATCATAATTTTGTTGTCAAGTGTAGACTAAAAACTTCACCATTACTAAACCAACACTTTACTCTCTTTAAACTACATATTTTTTTGCTCTCGTCACATTTTTAGGCTAATGAAGGCAGAATCGAGTAAAAACCAGTAATAATTTGTGCAGTTTATTACAATTATCAAATTACAATTTATAAAGTATTTAATTAACAATTGTGCGCCAATTTTTTTTTAATTATCCTACATAGTATTATGTAATTGCAGACTTATTTTATTTATTTAGTTAGAATAACTTTGATTATTATAACGTCATTATAAGTATCTCTTTCAAGTTTTTCTTTTCAAATAAAAAGAAAAATGCAAGCATTCGAGAAAAATCTCGAAAATAAAAAATTAGAAAAACTCTAGGTGCCCTTTAACAATCCAATATAGATAAAATTATGATGTTATTTTTTGGTTATAATAAAGCTGCAATTAACCAATATGCTACTGGACACTTGATCGTGTCTTTAACTTTCAAAGGCCAAGATTCACTATCCTACGAATTTCTACGATTCATACTTTTTGTGCACACATGCCATTTTCAAAAGATCGAAAGGTTGAGTATGGTAGTGATCATGGCGAAGTCATACCAGGTGTGAGCAGTACAGCAACAACAAAACTACAACAAAACAACAACTTTGACATTTGACTAGCAGATATAAAACAATGTATTTTTGATAAGACATTAGCAAAAAATAAGAGCAAGAAATAATCAGCTGGGATAAAGGGTCCACCTGGTATGAATTCGCCTTGGTAGTGATTCATGGCCTTAACGGAAGTTTTGTTTTTCGCGTTGCCATATTTTCTTCGCTTTTCCGCACTAAAATTTCAAATGCGTTACGGAGATCAAAATGAGAAACCAAGTATTGGATCGGTACAATTATGGTCAATAAAAAATTTTTACAATAATTATTTTTGAGAGAACTAAAAATATTTAAATCAGATTAACAGTGCCAATTATCAACTTCAATAATATTTTACCATTCAAGCAGCAATCGACCATTAGTACTCAGAAAATTTCGTTCGAATCGGTTGAATGGTTTCGTAGATCAGTGTAAACGTAGATTGTGTAACTTGAATACAAAAAATTGTTTCATAATTCCGAAGTGTTTTATTGTTCTATATTCCACTACCGAATATTTCGAATGAAAAAGGGAGAGAAGAGTGCTTAAAAAACTTTAGTTTTTATATGGCGTTACAGCCTCTGAAATGAAGGCTCAAACGGTCTAATTATATATAAAAATAGTTAAAGTTCTTTCTCTACCTTGATAATACATATTTTTACGGATTTGAGGTGGTTAAATCACTGAGAAATTTTCATCTTAAAATACCAACATTTTTTTCCGGAATTGATCATATGACAAACATTTTGAAACTTTTACTGAGAGACTAATCCTCCTATTTTATTTTCAGATATCCCTTGCAAGACGCAACTTTGCCTTATTTTACCGAATGGGTTCGAAGTACCTTCAATGTAATCGTCTATGATAATATAACAAAGCCTACGTTGCCCCAAGAATATCCGCCAACCACCGTTAATAAAGAATTTCTACAAGAGTTATACGAAACCGATATCTCTTATAGTGAAGAAGGTATAGATCGTTTTGTACGATGTCATGGACAAACCTTACATGATATTTACTATTTAAACCACAATAAATTTAAGAGAATACCCGATATAGTAACCTGGCCAAAAAATCACACTGAGGTAGAAAAATTAGTAGCCCTGGCCCATAAGTACAATGTGGTGGTCTTACCCTATGGTGGTGGTACTTCAGTGTCGGGAGCTACAACTTGCCCACAAAAAGAGAAACGTATGATTTGTATATTGGATACCTCGCAAATGAATCGAATGTTGTGGTTAAATAGAAAAAACCTAACGGTTTGTTTTGAATCCGGCATAGCAGGCCAGGACTTGGAGAAGATTTTACGTAAAGAAGGCCTGACAGTGGGTCATGAACCCGATAGTTATGAATTTTCTACCCTGGGTGGTTGGGTGGCCACAAGAGCTTCGGGCATGAAGAAAAATGTGTATGGTAATATAGAGGATTTAGTAGTAAGAGTTAAATTGGTAACAGCCGCTGGTGTTTTGGATAAAGAATGTACAGCACCACGCATTTCATGCGGACCCGATTTTAATCACGTCATTATGGGTTCGGAGGGCACTTTGGGTGTAATAACAGAGGTTGTATTAAAAGTGAGACCATTGCCGCCAGTAAAACGCTACAACTCCCTGGTATTTCCCGATTTTGAAAGTGGTGTGGCATTTATGCGTGAAGTTGCCAAAAGGCGCTGTCAACCAGCATCGGTGCGTTTAATGGATAACAAACAATTTGTTATGGGCCAAAGCCTTAAACCAGTAAAAGGTTGGCGAGAAGATGTAATGGATACATTTAAAAAGAAATATTTGACTATGATTAAAGGTTTTGATTTAAGCAAAATCTGTGCAGCTACTTTACTGTTTGAAGGCGAATTGGAAGATGTAGATCGCCAAGAGTCGCTGATTATAAACATAGCAAAAAAACATAAAGGTCTTTCAGGTGGTGGTCAAAATGGTGAGAGGGGCTATATTATGACTTTCGTGATAGCTTATATGAGGGTAAGTTGAGATATTTAAAATGAATATAACTGAAAGATTTAATTTTTCTACTTCATTACAGGACCTAGCTTTGCTTTATGATATTGTTGCGGAATCTTTTGAGACATCAGTACCTTGGGATTGCTGCTATACCTTATGCCGGAATGTCAAAACGCGTGTAGAATTGGTAAGAATAATTAGTTTAAACTTTTGGGACATCAATTATTTGTTGTTTAAAGATCTCAAATCAGAATTTCGTTACCCCAATTTATTTAAAATAAATAAGAAGATTATTTCTCTTAATAAACCGCCTTTAAAAAAATTATAAATTTTTATATGATGTTAGTTTATGAGAATAAACCTTTTTGTATTATTTTTTTCAGGAATGTCATGCCAAAAGCATTCATCATTTTTCCATTTCCTGTCGTGTCACACAAACTTATGATGCAGGTGCCTGCGTTTACTTTTATTTTGCATTTAACTATAAGGGCTTTTCCAATCCCGTCGAACTGTTCGAGCATATAGAAAACGCTGCCAGAAATGAAATTCTGACTTGCGGCGGTTCACTTTCACACCATCATGGTGTGGGTAAAATACGTGCACAATGGTATACGAAGACTATAACACAGACGGGAGCAAATTTATACAAAGCCACTAAGAAACAATTGGATCCTAAAAATATATTTGCTACAGGAAATCTATTGCCAGCAGACCAACAATCCACAGAGGAATTGAGTATAGCAAAGGATGTGGTAAAATTAAATAGGACTGTTAAGGCTAAACTATAATTTTGGGAACCTAAATTTCCACTTACAACACCTAACAAACCAACAACATGTGTTATTCAATTGCTTTTATTTTGCCAATTTTGATTTAGATTAAATATTTTTGTTATTAGTTTTAAAATGTAAATTTGGCAGATATTTTTATTGTATTACATGGACAAAAGTATTTATTAATCCTTAAGTATACCTAGGATATCACTTTTTGTGAGAGTAAAATATGCAAAAGCTATGGACGCACTGAGCAAATATTTGACCATGAAGCTTTAGCACTATTTTGACTAAAATTTTATTTGGTTTTACATGTTTTATTGTAAGAAATAATAAGTTATATTACAAAATAACTTAATAATTTGTTAAATATTTGTTCAATGTGACCGCATCTTAAGTTTCCTGAATATACATTTATGATACGGCTTTATCGATCTTAACTGAAAATTACTTTTCAAATATTTTTTTATATATTTTGTTTGTTTTCATTGTTATTTTTTTTAATGGTGTTTTGTTTGTTAAAATAAAGAAATTTTTACAAAAAATACAACGTTTAATATCTTTTCGTTTTGCCCCACATATGAGGGATAAAGAAAACAAATAATGTAGAGCCCTCGTTGATAACTATAACACTTTAAAAAATCCTTATAAATTCAAAAACACCAGCTCTGTGTTAACAAACAGTGTTGCACAACGACCATAATTGACCGTTAAATTTTGAATACCAAAATGTAATGTAAAACACACAAAGTGAACACAATTCTACAAAATTTGATTTAAAAACCTAATTTATATTAAAAACGTTTTTGATTTATTAAACGATTTTGATAAATTTGGATCACAGATACATATACATACATATGTAAGTATCTTGACTTGAAAATAGTTGTTGGTAATACTCATTCTAGAGATTTGTAGCTGAAGCGGAATAAAATAAATAAAATACTATTGGTTTAAGGTTTTATAAAAATCTTTTGGACACAATAATAAAAAAATTATTCTAAAAGATTTTATTCAGTTTTACCTGACAACAAAAGTGGGCGGAGAAACGATCATATCAATTTTTTAATTTTTTTTTTATAAAAAAAGCTATCCCCGGTGCGCTACGCTACACCCATCCACAAAAAATACAATAAACACTTGGATGAAAAGTATGACCAACCCTTAACGCGAAAACGCACGATATTCTCAAGTCAAAAATGTTTCTATCCATTCTTATTCTTATCCAGTCTGTATTTTGCTAGACTATGCACATAAGTAACCCTCATAACTTGTGAAAAGTTTCAAGATAATAATTTTTCACTTTGTACAGCAGGTACCACGCCCTCTATTCAAATTCAGTCTGTGTTTCTCTACACAATGTATCTTAATATGGGGGTTACTGATGCAAAATTCCAAGGCTCTAACTAGATACAGGATAATAATTTTTTACTTTGTATGGGGGGTACCACGCTCAATGTCCCAATTCAGCCTATGTTTTTCTAGAGTATACGCATGGGTATGAGGTTTACTTGTACCCACTTTGAAGACCATATCTATTACAGTTCTCTATATACACAATAATAATTTTTCACTTTGTATGGGAGGTACCACGCCTACTGTCCCAATTCATTCTGTATTTTGGCAGACTATGCACCTTAGCACAAAGGCTACTCTTGCAAAGTTTCAAGGCGCTACCTATTGCAGTTCGCTAGGAACACGATAATAATTTTTTACTTTGTATGGGCGGTCGACGCCAACTATTCCGGCTATAACTCATGAACCAATACACATACATAAAAACCTTGGTATTGACGTCGCCTTTCATATAAACTTTGCACAAATAAAATCGGTTTATGCATTCCAGAGACCATCAATTACTAACACAATGCAACTTATTTTTATAAATATATAGAAGAAGAAGATATAGATTAATAATCGTGTTATAAGTATGTTTTCCCAAAATATAGAGTAATAAGAAGTTATGGCCTTTTAAAGGTATCAAGGAAATGTAATACTCGAGTATATTATAAATTTCTTTTCAAGCTTTATTGTACGTCAATAACATTTTAACGGCTGAACCAATTTAAAAAATTTTCAAACAATGATTGATACTTTTCTAGAAAATGCAAAAATCAAACTGTGTCCTAGAGAAGAGAAAACAAGAGCATAACAATCATATGTAACTGTATTCGTTTCTGTTAATAATCAAATTCATTTTTTTTGTTCCCTTGGTTAGTGCCGAATTACACTATCGTTTCTTCTTTAATATTGCATAATATTGAATTTGTGTTTATATCATGCAATTTTTATGGCAGTAATTCGTATACATTTGTTTACATTTTAAACTTCAAAATTCATTTGGGGAGAGATTTCAAGGTAATGTTTTCTGGACATAGACTTGATATGTTGGCCCCGATATATGGCGCTTTCGTTGCGATATAAACAAATGGTTTAACTACAAAGTTACACATTTTATTCTAGAAATTACAGTGTGGACAAAAGATATTTAGGGTTATCGATTTACCAGTGCCTAAAAAGATCCAGACCCAGACAAGGAAGGGTAAAATAAAAAAAATAAAATTATGTTTTGGTAAAAATATAACTGTTTAAATCTGTTTGTAAAAAAATACTACACGATTTAATACGATTATTCAAGAAATCGTTTAAAAATTCTTGCGTTGTAGAGCCACACTATTATATACGCAAAAATAACCTTCCGATGTTTTTTTGGCAAAGTCACCGACCGATTATTGGTCAAATAAATAGTCACCAATATTCCGCGTTCTGGAGCAGTGTAGCGTAACATTGTTTATTAACGTGTATTTCGCAAGTGTTTACTACACAAATGTCAAAACAGAATTGACATTAGGGGCCAATCGCAATATTTATAGCATTTTCTGATAGGAGGATTACTTTTGCGCCACCCAGTATAAAGGCCAGGATTCACTATTCTGCACAATCGTACGATTCAATCACAAAAAAAAATCTGACAGAATTCTGTCCTACTCAAAAAATCTTTTTAAAATGGCGATGTAGATGCCACACTGTCATACAAAATATCGTCATACAAAAAATCGCATGGAAAAATACTATTTTATTAATTTTTTTAAAAAATCATATAATCGTACAGAGCTGTCAAAAAGTCTGTCACACACGTACACTTTTAATCCACACTATCACACTTTTTGAGCACACATGCAATTTTTGACAAATCCTACGATGACTGAGTATGATAGTGAATCATGGCTTATTTTGTATGATAGTGTGGCATCTACAACGCCATTTTTAAACGATTTTTAAAGTAGCACAGAATTCTGTCAGATTTTTGGTTAATTAAATCGTACGATTGTGTAGGATAGTAAAGCCTGGCCTTAAGGAAGATTTTGCAACTCCGATCGCATGGAAAAAATATTTTATGAATTTTCTTTAATAAATTAACATATCGTACAGACCCGTCAAAAGTCTAATCCGCACTTCAAGATAGATTTATCTTACTAGGTATTGGCGTCTCTACAACAAATACAACAATACAAGAACAAAATGGCACTTTGTTGTTGCTTTGTAGTTCGAAATGTCAAACAACATATGTACATAGAAGAAAATTGGGAAGGCGTATATGTGTTTTATTGCTTTCTCACTTCTGCACTATAAAATTTCTAAAGGGCAGTTTAGACAGTAAGACTTTACGTACGTAAAATCTAAGAGAAAATAAAATGAAAATCAATCCGTATGAAAAAATAGGGATTAAAAATCGTATGGTTTTTTCTTTCGTTTATACCATTGGTGTTGAATAAAATGAAGTAAAATTGAAACAGCTGTTGTTAGAGCAATAAAATAGGTGAAAACAAATAAATAGCATGCGTACTTGTGAAAAATATGCCAAATTTAAAAAAAAGTAACAAGGAAAAGGTTCTTGGCGTTGTACTAGCCATTGCCATAATAAAAAAAACTGGAAACCAACAACTAAAACAAAATTAAAAAAATTTCACGTTCTTTTGCACAAAGTTTTTTATTGTTTACAAACTTATTTGTGATGCCAACTGGATCTATTTTGCACTATATTCAGCGGTTTTCTGCTATTTTGACGCGCTTCGCCTTTGAAAAGTTAGCATTAATAAGAAAAGCGCAACCCTGATCTAATGAACTAGAATAGTTTTTGAAAAATTTCAAAACTTAAAGAGAGCCGTAAGACTGTAAAATTTCCATCCGTATTTTCTCTCAATGTCGGACAGTTTCATTACATATTATGTTTAGACGATACTACTTGTACTCTTCTACACAAAAATTTGAGATGTTGTATTACTTGTAGTATAATGTAAACCGCCCTTAAACACACAGCTTTTGACATATCGAACTATTAAATCAGCTGGGCGAACGACAGTACCTAGTAAGATGAATATACCTTGCCACACTTTTTGAACAAAAATGCATTTTTTTCAGATCGACTGAAGTACTGAGTATTATGGTCTTTAAAAGAACAACTTGAGTTTGGATAAAAAATATGACAGACCATAGATTTATCAGAGACTGCAATGAGTGAAAGAAAGAACCTACATATTTTACCACTGTTGTTACTTGTTTGCTGGCTTGCATGCGAAAGACAACAGCAGGCAAGATTCCAGCTGTTTTTAATTTAAAGATGATTAATGAATCCTCAAATCCTTTAGTTTTTTTTCTTATAATATAACTGTCTAAAAACTCCTAAGGTTTCTAAAACTTGTTGTTTTTTTATCTTTTATTTAAATATCATGGGTTGGTTATTTGCTAACACTTGTGTTTGTTGTTATTCAAATTTTATATGCTTTTTAGTTTTGTATACTTTTTCAAATTTTCCTAAAACAAACAGATATATGCCTTAGTAGTTTGAGATATTTACTGATTTAGGAACATTCACGCCTCAATGCAACAAAAGAAATGGGAAAAAAGGAGACAGAGGGAAAAGTGCTGCCTGGGACTCCTCAATACACAGGTAGTTTTTTTTCTTCTTCTTCTTAATTATCGCCTCATGTTGTGTGTGCCTGTGCATTTAGTATCTTAAATTAACATATTGTTGTAGTTGTTGTTGTCTGGTGCACTTTGTTGTTGGTGTGTTTGATATTATGTGTATTTAGAAGGTCGTTTTAGTATTTGAGTTGTAGTATTTTACTCGTATCTTTTGTGTGCATCTTAATTTTAAGTAATTTCTGTCTTTGTTTTAAACACTTTTCCGTACAAAAAAACAAAACAACAAAAAAAAAACAAAATAAAAAATAATAATAAAAATAAAAAAACTAAGAGATTAAGCTAAAAACAAAGTACTCATAAGATAACTATCGAATGTACAATAATTTTCAACTGCTGCTTACTTCCAGCAAATGTAATCCAATACTTTAAATGTTCATTAATGCGTTTTACTATTTAGTTTAGAGCGTAAAAGTTTAGTTGTAACACAGCTCCAGCACTCGTCCGTCTGCTTCTCTATTTTCCCTTGCCTCTTACCTGTGTCAACAAGCCAGATGACGTTGGTGTGCAAATTCTTAGTTTTAAATTGTTGAGTGCGATACATTCATGAATGAATAAATGTTTTGTACTCTTACTTACATACTTACTACATGTTAAAGCCGTCGCTTTGGTAAGATTTTATTTATTTAATGTATCTGCTTGTATCTGTAGGATTTTCTTGTACATTTTCTTTCGATTATTTCAAAGATATTAAAATATACGCATTCGTGTAACTCTGTATTGTTTGAAGATACATGGCTGATTATGATATGGTTTTAGATTTTAATACGTCATGTCGATAAAAAAAAAATAAACGTGTTAAAATGTAAAACATCACAAAAGAAATTTATAAAAAGAAAGATTTAAGTTACATCACTGGCAGCAATAAAAAAAAAAAAACAATTTATTTGTTAACAGATTTATTATCATTAATTTATTTTTCATGTTAAAAATTCGATATAAACTCAGGAAATACTAAATGAAGATTTGAGTATGCAAACTATGTTGAAAAGATCCGTGAAAAGTGCCTTTCGTTCTACCCTTCACCACAGGGGTCATCACGTTCCTAAAATATTTATTTTTGACTCCATATAGTATATGCAGTCTGGATCCTTCTGGCTTGTCTACAGAAAACACCAAAAGTATTTAACGGGAATGGAACCCGCAATCCTCAGACTGATAGACTAGTGCACTACAGATCAGTCCATGGCAGCACACGATATAATCCATATTTTATGACCGTCTGTATTCTTATCCCGGAAGCACTAATTGTCATTGTCGATACATTTTCAAAAAGTGATTCCGGGATATATGATGGCACCAGACGCCTTGATTTCTAGAAGCAGAATCTGTAAGAACAGGTCTGAGGCCCGACCAATGTCCAAACGACCACGTACCACGGGAGCCGGTAACCACACAGAGAGCCGCACATCACTATAACCGGTTATTAATGAGATCCCGTCGGGGTACACGTGTTGGCGGCGGTTTGGACCAAGGCCTGCAGGAATGGTGCGAGGTTGGTCAACGGAAGGCACTCAATTGGTAGTCTCCTAAACCCCTAAGCAAGGGGTTAGAACATGAGTCCAGGTTTTCCATGTTCTATAAATGGCTACTTATTGTGCAATCTCCCTATTGTACAATAAAGGCGCTAGAGTACGCCTAAATTTCACTCAGTGGTAAGACCACGGTCAGGTAATAGCAACAAGGTACTGACGTCAAATCTTGACCACATCTGACCTTGGCACCAAAGCTTACGGGGTATACGGGAGCACCAGTTTAGTGGCCTGAAACTGGGAGATAATAATCTTCGAGGTCTGACCAGTGTCCAATACAACTGGTACCACGGGAATCGGTAGTCCCACAGAGCTTTCTTCAAATCTTTGTGATCAGTTATTGGTGAGGAGCTTTGGATGAACGGGATTGCAGGAAGGGCGATTTAGTCCGGGGTTCTGTTGCACTTCTCAACAGAGACAACAATAGGTTGTCAGGAGTTTAGATAGTCTCCAACTCCTAAACAATTGGTATGCGCATTAGCCCTGTGGCAAGATAATCGTTAGGTTAAGGCAACACGACAGTGTTGAAGTTAATTTAATTTAATTTTTATCAACTAATTTTAATTTTGATAGAAAGTAAAAATTAATATTCATTCTAATTGTTTTTATAGTTATTATTTTATTATTTTTTTATAAATGTTTCTTCTTAAAATTTTATAAATTAAAAATTAAAATAGGGCACTCTGGTGAAAAATATATAAAACCTACAACTTTAAGCACGACCGCTTGATTTGATTATTACTTTGCAAGCAACATGTTGATATTAACTTTAGCAACATGTTTCTTATCTCTCCCATTTTTACTCTCTTGTTTATAGACTGCGAAAAAAAACACACGTTTTGTTGTTAAATAAGTACAAAGTGTATGCATAAATGTTTATTATTGAAGCTACGGAGCCTTTAACGCTTTGGGGGTGGTTTGATCAATGCTCTTTTTTTAATTTCGAGATGAGCGCATAAGGTTTTAGTTTCAGATATTGGAGCTACTTTCTTTGAAAGCAATGACTCGAACTGTATGCATTGAGAAACAAGGTTGTTTATTACACAAAAAATTAAGGGATTCCGACGATTGATTCTGATAGAGGAGACCAAAAATATATGCTTGTCGCCGTTTTAAAAGAGTACATCGGAGTTTTATTTTAGAGGCGGTGAAAGTTTTGCCAGCTGTGGCCTGTTCTTGCAGCATATCGGTATATACAATTATGTTTTCTTTACATCTGAGGTGTAGAGTATGTTCAGCAACTTTATAGAACATATTAACCATCTAACTGCCCCATAACGGCCTTGCGTGGCTTTATTTTAACAAATCGGAAAAAACGTCCCGAAAAAGGGGAATTTTTAAAATATAAAACTATGTTTTCTTTACATCTATCCTTAGCAATCTCGTTGAAAATGTTATGGCAAATATTTTTGTAGAACATATTAACCCTCTAACTCTCCCGCATAATGGCATTTTGTGGCTTTATTCTAACAAATCGTCAAAAATACTCCGAAAAAAGGGAAGGATTATTATTTATATTGCAGATCCATAGTTTGAATTTGTTTTAGCTTTTAAGAAAAAATTAATATCCAAGGCGGATGTCAATAATACTTATTGACATCCGCCTTGTCAATAAGTATTTACAAAAACATTGTTGAGGTATTAATTTTTGTTAAAAGCTTTTATTTATTGTTACCTTGCCCCGGGCGTACAAACTGTTTTTGCAGCATTAAAAAAGCTTTGACAGAGTGCTCTCTGGGAAAATGGGCGCACCAGGTGCCACCCTTCCTAGACCCTGAATCTGGATTATTACGGGTCCTTTTCGAGGCCCGACTACTGTCCAAACGACTGGTACCACGGGAACCGGTACCTCCACAGAGAGCCGCTCCTATATGTGTCCGGTTCGGGGGTCCACGTTGTGGTTTGGATCGATGCATGCGAAGATGATGCATTGTTGATCAAGTGTGCTATTGCCCTCTCAAAAGAAGGAGTTGAATAGTCTCCAACCCCTCAACAAGAGGTTAGAATATGGGTGCAGCCTTGCCATGTTCTATAAATTGCTACTGATTTTGACTGTGTGGTACATTTTAGTGCGATATGGGTGCTATTACACACGGCACGTTATCGTATTGTGTGCAGTACTACACAATGAAGTGCTAGTCTACACTTTCTTTTTACTCGGTGGTAAGACCACCGTTCGATAAGGGCCAACATGGCTAGGTGCTGACGTTAATATTCCAAGCTAAATTTAAACCGAAAATGTTCATGCATATAAAGGTCATGCGATAGACCATGTATAATTATTATTAGAAAAGTTGATGGGGAAACCCCTATCCAATATAAAAGAGCTCTTTAGGTACTTCTTTTCATTTGGTTCAAAAAAAAACTACCAATACAAGGTTTTATAATTGGGTAGAGCCACGCCCGTAAAAATAAACATGTTGTTAAAGAACTTTTCTACAACTGTTACTATTTAATCTGCATTTTCTGACAATACAAGGTTGAAATAAGAAAAGTGGGCGGAGCCATGCCGATTCGATTTTACCATTTTCGATTTTTTAATTTTTAAGACTATGACGGATTTTCCTTTAAAGTTCACATGTCGGCTCTCAGTGGTTTAAACGAGTTACCTTAATTGTAATTTAACAAAACAAACACGAATACTAAATGATGAGCCATGCTTTGACAGTCTAAAAAAGCTTAACGATAACTGTGTGTCAGACAGTCTTGTTTAAACATTTGTTGAGTTAAAACGGATTTAGCAAATTCTTTTTTTTTCTGTCTGCAGTTACCGAAAATTAAAATTATCTGTGTATTTTTAAGATTTTCTTTAAATTTTATTTTGAAGAATTCATGCAAAGTTTACAAGAAAGTCGTGTTATTTTTAAAACCAAAGCAAATGTATCTTGTATCTTGAACTTGTTTCTATTGCACTACGACTGTTTCAGACAGTAAATGTTTTTGCTGCTCCGTTTTAGTAATATTTATCGTGTTTATCCGTGTGGTGGTTGTGTAGTGAATGTGCATCTGTATAAGATATTTTTGTTTGCATCTGCCGGTTTTTCAGCTACGAATTGTGCATAGTGTTTAGTTTTAAATACAACGTCGTACTTGCAACATCTTGTTTTGATTCGCGCAAACTTTAATTTTACGAATGGAGCAGTGCAACGTGCGCTAGTTTCGTTAAAACAAAAAAAAAAAAATCGAAATGTAATAAAAAAAAATTTTGAAAATAGAAAAATAATTTTAAGAAAATTTCACAAAAAAAAACAAATTTTTTTTAATTGGAAAAATTTAACGACAAATTAGAAATAAATATGTACATCTCATTTAATGTTTAAAACAAAGAAACAAAGTATTTTCCAAATTAAATAATTTTAAATACAAACGAAATTTGTTGTGGTTAAATCTAATATTGTGTGCCTGTGTGATCTTGTCCAAATTAATTTGAAAATTCTCTAAACAGGTGCGTTTAATTTAATTTTTTTCCAAATTTAATTATCAGTTTATTTTTTTTTACTTAATTCACAATTAATTACCGTACGCTCATTCTAAAGTCTAAACAAAAACAAATTTTTTTTGTTTGTTTTCATGAGTTTAAAATATATTTTAGCGTTTAAAGTTCGCTTGTATGCAGTTGATATATTTAGTTGCCTTAGATTCTATTTATACGTGTGGGGTATTTAGTTCTGAAACTATATGCCATGGAATACACATATATATGTATATTTAAGTACAGGTGTTTAAGTCATTCATTTAAGTTAGAAACACTACTCTACATACATATGTATGTATGTATGTATGACAGAACGATCTATAGAAACCACCACTTATTCGAAAACATTTTATTTTCGAATTTTGTTGCCTATTGTTTCAACTTTTAATGGGCTTTAAACCCACATATGACATAAAATTTTATTATATAAATTTTCCCTGTAGGATTTTTATTATCTTTTTTTCTCAAAAGCAATAAAACTTTAGGTAACTTTTTTTATCAGTGTAACTAAATATGTATTCGCTTTTTTATCACTTCAATTTCTTTTCTTTCATTCTTTGTTTTAATGATGGCCCTAAAGGATTTTTTATTACAGGGAAGAGTTAAATTTGGTTCTGGCGCCACACAGTGGTGGAGTTACACACACACTCAAAATGTGTGGAAATAAATTTGTTGTTTCATTTTATTAAAACACACAGTAAACGGAAAAATGAAAAGGAAAAATCCCACAGTTAAAAAAAAAAATTAATTGGATATTTTAGCTGCATTAGTCCTACGAAAAGGCGGAGAAAATTTTCAATAAAACATTTATTATCATGCATATGAAGTTTTCAAAACGTCTGTTATTTTTCATCCTAGCTTGGGTTTGGAGAAATCATCATAGTTTAAAATTAATATTTTCTTAAGAAAGACAGAAAGAATTGGCTTTCCTGCAATTTAGGTCCAAATCACAGCCACCATGATACCCCACGCAGGGCCTCTCCAATAGCTGGTTGCAGAGATTTGGGAAAATCATGTGGAGCTACCGATCCAGTGGTACCAATTGTATGATGTCAGATGTCGAAGGTTTTTCTCTCGAAGTCCCTGCTAGCCTCGGGGCTGGTTCCCCTATATATCCCTGAAGCATTGGTGATAAGGAGTTAAATGTCAACAAGACAATATAATGTCCCAGGGGGAAGTGATTAAGATTAACGTCAGCTCCTAGCCATGTTGGCCCTTATCTGACGGAGGGAGGTCTTACCACCGAGTGAAAATAAGCACTCCCATTGTTTAGTATAGCACACAATACGATGCGGTGTCGTGTGTAATACCACAAATATCGCACTTACATGCACTGCACAGTCATAATGAGTAGTAATTTATAGAACATGGCAAGCCTGATCCCATGTTCTAACCTCTTGTTGAGGGGTTGGAGACTATCCAACTCCTTCTGTTGAGAGGCCAACAGCACACTTGGCCAACCTTGCACCATCTCTGCATGCATCAGTCTTAAACTAGCCACAGAGAGAAGTGCCTCTCTGTGGGGTTATCGGTTCCCTTGGTCCCAGTCGTTTAGACACTGGTCGGGTTTCGAAAAAAACCCATATTAAAACAGACCTGTTGTTCCAGATTAGGGTTCCAGGAACCATGGCGTCTGGTGCCCAATTCGGCCCGACAGCACTGCGTCAAAGCTTTGAGAATGTACCGCAATGACAATCAGTGTCCCCGGGGAGAGTGTACCTCATTGATATCAAATCAAATCCAATTAATTCGTTCAGCTCGAAGTCGATTCAGAAACCACCAGTCTATTTTTTTGTTTGAGCCGCCGCTAATGTTTCTTTGACTAACATTTGTGGGCCTAAAAAATCGATAAATAAAATGATGAGCTGTTCGGGACTCATCAGATTTTGAAAAAAAAAAAAATTAATTAAATGCAACCTGACTGATTCTTTTGAAAAAAAGAACAGGATTCAAATATTGTATGTGTTAAAGACATGATATTTAAATCGTAAGCAATTTTAAATGTTTGTGTTGTACTCTTAAGTAGGTTTAATATGAACTTCTGAATTACGATTTGAAAAGACTATGTCAACGACAAAACTCTCAAAATCATTTGCGGTCTGTCCACAATATTGATGTTAAATCATGTTGTTTTTTATTATTTTTGTTTTTATGACAAGATTTTTTATATATTTGTGGTTTTAGACAACTTTAGGCCGCCGCCATTATATTTTGCAAAGCCGCCGCCGGCTAGAATTTTACGATAGATACATTGAATCTCTCATTGAAGAGCGCTGCAGAAATGTTGTAAAAATAATTATGAGTGCAGATTTTCTAAAATTCAAGCTTTTTTTCACTCTATCCCTTTGAAAAGAAAAAGAAAGCAAGAAAGCTAGGAATAACAGCTGAAATTTAAGGAAAGGGCTCCACTAATTACCTCCAGTAGCGGATCAATTAAAAAAATTAAAAAATTCCAATATCTCTTAAACTTTAAAAGATCATACATATGCAACACATATAAAATTTGAAAATTAGATCAAAAATAAAAAAATGTTTAACAGCTTACGATTTTCATATAACCGAGTAACTCTATTTTGGGCCAATGTAACTCCTAACCTATGAGAGCTGTAAGGCATAAATTAAAATCTAGACTAGACTTCTTCTGTAGTTTTAAAAGTTTTATTGCAATTTAATTACCCCATAAGAGAGATAAATTTAATTTAAAATTTATTGGCCAAATCCCCCACTGTGCGCCAGGTGCAATTTTTTTTTTGATTTAAAATTTAAACAGATGCTTTAAAAATTTTTTGGAAATGAAAGTAAAATGACAACCATGAAAGAATCAATTTGTAAATCGAATTTTAATGTCATTTTAAAGTGACAGATGTTGGTCCGTAAGCCCAATAAATTTTTATCACACATTGTTAAATTTGTTAAAGAGTCTCATTAAACCTGCTATTCTTTTTGGAAATAGCAGAATTGTTTTTTAACATAAAGTTTTCTTACCAATTGGCTTTATGTCTAGTTAATAATATTTGGGTAACAGTCTAACCTGCCAATGCAAACCAGCTTGCAGCTGGAATAATTTAAACAGACTCTGAAAAGCATTGAATCCAGGGACAAGGCTCTGAAAAGCATTAAATCCTAAATAAACTGTCTGGTCCTCCATATACTCGGATATGTTATATCTATGTATGTACCAGATGCTTTGTCAAATCAAAGCAGAAAAGTTTTTATAATTAAAATTTTGACAAAAGCCATTTCTACACGAGCCATATGATGTGTCATATGATGTGTTAAAAGTATCATATCACATGTACATATTTATTTTGCGGTGGGAAACTTGACAAGTTGGACGTAAGATCATGTCAGAATTTCCCTTAATTTTTATTGTTTTTTTCTTTTTGATTTTTTGCTTCATTTTTATAACTAAAAACTGGTTTATTATTTTTATGGACAAACAGGTTATAAGCAGAACATAAATTTGTTTATCATTTTAAAAATTACAACCTGTTAATCAATCAGATGTAAATGGGTTTATGTCACATACGAGTACATATATTTTATATCTTCCGGCTTTTTTTTATATTAATTTATAATGTAAACAAAAATGAACAAATGTAGTAAAATCTATTCAAGAATATTTTATTTAAACGTTTAAAAAAACTGATTTTATGTTTAAAAATATTTAATTATCTAAATGATGTGGGAGTTGAAATATTTTATTTATTGCATTTACTCGTATCTGATGACCTTGTGTAAATGAAATCACCAACAACTGAAACATTATTTTATTTTTGATTACTAATTCAGGCCTTAAACAGTAAAGATGATCTTCAAGTTTTAAGCATTAAATTTCTATGTTGACATTTTTAAATGAAGATCAAGAATTTTTCCAAACTCTAAATGTTATGAAGTCATTTTATGGAGGTGGAAATAGAATAACAAATTTTTATTTTTCTATTAATAATCAATAATTTAATTTTGTTAAAAAGATTTTGTTGTGAAACTAATATTTATTCAATAGTCATTATGAAATTATGTAACTTTTGAATTTATTTCTTTTATACTTTCATTCCGAATTGAAAAGAATTCTATAAAAGGTAAATTTAAAAAAAAGTATAGTTTGGATTTCAAAAAGATCAAGAATCTTGATCAAGAATTCTTTAGATTTTCATTAATTGTACCTTATTAGGTTAGGTGAGGTTGAGAGAGGAGCACACAAAATTACATGAGTGCAGATCAACAAGACCATTATTGATCGATAGTGACTACTCAGAACTTTATTAGAACCTCAAGTTTTACAAGAGACGGTGCTGTAGCTTAAGTGGTTTTACACGACGTGTATTTGTCATATGACTTGTCACTTTTCCATGTGTAAATTCTAAACACGTCGTGTGAACCCTTTCAAACAAAACATGTGTATTTTCCATGTGTACAATACATATGACATTTTTCATTTAGAACGTGTTCTGAACAGGATATCAGAAAGCATCTGAAAAAATTATATATTATAGGTTATGTCAGATGTAATTACACATGTACGTTTGAAAGCAAAAATTATAAACCGTTTGAAAAATGCCTATTTTGACAAACACATGAAATTACGTATGGATTATCAAACTGACAAGTCATATGACAAACACACGTCGTGTAAAACCACTTTAAGCATACATATTGGCTTGTGCCCGGGTTCGTACCCCGGGTTTTTGGTGATTCAATTCGAGTTTTGGACGTCAACGAAAGTAATTAATTACGAAAGAGTAGTAGCAAGGGTGAAAAAAGACGAGGTTACGCCATCACGAAAATAAAATTGAAATTTCCTGCGCATGTCGGCTTAATGACGTCACGAAACTATCTTACTATTGGCTAATAATTTTAAATGAGAGAATAACTATAAATTATAAGAGTTTTTAGTAAAAATGTTAAGCGTTTATCTGCAGGGTAGCCAATTTTTGTCTATTACTTTGATTTTTTTGTACGTATTTATTTGAAGCAATTTGTTGATTACAGACTAGCCTACTTTACATTGGCCGAACAACGTCATCTAGAGCATAGGTAACTAAAACTCTCAATAAATGAAATGCTTCTGTATTGGATAAGATAATATTGCCCAGCAAACACAAAACTAAGCATTACAAAAACATTGGTAACATGCAATGCATTTTATGTTACTAAACATTTAAAACAAAGAAAACCTTTTCAATTAAAAGGCATTTTGATATTTTTCACAAAGAAATAAATTAAAAGAGGAAAAAAGGAAAATGTTTTTTCTTGAAGCAAGAAAAGCAAAATGAGGAAATTTTGTATAATAAAAAAAATTAAAAATGGAGATTTCAAGCCAAATAATAAAAAGTATAAATATTTGGAATTATAATTCAAAGGGTGTCCCAATAGTTCATGGAATTTGATGTATGTATATGGCCAAACTTTTGAACCGTTATAGACAGACAGTGAATCTTTGTGTCCAAGTCCTCTATAACAACAGGTCTTTAATTGAAAATTGTAAATTAAAGGGTATTCCAATAGCTGATGTTATATGATCTATGTGGCCCTATCTTTGAAACCGTTATAGACAGAGGCTTGGGAACACCAATAAAAGACGAATGCTGGTGAAAATAGCTTAATTTTTGAACAGTAATAGGGAGAGGGTTGACATTCACATAGTCTTTACTTTTTTTTCCCGCTAATTTTGGCGCATCTTTTATTTGTTTAGAATTAGATTTATGCTTACAGATTACTTCTTACATTTTTAGTTTAGAATTGGTGCCCATCTATCTGTTTCGAAGTCGGGTTTTTTGCAAATATTATTTTTAATTATTTTTTAAAAGGTCTTTTTGTGAATAAAGTTTTCTTCTTTATTTATGACATACTCGTATAATTAAAATATATACTTTATTTAATTATACAATTTTGTTTCAACTATTTTTTTTGTTAAATTTGTTATCTTTTAATTAGTTTTTTCTGTTGAAATATTGACTATATTCACTATCAGCTGATAAATGTAAAAAAAAAATATTTTTTCGAATTAATTAAATTACACATATTGTTATTATTGCACCGTATTTTTTTAATAAAAATGCATAATAGTTTAATTATCATCGAAGAAGTCAAAGAAATTATTATTAATAATATAATCTGTTTTCCAAAGAATAGAAAAATGTTCAAAGAAAAAACAGCCCAGTAAAAAATAGGATCATCTAAAGAGTAATCTTGGAGCGCTCCTTTGCGAGTAATGGATTACTCCATAAAACTCCGGACCTCATTGGATTTTTAACACAGCATGTCCGCAGACACGAGTACTCCTTTTAAGCTCCTTATGGAGTACTCCCTTTGATCATGAAAATGACGACAGAGAGAGTAATCGTTTTGGTCACCTAAAATAGCACAAAGGGAGTAATCGTTTTTGTCTCCTAACAGAGCATAAAGGGAGTAAACATTCATATAAAATACAAATTTAGAAACTAAATTTTGACATATTTTTAACAATTTGTTACTATACCCGTACCTTTTCGCTTTTTTTTAAAAACACGTCTTTCACTTTTTAAAACTAAACTGACTAAATAGAAAAACAAAACGAAAAAATCAACATTTGACAGTTATGTCAATGAAAAAAAAAACCAAAAACGAACTGATACATCCCTAATTGATCCATTTGGAGTATTAAGCGAGGCATAAACAAAAAAACAAAAAAAAAAAAAATTCGATAGCTCGCTTATTACTCCAAATGGATGAAGAAGTCATTACTCCTTTATTGCTCGATTATGGATTAATCCATATATTTTTTACTGGGAGAGCTCTGGCAAAGTATTGACACATACATACATACATACATATGTACATACATACATACATACAAACATACATATGTACATATGTATGTATTTAATGTTTTCTCATCCAAATTGTTTTATACTCAACGAAGTTATACTATACGAAATTCGTCGTCCGTCGTAGTTGTGTTTATGTCATTAAACTGAACAATAAATATGTGTTTGAATTTAATTGATAAACATAGATATGCATGTATATATGAATTAAAATTATATTTATGGATAGCAAAAATGAGGCCTAATATGGACTAAATGGGTAATTATTAACGTGGTCATATTAGACTTAAAGCAGCCAAAATAAAGACAGAAATTTGTGGAAAAAAACCTAAAGGCCTACTATTAAAAAATTTAAATTTCAAATATTTTTTATTGGTTAAAGAGGTGAAGGAATATTCAAAAACAATTCGTTATAGTTAAATTATATTAATGAATAGTGAATAATTATTTTAATGTTTGTTTTTCTAATACACCACATACATATGTTTTTTTTATATTTACAGCAGTGGATTTGAAAAAAATAAAAAATAATTAATATGCCGATTGCATTGCACGAGTCTTTGGCAAATGTTGGAATATTTAATTAAGTTTTTTATAAACAAAAATTTACCATCAACACGTCGTCCTCAACATGCCAGATGCTTCATTAGCTACTCGTCTTTAGATTGATAAAAAAATGAAAAAAAAAGTTCAACTTAAAATGCAGATATTTAATAAAAGTCTTAGTGGCAGGAGCAGAAAAGAAGATGACGGTTTAACAAGTAAATTCCATATTATTTATTGGCAGTTACACAATTAAAAGAAGTCTTAAAGTCTCTTTAAATGTCTTCAGTTTATTGGCAGTAAAATTAAGCGAACAGAGCTAAATGTTGAAAACGAGTATTTATTAATTGAAATGTGTATGCTGATGAATTGAGGTGTAAATTAAGCCACTAAACAAAATAAAAATGTTAATAAATTTTTAATGATTTCACGATTGGAGTAGAGATTTAATTTTATTGGGTCTGCTGTATAACAACTGGGAAATGTTCGAGACATTGTTTTTTCATTCACAAACTTTTTGCATTTAAAGCAAAGGAGCCAGATAAAGAAAAAGGAGAAACAAAAAAAAAAAAAAAAACCAAACCAAAAACCCGTTTAAGAAAATTATTCTGGTCTGCAGTTTTTGTTTTTGTCGTAAAATCTACAGCAGATGATGCCTTTTTTTAAACCAAAAGAGTTAAACAAAAAATTCCAAAAAAAAAAAGAAACCAAATTAAAAGTAGCATCCAGTTTTTTTACGAACAAGAGTTTGCTTCTTGCAACATCATTTTACGCCTCAACATCATCATCATCATTATCACCATCATCATAATCATCAGTATTTGTTCGTGATACCACAATTTTACCGCTGTTCTTTTAAACTTGTACCACAAAACGATACCAAAAATGTAAGTACAGCTTTTTCTTTATTTCTTTCAATTGCTGCTCTTTGTTGATCTTGAACATTATTATGTATTAGTGGCTTGCTTTCCAAGTCAATTTTTTTTTCCTTTTTGTAAAAAATTTCATCTTTAAGTTTATACGCTGCATCGTGCAACATGCAATATGCCACATATATGGTTATTTTCTCTAAAAGATGTTGTCCTTTCCTATTGTTTTTCCATTTTTATTGTTGGCATTAGAGTTTAAATATAAAACATGTTGGAATTTATTTATGATTTGATTTTTAAATGTGGGTCATTTATTCAATGGCAAAACAGTGGTTAAATATTATTGGGAAAGCTAAGAATTAACAAAGTATTTAGAAGAAATAAGTGAATAATGAATTTCAAAAGTAAATACTTAAAGAAATGTCATTAAAACCCACATTTTGACTCTCTGAATGTTATAATCCAATTTGAATTTTTATTGTGGACCCACTGTATCCTCCACTTCGTCAGCGTCCTTACATTATTTTGTCCGATTTTGCTTGAAATTAATCCAAAGCAAGTGTTCAGACTCTTACTTTTATAGCGTTTCAGATATGGTTTATGTATTTATTTTATACTAGCTGTGCCCGCCACTTCGTCAGCGTCCTTACATTATTTTGCTCGATTTTGCTTTGAAAATAATCCACACCAAATTTTAAACACTTAAAAAGACTATAGTGCTTTAGTTATGGTTTATGTACTTTCTTTATATAGAAGTATCCATCCCTGGATAAAATTCTAAAATTTATTTAAAATTTAAACTTATTGTAGAGTTTTACGAATAGTGTTTAAAATATCCCGCTTTAAAAAAAAAATTGCTGTCAAGTTTACAGTAGCATTAAATCGGTCAAATTGCGTACTTTCACAGCTTTTTCTTTATCTTATCTTGGAAATGAGAATTTTGCGGAAAAAAGTACCCTATATTTGAAGCAAGAAACTAAATTACCTCCTCATAAAATTTTATTTATATACATCCAGTACTTTTTAAGTGATGCGGACACAAACAGACAGACAGGAAAAAAGTTACTGTTTTATTATATATCTATAGGTAAAGGTACCCCCATCCCTGGGTAATTACTCAGGAATATAGGTGTTATACAAAATTCTTAAAAACAAATTTTTAAATTATTGTATGATTTTGTAAATAGTGTTCAAAATTTCCCACTGATAAAAAAGGTGCTGCCAAATTTTCAGTACCTTTTAATGGGTAAAATTGCGTACTTTCTCTTGGAAATTATATATTTTGATGGGGAAGAGTATCCTATATTTGAACAGAGTAGTTTTTACAACATGTGAACACACACAAGCAGACAGATAGACAAAAATTCTAAAAATTATTGTTTTGCATTCCATTTTGGTTCTGCACCAGCTACAAAATTTTCAAAAAATATTTTAATGGTCCTGTTACAATTGGAAAGTGTTTTTAAATATTCTTAGGGTGCCCAGGTAGATTAGTATTTTTTTGTTTAATTTAATGTAGGACGAATATCGAAGCAGCCCACTTTCTTAACGGGTCCCTTTTTAACCCCCTTTCAACCTCTATGATTATAGACAACCGAAATGTAATTACGGCAACCTTACCCTCATAGAGTCACGTGCCTTTAATCTTGACTTTAGTGATTTCAGATTGTCGAACTTCTTTCTCATCACGCACTCTCTAGTAATTGCTAGCATATGTTTAAGGCTGAGTTCGCCCATGGCATCCACATTTAACAAGCTTCTACCAGTGGTCCTAACTCTTATGCCAGCCAGTGCCGGACATTTACACACAATGTGCGCTACCGCCTCAGTCTCCTTCAGGCACAGTCTGCAAGTATCATCTTCTTCGATTAGGTAGGTTAGTAAGTAATGTGTTAGCATGTCAGTCTAGCTGTTGTGGGTTCAATTCTAAAGAGTCTCTCCTGTTTAGTCTTAATTTCTTAACTCGGTATATAAAGTTAGAATTAGAATTGTAATGTACCATGTAATAAAAAAATAAAAACCTTAACAAGTAAAGCCTGGTACTCTGTCATGAGGAATACTGTCAAACTACATACATATAAAAGTTGTATAAAAAGTCATGATAAAATGTTGCAGAAGTAGTACTCTGTTTTTACTGTGGAAAAAACTTTGAAATGTTTCTGGCAACATTTTATCAAAGCTGTGAAATAAATCAAAGGGGCATTATTTCATGTAGAATTTTTCAAACAACAGCTGATCGCTTGGCTTTTGTTAACATTTTTAAAACAATGTGGTATACTTAAAAACAATAAAATCGTAAATTCTTTCAAACCGCAAGATAGACACCACATATGAAATGTCAAATTTTCCTTGTGTAATAATAAATGTTGCTCAACATTTTTCACAAATTCGAACAGAGTACTAAGCTTAAGCCTTAATATACCGAAAATACTTTTTTTACAAGTACCAACTCCACTCCAGACAAATAAAAGTTTCTTTGTCAAATAGCAATAAAATACCCTGTCAACTAAAAAACAAAGAAATTTATTTTTTACGGCAATTTGTATCAAATCTCAACTGTGCTTAGCATCATTCTAAAACCTCTTACCTTTAGGCTGGACAACATACATATAAAAACTCTAGACAATTTTTTCTGAAAAAAAAGAACATAAATAATGCTGCATGTTTTTATAAGAATTATGGGTTTTATTATAAGATTCAAGGACACTTAAAAAATCCACTTACGTATCTGAATTGGTATAAACAGACATACATCTACTATAATGGTCAACTTGTATTTCTGAGGTAAAGTGGTTTTAAAACTCAAAGCAAACTTAAGGTAAAAAAATAAAAGAAAAACCCTTTATTAAGATCTGTTCTTTTATGGCTTTTTTTCTTAAAAAACCTTAATTTATCTTAATCGAAAAAAAGAAATCCATTAAAAGAAGACATGTGAAGAGCTCATGATAATTTTAAAGAACATTATTTTAATGACGCAAGCAGTGTAAACATCTCGTTCTTTTATGTTAACAAAATGTTAATTTAGCATTAAGTTATTAATACATACATACATATATTTTTAGCCTAAATGTTAACTTAGAATAATCAGAAATAGCTGATGTAAATGGCATATAATGTAGTTTACTTTGGGTATAATAGAAAAATTAAAGTAGATATTTACATATGTATATGATTTTTAATGGTCCATCTCTAAATTTACATAACGTAAATAAATAAATTTAACACGATCAACGTTTTTCATAATTATTTTGGTGGGTTTATTTCAAATTTTATAAAATTAACATTTTTTACATTGATTACCTAACGTAAATAATTTATGATTTAAGTCTTAAAGTAAACTTTTTGTGTAAAAATTAAACTTTTTTGATCATTAAGTAATATAAGAAGCCGATAGTCTTTGTTGCTAGTGCTTTAGTTCTTAAGATTTATTATAATTTTAATTATAGTAAATTAAATAAATAAATAACTAAAGTAATATACAGAAGTTTATTATAGTTTACACGTTTTTTTAAACAGTTTAAACCTTAAAATTTTGTAAGTTGTTATTTTATAGTGTTTTTTTTTTATTTTTTACATTGTTTACAAAATGTAATTAATGTAATTAACAACATATTTGCACATTTTGAAGTATAATTTATTTAAATAAAATAGTTTCTGACTTTGCAGCTAAACACATATATACACAAGGCGTACCTATTTTACTAGGTGGCAGCACGGCGAAGTTAATTATTTTTTGCTTTACTTTTGCTCTGAATGGCAGCTGTCAAAAATTCATTTATTTTTTTAAATTTGAAAAAAAGAAAGAAAATTATAATTATTTAAAAAAAAATGTTTCAATATTAAAAAAAAATAAAACAAAATACTACAAGAAAAGGTAAGAAAGAAAGAAGTGTTTTTAGTAGCTGGATGTGATATTTTAAATAGTGCTTTTGGCGTCTGTCGTACATGTAACCAACAACAAAATTCATGTGGGTGTTTTTTGGTGTTGTATTTGTTGTCGCGGCGATGCCACCTTTGTACATACATTTAATATTGTTTACATTATTCTAACAATATCTTAAATTACATTATTCTAAACGTAGTCAATTGTAGTATAAAAAGATGGCAATGTAAATATTAATGCAAATAATGTAAGCTAGTGTAAATAATATATGAAAATATATATTTCAACTATTGATCATCTTACTAATTTTTTACACTTTCTTAAATGCATATTTTCTATTTTACATAGTGTAAATAAAAATATGTTATATAGTGTAAACAATAAAAAATATGTTATTTTATACGGAATATTTTAAATACATTAAACAAATGAATCTTTAGATATTATTTACAGCAGATATACATACATTTATATATACATGATTTTTTATTGTTTACACACAATTTTTAGATAAAAATATACACAAAATTTAGTTTTATTTTATAATAAATAATATTTAATGAATAAAATATAAGCATAAACGAGTTTTTTACTTTTTTTACATAATGTAAGTTATTAAGTATATAATTCTGAGAGTACACATTAAAAAATATACATATGTAAAATATTTTTACTGTTACATGAAATTGACACTACTTGAAACTTTACTGAAATAATTTTATACAGTCAAATCGACGAATTTAAAATTTTACTTATTAAACTTTTGGTTTTTATCATACATGCTCATATTCATAAAAATTTAATTTTACTCGACGTATGATAAATTTTTTATGAAAATTTTACATAAAGTGTACTTCAAGTAAACTTTATTTTTTATGGATAAAAGCAAAAGTATACAAATAGCCTAAATATTAATAATTAAAAGCTTGTTTTTACGGTTTAAATAAAGCACAAGCATTTATTGTTTGTTAACTTTTATTTTACATAGTGTAAAATATAAAATTTCCCTACATTTTTAAGATTAAATAATTATTTAAATAAGGTAAAAAAATTACTCAATTTAGTATGAAAATATTAATTTAAAAATACTCTTCCATTTTTTTAATTTTATAAGAATATTTTTTTAATTGTTTACTTTCATTGTACAGCGGGTAAAAACAAGTCCTTTCGATGTAAAAAGCGATGTGTGGAAAAGTTTTTTATTGTTTACAATTATACATTTTCCTTAAAATATATATGAAAATTTGTAATAACGTAGAAGCTTACTTTAATTATTTTATTAACTACATCCTGTAAATTATTTTAATGAAAATAACTACTTTTTATATAATTTAATTGTTATATATGGATTTGACATAAGTATGTAGCTTACACTAATTTTACATAACCAAATATTTTCATATATTTAATATATTTTTTTTTCTATTTATATAATTTTAATAGAGCAATACTTAACATTTTTACATGATAACATATATTTTATATTCTTATCTAATCAATATTGTGACATTATTTCCAAGATGTAAACATTGTGAATTTTTTACATTATAATATTTTTATTTCTTACTTTTTATATACAAAAGTTTATAATTTAAAATATATACATATAAAAATATTTATGTTTGCGTTTAAAATGTTTGATTTTTTTGCATTTATATATTTTACATTTTTTACATGAGGTAAACTATTATAAAAAGTTTTGTTTTATAATTTTGTTATATTTTATATTTTAACATAAAATATTTTTTACATTACTTACACGACGCTACCATCATTTAAAGAATTATTGACATGTATTACTTTGCGTTAACTTGTACAAAAATGCACTATAATTCTTATTGACATCTTAGAAGTATAATATTTTATCATTCATTTATAATTGACTTTATTTACTTTATGTAAATAATTGCTTAGTTTGAAAATTATTTAATATAATACTGTTTTAATAATAATTGTAATTTTTGAGCTTTCTAATAATTTTATAATTATGTTTTTTAAGCTTTAGGTCTTTTTTTATAAAAATTTTATTTTATTTTTATAAAGACGAAATATTGAAAATAAAAATAAATTTAAAATTTTTATTAAAAAGACCTAAAGCTTAAAAAACATAGTTATAAAATTATACTGTTTATTTTTGAGGTAATATATAAAGTAGTTTTACACCACGTGTATTTGTCATATGACTTGTCACTTTTCCATGTGTAAATTCTAAGCACGTCGTGTGAACCCTTTCAAACATAACATGTGTATTTTCCATGTGTACAATACATATGACATTTTTCATTTAGAACGTGTTCTATTTTGATGTGACAAAGCATATGACATCCTGTAATGCCAACTTGATATTTTGCTATTTTAGCTTTTTTGTGGTACCAAAAGCACTAAAAGCATGGCAAAAGCACTACGTTTGTATCTTTGCATCAGCTGTGGTTGGCAATATAAAACTGTGTGGAGGAAAAATTATGTATTAAAGGTTATGTCAGATGTAATTAAACATGTAAGTTTAAAAGCAAATATTATAAACCGTATGTAAAATGCCTATTTTGACAAACACATGAAATTACATATTTTGACTGACTCCCATATGACATATTTTGACTGACAAGTCATATGACAAAACACACGCCGTGTAATACCACTTTTACTGATAATCCAATGTATCAATACGCCTTTTTATTTTTTATACATACTAAATAGGACAGGTTTAAAGAAACATTTATTTTTTTTTTACATTAGTGTAAAACAAAGGTAAACTATGACTTCAAAGACGTAATCTGCTTAAATATTGAACATTTTATTTATTTATTTTTAATTGACACCTTGAGAAAGTGTTAAATCTTCTTATTTTTTCTACTTCAAAAATAAACAAAAATTGATTTATTTTGGCGGCTTTGATCAAAAGTTGAAGCGTATGAAAAAGAACGCTTTTAATACCACAAATATTTGTGCCTGCAAATAATTACACAAACAACAAATATTTGGTACACAATGGCAAAAAAATAAAAATAAAACAACAACAAAGTACAATCAACTACTATAATAACAACAACAAGTACTTCTTAAGACCAATAACGAAATTGATTACCAAAACGTGTTTGGCAAATTTAATGAGTTTAGAAAACGCACATTTTGCATTTTAAAACCCCATCAACAAAAAAAAAACTCTTTTACCATGAAGACAACAACAAAACAGCAACAACAAAGTAAAGTATTTTTGTTAACATTAAAATACTCTAGAGACTTAAATATACTTTTAACATCACATACTACAAGTATTTAAAGAAAAAAAATTCAACAACTATTTACGGATTTTACGGAGTAGAGTTGATATTTTTCTTTCAATGAATATTTAGAAAACAAGTAACTAAACAACAACAATAACAAAAATGTATATATTTTAAACAAATATTTCTTTGCAATAACAAAAATGTACATTGGTTACACTTGACTAATGACTGTAAATTGTTAGATTTTTTTTCTTCTTTTTCTTTCAAAACAGCAAATACACATTTTTACATCATAATAAAATGGTCAAATGTGTCTTTGTATTTTTTTTCTTTCATTTGCTGATTACGTTTTAATTTAGTATTTATTTATATATTTATTTCTTGAATAAACAAGTATCAGCTGGTCAGCTGGCCAAGTTTTAAGATAATCCCCCGACTGAAAATATTTAAGAATTAAAGAAGTGATTGAAAAATGTGTAAAAATATTTGAGTAGGCAAAGTTGACTACTTAAACACCCTATGACGAAATTTTTCAACCACACAACAGAAGAGATTGAATAAA
This sequence comes from Phasia obesa, assembly GCA_949628195.1. Lineage (NCBI taxonomy): Eukaryota > Metazoa > Arthropoda > Insecta > Diptera > Tachinidae > Phasia > Phasia obesa. The sequence continues at coordinate 5,248,050 of OX451219.1, forward strand.
TCTCGAAATCTGGATGCAAAACTTTTAAATACATTCAGCGCCCTATGTTCCATTGGGAGTTAGAGGAATAAATCTATACATCTATATCGTATATATACGTATAATAAAATAGCAACTTCTTTCCGTCTCTCTGTCTGCTTTTCTTTTGTGTTCGCATCACATAAAAACTACTAAATGGATTTTAACAAAATTTTGTGAGGAGGTACCTTAATATCGTTATCCCAATATAGGATACTTTTTTCCGCAAAAATCTTATTTCCAAGAGAAAGTGGAGAAAAAGCAGTGAAAAACGCAATTTCCGGTTTAAAGGTACTGATATTTTCGGTTTAAAACATTTTTTCTACACTGTTATTTTTCAACTCACCTTTCTGTTTTTGAAAGTGGAATACTTTAAGAAACTACTGCCCAACAGATGGCGCCAGTTGAATAAAATTTGTATTTAATTTGTACTTTTACTTTGTGGAATTACATTGTTATTTCTCAGATTCTATTTCTTTGATAAGTTTGTTTAAATAGAAAATTAATAACAATTGAAACTACCGGGTAGATTGATACGAAGAGTATTGATGACGGACGTAGCTGTCTAGAAAATGCATTCTGCTTTGCTGGTATCTAATTTTTCTTTATCTCTTTATAATTAAGAACTTAAGCCTAAATAAGTAATTTATTAATTCAAAAATAGTTCATATAATATTTTAAACATCTCTTATAGACGTTTACAATAATTTTTTTCAATTTAGAATTTCTTATAAATTTTAGAATTTTATCCAGGGATGGGTACCTTAATATAAAGTAAATACATAAATCATAACTGAAGCACTATAAAAGTAAGAGTCTTTTCAATTGGTGTGGCATACTTTCAAATCAAATTGAGCAAGATATTGTCAGGACGCCCACGATGTGGCGGGCACTGCTAGTATATATTATAATAAATACATTTAGACCAATTTTTTTTCAAAACACGACTACTAAGTGAATAAACAATTAATCAAATAAAAGTCTGCTTAAGTCAAAATAGGGATTGTGCAAATTTAATTCTGGAAATATTGAGGCAAGAGAGTGTTTTGAATATGAATTTTCCTTTATAACTGGAAAAAAATTCTTTATAAACCTTATTTTACAAACGATTGTCAGCTCACAGTTGTAAAAACATAGCATACTTTTAAGCGAACTAAAGCAGGCCCCTTTTCCTTTATAACCGGAAAAAATTTCTTTATAAACCTTATTTTACAAACGATTGTCAGCTCATAGCTGTAAAAACATAGCATACTTTTAAGCGAACTAAAGCAGGCTCCTAGTATGTATATAAGAGTTGTGTATAATAGTTTAGCAGAGGAACGCGACGCCGTTATAAATTTTTTCTTATTAACGGTAGAACAGCCTAAACTAAAGGATGCAAGATGAAGAGCTTAATAATTGTATGGGGAGGGTTTAAAAGATCTAATTAGCCAAACATTACTTAACGTAACGTAACGTAGCGGAATGCAACACATAAAAATGGGTTTTGTTTAAGGTTCTCTTGTGCTCCTTTAGCTCCATTTGACTTTTTTCTTTTTGTAAGATACATTAGTAAAAAAACAAGACGAGAATAAGAGAGCTTCAAACAATTATAATTTCCTATGTCACGTTTCGTTAAAGTTACGTTTAGCCTTAAAGCCGATCACTACTGTTTAATAACTATGCTGTAATTTTCAGTGTTATTTATAGCTGGACATCAACTATTGTCTACTAGTGTTCGTTAGCTTAATGAAATTCAATGCTAAAGTCTAGCAAATCGTTTTTCTTCGCTTTAGGATGCCTCAGATACAGCCTACAAATACTATCTTCCTGCTGTATTCTGATGTTATGATATTCTCTGGTTACATCTAAGTGCGTTTTTCGCTATTCTACATGATCAGCATGATCACAATTCAGCAGGTTATCAAACGTCTGCAACCGATCAAGTTTCTCTGACTCTGATTGGACACGTTCTTACACAAACGTGTAGCTTAGGTTTAATTTAACTAGATATAGTTACGCCAGATTCAGCGCTACGTAGCGGCTTGATTGCTTATATGTGGACTGGTAACTGATCAAACCAGGCAATAAAGTCTCGCAAGGTAAATAATGGTTAATCTGATTTATGTATTTACTGAAGTAGTTCCTGCAAAAGAGGGAGTAAATGTTAGCGGAACAGATGAATCTTGCAAAGAACTTGCCAATATCGTAGTCATTATAACGGAAAACCCAACTCTGGAAATACCAAGAACAGAAAAAAGGTTGTAGAGCAAAAAACGAACAAACCAGGGATATTAAAAATTAGAATAACAGAGAGGCGAAGCAGTAAATGACGCTCTGTAACTTTATCCATTAAACACATCGAAGACAGAAGGATACCGACTGCAAGCTCTTAAAACTAAAATATACAAGTTTATAGGAAAACAATTATTTTAACGACATCATAGCTACAAGGCTATACGACCAGCCACGGTTGTGGCTGTAACCAACTTATGCATTAAACACATAGACAACATCAAGCTACCGACTACAAACTGTTAAAAATAAAATACACACGTTTATAGGAAAACTTTTATTTTAAAGCCATTAAAGCTACATGACCACTATTGTAGCTGTAGTGAACTTGGTCTAATTTCTATTTTTGTATGCGACAATTTTATTTTATTCGACAGAAGAAAACATTTTACAAAACGTAGATATGTACAGTGGCATCGATTTTTTGCAAAAAGTTAAAATTAAAAAATTTCTACAACAATGTCTGAGTTTACGATGTAGCTGTCGTCTTCAATTTAATTAAGTATCTGACTACACGGCGACAATTGTAGCCAATGGAATTAGTAGTCGTGTAGCGATGTAGCCGCTGTTATCTATGTGTTTAAAGCATTAGGCTTATTTCTATTTTTGTGTGGCAAAATTTTATTTTATTCAACAGAAGAAAATGTCAAAAAATTAAAAGTTATAAATCCATTGACATTCAAAAGGTTTTGAGAAAATACACACATTTTTTTTTGTTTTCATATGATGTAAGTAATTTTCGAAAAAGTTATTTTATTTTTATAAAAATAAAATACATATTTCTACAATAATGTCATAGTTTTGATGTAGCTGTCGTCTTCAATATAATTAAGTAGCTGACTACACGGCGACAATTGTTGCCAACTACATTTGTAGTCGTGTTTCCGTATAGTCGCTGCTGTCTATGTGTTTAAAGCTTTATTTGTGAATTGCACTGGATAATGTAATGGTAAAAGCCAATGCCTATTAATGTTTGGACTCTTAAAAAATAATAAATAAATACAAATTATGCATAAGAAATGCCAGGAAAGGCAAAAAGTACCCTACGCTGGATATATCATCAGCCTGAAAGTTAGCGATTACTTAGACTCGACAACGATAATAGAAGAGATTGACATCTATCGAAATTACTAAAGCCGAAAGTAAACCCTAATGATTACACGGTGCTAAGTGATTAGGAGACAACTAGAAATTAGAGAAAAGAAACATAAGCCCTGATGAAATCAAAATATCATCATTTATACATTAGATCAAGTCCCTGATCTCTCAAAATCTCGTTGTGTTATGGAATTAATACGAATGGTAAATGCTTAGTAATAAGAATTTAAAGTTAGTCGTAGAAAACTAAAGAACATAATCAAAAAAAGAAAGAGCATTTAAATGACCTTGAACGCGTTTGATGGCATCGTATCTGTATTTACTAACATAAACTGGTCTCAGGAGATTGATATAAATTGCTGTCTCTGTGTGACATTGTAGTTTGTTTAAGCCAAAAACCAGTTATTGTTAGAAATGAAAGTCAAAAATTAATTCGAAGTCACCAAAAACTCTAATTAATATGCTCGACATTTAAAGGGTACCACCACTTTACGAATATTAACGTATAAAATGGAATTTATGCAACTAAAATCTAGTCGAAAACTTAATGTTCTTTTATATATTTTTCTTAAATTGAACACGTCTTGTGCGTTACCAAAACACTCTTAAACATTAAACACCTGGACGACAGCAGGATACCGACTACAACCTGTCAAAATTAAAATACACATTTTTATATGAAAACGATTATTTTGACAACATCATAGCTACATGGCTACACGACCACCGTAGTGGCTGTAGCCAGCTTAGGCTAATTTCTATTTTTGTTTGCCACAATTTTATTTTATTCAACAAAAGAAAATGTGACAAAATTAAAAATACAAATTTATTTACAATCAAAAGGTTTTGAAGTATTTTTTGAAAAAGTTTTTTTTTTATAAATTAAATATGTATTTCGACAATATTTTCATAGTATTGAAGTATGTAGCTGTCGTCTTCAACATAATTCAGTAGCATGGCGACGATTGTAGCCAACGGCATTTGTAGTCGTGTAGCGGTGTAGCCGCTGTTGTTTATGTGTTTAAAGCTTTACACAGAATTTACTGTCTTTTATTTTTAGTGATTAAATTATTTATAAAAAAAAATATTAAAAATATTTTTAGTCAATAGCATTGAAAACAAATTAAATTATTTACTTGAAGTAAATATATTGAGTTGAGATAAAAAATAAAAATAAAATGATATCATTTACTCACGGCTAGCAATCATTTAATTGATAATTTATGAATATTTAAAAATAATTTATTAAGCTATGATTTTTTATTTTATTGAATAAAAAATTGTGTTTGACGAATGTTAACCCATAAAAAATTAAAAAGTGGATTTTTTTTTAAAAAATTCTAAATAAAAAAATAAAATAAATAATTGCAATGTTGTTAAAAATGCAAAGTTATATTTATATGTATGTATTTGAATCGAGGTAATAACCCACCAAACCAAATGCTTAAATTTTTTTTCTGAAGTCAGACTTGTCGTAAAGAATTCGTTAGGACATTTCGGTAGTTTCTCTGAAATCAGACTTGTCGTGACGAATTCGTTAAGACATTACGGTCTGTAAAAATAAAAATATATGAAACTTGGATTTATATGTAAGAAAATAAAAATCAAAATTGTATTACATAAATAAAAAGGAACAATAGTAAATACGAAAAATGGAATAAATACATGCAAGATGGACAATTGAAATCGAATTGATTACGGTAAAGTATTGCCTTCAATACTAAATTTTTAACTAATCACTATATTCTAAGTTCTAGCTTATATGGGGGTACTCACAGAAAACAAATCATTGCGATTTTGTACCTACATGTCGTTACGATTTCGTACCTACATATCGATACGATTTCGTTACTACATATCGTTGCGTTTCGTTCCTACATATCGTTGCGAAGTCGTGTCATCGCTTTCATATAAAAATTGTTACGATTTCGGTAATATTTCGGTTCCGAAATCGGAACATTTTGTCGAACAGTCGTTACGAATTCTTTACGAAATCGGAACATTTGGTTTGGTGGGAAGGTACCTTCGCACAAAATTTTATTAAAGTTTATCCAAGATACGAACATAGACAGACAGAGGGACTGACAGATAAACAAAAATTCCAAAAATTGATGTTTTGTATTGTGCTCTGGTTTATCAGTCTTCCGTCCAAAAATTATCCTCTATTTTACTTCGAAAATTCAAAATCATTTTCGAAATTGCAAAAATAGTTCAACAGTTTTGTTCCACAGCCCGCTGGGGTTCAATATACTGATACATTTGTGTTACCTTTAAATGCGTAAAAAATAAGGTTTCAAAAAATTATCTCCCATTTTATTTCGAAAATTCAATATCATTTCGAAATTTGAAAACAGTTTTGCTCCACAGTTCACTAGGCTGCAAGAGTTTTGTTCCACAGCCCGCTGGGGTCCAATATACTGATCCATTTGTCTTACCTTTGAATGCATAAAAAATAAGGTTTCAAAAAATTAACTCCCATTTTACTTCGAAAATTCAATATCATTTTCGAAATTTTAAAAATAGTTTAACTGTTCTGCTCCACAGTTCACTAGGGTCATTATGTTACCTTTATACTGATCCATTTATGTTACCTTTGAATGCGTAAAAAAGACTCTATAATGTAAGGGTGTCAAAAAATTATCTCCCATTTTACTTCGAAAATTCGAAATCATTTTCGAAATTCCAAAAATACTTTAACAAGTAATATGTTCGTATGAAAACATATTTTGTATGCCAATTTTAATGTAATACTTATTTATTTTCAATATAAAAAGTAAAATTTAAATTTTCGAAAATAGAAAAGACACTCCCGTCAAAGACTCTGAGTGTTTTCTGCATACAAGCAAAAAGCTTCGCAGGTAGTGTTGTCTTAAATATCGATTACTATCTGCGACAACAACAACAATATTTTTTAAATAATAATTCATTTACACACACGGTGCTGTTACCGTTTTATTATACATACATAGATGGAATAGAGATAAAAATTTACGAAAAACTAATTATTTCCTTAAAAAAAATAATATTTATCTATTATGAAATTATACATAGACGTTTTTAATTTTTATAAATAATTCTGGTTATATTGATTTTTCAAAAATACGATTTTTTTTATAATTTTAGAAAACATAATTGATACTCGTACATCGAAAACAATTCGAAATATTGAGGAAAATTATAAATTTAATCAAAATTTCAAAACTCTATACAAAGCGATATTCTCGTTAAAAGCTCTTTGCAGTGCCCAATTTATAGCATTCGATATCGATCGAATGCTATAAATTAAATTTCTATTGAAATTTAAATCGATGCCGAATGCCGTGATTTGCTCGCAGCTTTTTTCTATATAACGGCTCACGGTAGACTGATTGGTAGTGCGCTAGTCTATCAGTCGGGAGGTAGCGGATGTTTTAAAAAAAATCTGAACTTGTCCTTGAACTAATGTTTTTAGATTACTTAATTTATTTGTAATTACTTTATAATTATTTATTAAATGACCAAAAATATTATAATTTCCTTGTGGTTATTTTGTTCGACTAAAAATCTTAAAAAAACTTTGTTTATAAATAATCAGCAAATATGCGAGTTAATGCCATATTTATACCAGCTTTGAAAAAAAAAAAATAAAAACACAAAAATAGTAAAAATCAAATTTAGTTTCAAGTTATTTAGTTTCAAGTAATTTCCGTTTCTACATTTATGGTGCATAGATTAATTTTAATAATTTTATAATAATAGGTCTCATAATAATAATAATCTTTGATTGAATGAATGACCTTACACACTGTGTAATTTTTTAAGTCATGGCAAAATAACCATATACGGACACCACTACGTCATAAAGGACCAAAAAAAAGACCCCTGTCTCCCAGTTTTGCCCAAAGTCCGCCAGGTTTTTTTTTATGGGCCCTCAAAGATGTGGGGCCTCGATGTAATTTTTGCAAAAAAATGATCATTTACTCAAGCTCATATTTTGCAAACCGTTTGGAATTTTGATATACTCTCTGAGGCAAGTAGCTCTTGTCATAAAGAACAAAAATTGTGAACATATAAAATCAAAAAAACTTCATCTTCAAGGTCAAAATCGCAAAAAACTTTAAAAAATTCAATTTTTTACCTTTTTTCCCCTGTTCAGGTCCATAGGTAGCAAACCGTTCAAAATTCAAGGAAACAATCAACTACAAAAATGAACCTAAGATATCAGTAAACAACTTTCTAGAACATATGAACTTCCTAGGAATGATTCTTAACGCCGTTTAGGTAGCGCTTAGGTAGCTGCAAAAGTGAAAAATTTCCCGAAAATTTTTTAGCTACCTAAGCGCTACCTAAACGGTGTTAAGAGAGCTACAACTTTGCCTCAGAGAGTATATCAAAATTTTTTTTTCAAAAATGACATCGAGGCCCGACATCTTTGAGGGCCCATAAAAAAAACCTGGAGGACTTTGGGCAAAACTGGGAGACAGGGATCTTTTTTTTTTGGTCTTTTATCACGTAGTGGTGTCCGTATATGGTTATTTTTTTCCGTGTTGCACTGTGTTATCAGTAAATTATTTAAAAGGATTAAATCTTTTTATTAAATCAAAACTAATATTATAATTAAACTCTAAACCCATAGTAATAGAAGTAAATATTGGTTGTAATATCAGATGTATTTAAAAATCTTAAAATTTTTTATAAAGTAAATAAAAAATATAGAATGTTTAAAATTTATTAGTCGAAATATTTATTAACATACAAATGAAATTAAACAATAGCGAAGCTTAGGTCTTCGTTATCACCAATCATCGATAAATGATTGAGTATAAATTTCTCGTATTCTATTATCTTAGTTTGGTTGGTTAGATAGATGAGGCCTTCAACTAAATACCACCCAAAGTATGTAGCTACGAAGAATGTGGAAGACGGATTTAGCTGTCCAGAAAATGCATTACATTCTGCTAGTGTCTAAAATAGAAGTTTTTTTTCCATTTTTCTTCACAATTAATCACATAAATAGTTTGTAAAAAAAAATATTAGAATTCAGAGAAAATGGTTTTATTTCATTTTAGACCATTTTTATAGTTTTTTCCCTCCCAAACATAATATGATTTCTCAAGGGCCTCAAAATAGGTGTTTGACTATATGAGAGTATACTGGATGGGGTAGCAGTCTTTGGCACGCTTTAAGGATTTTTGCAATAGTGACGTAGATTAGTTTGATTACAACAAATTCATGAAAAATGTGATGTACCTGCTTTGTTGAAATGCATAGAGCCTCAGCCACCTCATCGTCCTGATCGTCCAAAATTACTCCCTGTATCTTATTGACTGTTTCTGTATTAGCATCCTCTATTGGACTACGTGAACGTTAATGTAATTTATGCGGTTAAGAGCACAATGCAACGTAGCAAAGTGTTTTTAACCATTTCAGTTAATAGTACACATTGTGTTTGAATGTCCAGCACTGGCTATTATAAGACCACGGACGATAGGTAGAAACTTACTACATGTGAATGCCATGATCTTAGGATCTAAGCCTAGCATAAATGCTAGCAATTACAATTCGGGATGAGAAAGAAGACCGAATGATACCAGTCGACAGTCTGAACTCATTAAAGTCAATAGTAAAGGCTAGTGGTAGCACGTAACTCAATGAAAGTAAGGTTGCCTATAATCTTTGAGTATAAAAGAGCGTCGAAAAGGGACACATTAAGAAAGCAGTCTGCTTTGATATTCCCCCTATATTAATAATAATAGCCCAAAGTACTCCATAGTATTTATCGAGCTTTTCCTTGATCATGTCTTTTTACGTAAGAAATAATGTATAATCGGCACACGAAATTCATTTTTGTCCAATTTCGTTAAAATTAACGATATAGTCTGCTGGAAGCAGTATTGCATTGCAAGTTACTACGCAAAAAAAAAAAAATTCACTGAATTATCAAACTGCCCTTATAGTTAAAAAAAAACTAGAAATATTTAATAACTAAAATTTTTTAAACTAAATGAGAGTTTTTAAGAAGTTCAATACAAAAAATTTTCAGCTGACTATTAAAGCTTTATTGGCTAAAATCGAATCAAAGAAACTTAAGATATATCGACAACTTTATCAGTACCTGATTAAGTATGTAGAATAATCCGAGATACTGAATTCTGCGCCCAGACCCCATAACTTGGCCTTTCACAGACGCTTAACTCGAATGTGATTTTAAGAGGACATTATTACGTGACCTATGTAGGAAATTAAATTTTTTCTTAAAAAATCTTATAATATCATTATCAACTCACTTCTTACGTCCTGATTTATAAACAGGCAAGATACACTAATCACAAATCCTTAGATTCACTTTTAAAGGCACAAAGCTATTAAAAATATGTGTGTCATTTAAATTAAATTTGGTTTATGACTAAATGAATAAATACATTTTTCTATAGTTAATCAATGTTTCTTCCGTTTTTTTGAATAGGTTTTATATTTCTCAATAGCATTTGAATTCCAAACACGTTTCATTTGTAAATTGTATACAAATTTTATATAGTTTTTGCAAGAGTTTTACTTTTCCCCTCATTTTTAATTTATTTAATTTAATTTGATTTTATTTAGTTTAATTTTTTATTTTTGTTGTTCGCTGTTTAGCATTAAATTAGCAGAACAATTTAAACATTTGATTGCAGTAAGTTAAACGCAAATAATTGAGTAACAACTTCAGGCTTTTGTTGTATATTTAGGTGAAATCAATTCATAGAATAGTGAAGTAAGTAAATAAATAAACTGTAGCGCCATTCTGGCACTATGGGTATTAGATTAAATTAACTCGATTTCAATCACAAAAATTAACTATAATTTCGGTGTGTTCATGTTGATGCAAAGCACACACTTATTACATTAATACAAACAAATTTTTAAAAAGTTTTTACAAAAAATTTCCAAAAAAATTTTACGAAAAACTTTAAGAAAAATTTTACAAATAATTTCCACAAATTGGAAAAAAACTTACAAAAAGTTAAAAAAAAAATTTTCAAAAAATATTTTCGCGAAAAATTTTTTAAAAAAATTTTCAAAAAAATTTTATAAAAAATTAAAAAAAAATTTTTTACAAAAAAAACTATAATTTTTTATTAGGAAAAATTTTCTAGAAAATTTTTACAAAAAATTTACTATAAATTTTAATAAAAAATATATTATAAATTTTTACAAAAAATTTCCTGTAAATTTTTACAAAAAATTTCCTATAAATTTTTACAAAAAATTTCCTATAAATTTTTACAAAAAAATTTCCAATAAATTTTTACAAAAAATTTCCTAAATATTTTTACAAAAAATTTCCTATAAATTTTTACAAAAAATTTCCTATAAATTTTAACGAAAAATTTCCTATAAATTTTAACAAAAATTTTCCTATAAATTTTAACAAAAAATTTCCTATAAATTTAAAAAAAAAAATTCCTATAAATTTTTACAAAAAATTTCCTATAAATTTTCACAAAAAAAATTTTCTATAAATTTTTACAAAAAATTTCTTATAAATTTTTACAAAAAATTTCTTATAAATTTTTACAAAAAATTTCTTATAAATTTTTACAAAAAATTTCTTACAAATTTTTACAAAAAATTTCTTATAAATTTTTACAAAAAATTTCCTTTAAATTTTTACAAAAAATTTCCTATAAATTTTTACAATAAATTTCCTATAAATTTTTACAAAAAATTTCCTATAAATTTTTACAAAAAATTTCCTATAAATTTTTACAAAAAATTACCTATAAAATTTACAAAAAATTTTCTATAAAATTTTACAAAAAAATTTCCTATAAATTTTAGCAAAAAAATTTCCTATAAATTTTTACAAAATATTTCCTATAAATTTTAACAAAAAAATTCCTATAAATTCTAACAAAAAATTTCCTATAAATTTTAACAAGAAATTTCCTATAAATTTTTACAAAAAATTTCCTATAAATTTTAACAAAAAAAAATTTATATAAATTTTTACAAAAAATATCCTATAAATTTTTACAAAAAAATTTCCTATAAATTTTTACAAAAAATTTCCTATAAATTTTTACAAAAATTTTCCCATAAAATTTTACAACCAATTTTCTATAAATTTTTACAAAAATTTTTTACATGGTTAGACATTTCCGGTGGAAATAATTGAAGAAAATTTCTCTTTTTAGTGATGGATTTGTCAAATAAGAGATAACTAGGGTTGCAAGATATGGCCAAACGTGGTCATTTCAAAACTTAAGAGTATTTAGCGATTTAATTTTTGATTTTGCGAGATAGCTATTTTTCATTGACTGATTGAAAATGTGAACTTGCACTTTTTTATAAGCCTGCCTTTAATTTTGCAAATGCTAACATTTTGTTTGAAAACCCGTTAGCTTAAAGAATAGGAACATTTTTTTCGAAAAGACGTCATCAAAATGAGCATTCAGTTTGTCAGAATCCACGTTAGCTAGGTGACTATGATCACTATAATTAATATTATATAATTGCTGAGTGAACGTTTCTTCCTTGTGCATTGTGAATTTAAAATCAATTTTAATGCAATTACATTTAAGCAATTTAATTTCTTACATAAATCTTGTTTCTTACTCAAGGCCATCTAAAAAATAAACACTTTTTTAATCTCCCAAAACAAAAATCATCTACAAAGTATGAAGCTAATAATTTTGAACATAATGTTTAACCCCACTCACTCACTATAATCATCAAATATAATTGTGTAATAAATTTTGATTAAACTCAAATTGTTTTTACAACGAATTCGATTTCGTAATCACAAACATTATTTTCATGAGTGTATAATCAATATTTGCTTGTTCTAATGGCATGAAAATATACATTCGCAAGATTACATGCCATGATATTGAAGGCAGAGAGGGATGTTGTGAAAGATTTGTTACTGATGCGATGTCGAAATCTTATTTAATTGCAATGCCTAAAGGAAGTTGTTGGAATTACAAGATCGTTAAGTGATGATAAGATAGGAAAATAATGTAATAGTTATAATAATGGTTTTTAAATGCATAAATAATAACATGTTATGGAAAAATAATAAAATAAAATAAATTTGATTAAGACGCTGAAAATAAATTTGAATAAATTTTAAAATTGTGCCTGTAGATGCAAACTGAGTTTTTCCGCAAAACATAATGTGACGTATGTATGGATTTTCATCTTTATTACAAAAAATCAATTTTAATAAAGAATTTCGTACATATTAAAAATTATATGATAAAAATATCATTAATTTAGGAATTATTTTTTTTCGTAAAAATAGGTTAGCTTTAGGCAGTTTTGTACCACAGCTCACTTAGTATTACCTTCGAATGCGTAAAAAAATAAGTTTCTTTTAAGTTTATTTGTCCAAAAATTATCCTCTATTTTAATTCGAAAATTCAAAATCATTTTCGAAATTGCAAAAATAGTTCAACAGTTTTGATCCACAGATCGCTGGGGTCCAATATACTGATACATTTGTGTTACCTTTGAATGCATAAAAAATAAGGTTTCAAAAAATTAACTCCCATTTTACTTCGAAAATTCAATATCATTTTCGAAATTTTAAAAATAGTTTAACAGTTTTGCTCCAGAGTATTGTTCCACAGCCCACTGGGGTCCAATATACTGATCCATTTGTATTACCTTTGAATGCGTAAAAAATAAGCTTTCAAAAAATTAACTCCCATTTTACTTCGAAAATTCAATATCATTTTCGAAATTTTAAAAATAGTTTAACAGTTTTGCTCCAGAGTTTTGTTCCACAGCCCACTGAGGTCCAATATACTGATCCATTTGTATTACCTTTGAATGCGTAAAAAATAAGTTTTTAAAAAATTAACTCCCATTTTACTTTGAAAATTCAATATCATTTTCGAAATTTTAAAAATAGTTTTACAGTTTTACTCCACAGTTCACTAGGGTCCAATATACTGATCCATTTATGTCACCTTTGAATGCGTAAAAGAGATTCTATAAAGTTTGGGTGTCAAAAAGTTATCTCCCATTTTACTTCGAAAATTCGAAATCATTTTCGAAATTCCAAAATTCTTTAACAAGTAATATGTTCATATTAAAACATATTTTTTATGCCAATTATAATATAAAACTTATTTATTTTCAATATAAAAAGTAAAATTTAAATTTTCGAAAATAGAAAAGACTTTAAGAATTTGTATTTTTGCATAAAAATTAATATTTTATAACATTTAGCTTTAAAATAAAACATTTCAGTGAAATTTAAAAATTCGAAGTTAATTTCAAAATTTCGAAAATATTAATTTTTCTAGATTTTTGCGTAAAAATGATTTTTTTTGAATTTTAAAATTGATTTTCTGCTGTATGACAATAATTTAAAATTAAATTATGACAATAATTTAAAAAAATTGATTTTCTGCAATATGATAGTAATTTAAAATTAAGTTCGGAATTAAAATATAAATATGATTTATCTAAAATTTGTAAATATTTTTTTTGTATAAAATAAATATAAATTCTAAAAATTATGCAATGAAAAGAAAAACTAATTAATTTTATTAATAAATAAAACGAAAACGTGGCAGTTTTTTGGACAAAAAATATATGTAACGCCATACAAAAAATAACACTCCATACTGTTTTATAATAAAATAGTTTTAAATAAATAATATTATTTTCTGGCTTAGAGACAAATATTTAACAATTAATTATATTTAATGGTTTAACAATAAATGTCATAAATATTTGTAGTCGATTTTTATTGTAAGTTGTTACATTATTTTCCTATTCGTAATTTAATTACATATTTAATAAGTGTTGATGTCATGTTTATTTAATAAAAAAAAAAAAATTAACTCGTTTTTAGCTGAATTCATTTCACTTCGAAAACAATAAATTATTTGCCCCTTTTAGAATTTGTATTTTATTTTTAAGATGATTATTTATTCAAAAGCATAATAAAAGAATAAATTTATTAAAGTTTTTGTTGATTACATAACATTTATATAAACACAAGCCAGCTCTTGTTAACATACTTTTTGTGAGTGTAATTATATTTTGAATTAATAACAGAAGCCTTGTCAAATGTTAATGAAAAATCAGAGATTTCAAAATTATGAGAAAACAAAACACACAATATTCGCTAATACAACAACAATTTAATCGTCATCTGTCAAATCTGTAGACGTTATAATATGCAAAACTTAACGAAGCTTACAATAACCAACTGCTTATAGACACTGAGAGTAAATTTATCAGATTTAACACACAATTCCTTACACTCATACTTACACATCGATAGAAAATTCATTGGAATTGATTGTACAAAATGATGAGTTTAAAATTACTTTAAGACGCTCAGCTCAGCTCAGAATGTGTAAAATGCAAATAACGATAATTTTTTCCAATTCTCATGCAAAATCTTAGTTTTTTTTTGCTTCATCTTTGTTAATGGCCTGTTGAAGTATTAAATTAATGTGACTACAAGTTTTTTTACTTTCAATCTTTGGCTTTGAATTTCATACCACACACATGATGAGCTTAATTTCAGTTTGGTTTGGATCTTTTTGCTGACTTCATATTCGTTAATATGTTGCATTTTATTTGCGTCATTAATTTTTTTTATTTGTAGCACTTTAAGCTTTAATTGCAAACATTTGTAATTATAAAGGTTAAGAAAAAAAAAAGAAAAATCAATTTCATCATCATTTCCTTGAAAGTTAAAGTGCAAGGGTGGACAAAAAAAGATTTTTTTAATGTAATAAAATATTTTTAAATGTTTTGCAAACTTAATGCTGGTATATGTTAAAGCAATGATGGCTTAAAAAAGAGTACCCTAAAAAATAATTTCTACTAAAGTGCCTAACAAAAAGTACCTTTAAAATATAAAAATAATATTGCATTTTTAAAAAATGGACCTGCCAAAATAGTGACTTTAAATAAGTACATTTTATGTCATATCTAAACTCCTTGAAAACAGCACGTTGTTGAAGTCCCCTTTAAATAATTTTTAAAAATTCACTTTTAAGAAGTACTTTTTAAAAAATTTTTTTAAACCCAAAGAAACCGAAAAAGTACTTTTTTTGATAAGTTTCCAAAAATTAATTTTCTTCAAAGGTACATTTTCGAAAGGCTGTTTTTAAAATGTCTATTTCCAAAAAGTGGTTTTGAAAAGGTACTTTTTTAAAGTACCTTTTTAAAGTACTATTTCAAAAGTTACTATTTCAAAAATTATTGTTTTAAAGTTAATTTTTAAGAGAAATAATTTTGGATACAATTTCATAAAAAACCCTTTTTAAGAGCACAGACATGATATATAAAGGGTGATTAAATTTTAAGGGCCGATGTTGATTTTGAATAAAACACAAATTTTGTAGGAAATTATTGTCATTTCTTTTTATTTTTATAGTATTGTTATGGTTCAATTATGTACAAAATATTGGCCAAATGGCCGCCGCGACCTCGACGGCACACTTCCATCCGATGCTCCAAATTTTCGATGACGCTAAAGGAATAATTGAGGTTCTATGTCATTATTGTGACGAGTTATCTTATCCTTCAGCTCTTGAAGTGTTGCAGGCTTATCGACGTACACCTTTTCTTTCAAATAACCCCAAAAGAAAGAAGTCCAACGCTGTCAAAACACATGATTTTGGCAGCCAATTGACATCGCCACCACATGAGATAATACGGCAATTGCATTTTTCGCACAAAAGAGCCATTGTTTCGTTAGCTGTGTGGGAAGTGGCATCGTCCTGTTAAAACCACATATCGTCTACAACCATATCTTCCAATTCGGGCCATAAAAAGTTCGCTATCATCTCACGATAGCGAACACCATTCAATGACCGGCCTCATTTTGGAAAAAATACGGCCCGATGATGCCGCCAGCCCATAAACCGCACCAAACAGTCACTCTTTGTGGGTGCATTGGTTTTTCGACAATCACTCTTGGATTATCATTCGCCAAAATGTGGCAATTCTGCTTATTGACGAATCCACTGAGGTGAAAATGTGCCTCATAACTGCAGATGATTTTCTTCGAAAATTGATCATCCAACGTTGGCATTTCGTACCACCATTCTGACCATTGCTCGATTGTGTATCTTTCCATGGTTCAAAATGAGTTAGTCTGAAATTGCGAAATGTTAAATTAAATGCAGAAAAAAATTTTCACAGGTTCTATAGTACTATGCTCCCTTAAACAACAAGTATAAGAAATAATTACGAAGTAAGAAGGCGAAAATTTTAAGTAAGTTTTTAAAATCAAGTGATAAAAATAAAAAGATGAAAAGTTAAAGGGTGTCCCATATAAGTTGGGAAAAAATTTTATACTTTTAAAGTTATAAAAGTTAAAAATATACTTTGGTACGGTATCCAACGTGTGTTGGTCACACTTTAATGATTTCTTTTATATTTAAAGGTTTCATTAGTTTTCACTTTTACTTTCCGTTGCCGTTCTGTTACTTTCCGTTCTGTAAATTCATTATTGTACTTTTTCAGTTTTATCCGCTCCACTGCTTATTTTTCAAAAATATTATTTATCTGTATTTCCCAAGTAAAATAAATAAACAGTTTAAAAAATCACAATAAAATAAAAATTTTTTCTGAGAGGTTATCAGCTGTTTCTTGCTTTTACTTGTCAAAGTTTTGTTTTTAACATTTTCATCCGCAACGGAACGAAACGGAACAGAAACACTAACTCCATGAACACATTTCTATTCATAACAACACGGAAAGTAAAAACTAATTCTACCTTAAGTGATTTTTTATTTTTGACAACTCTGACCAAAACGGCAGTCACGCTAATATTTCTTTATTGGAGATAATCATATGTTAATAATCAAAATTGACAGGGTGTAAATAATGTGAGAGAATTGCTCAAGAATTTATTATTAAATAAAAAATGCCATGAAATTAAACATTTTTTGCGGTTAACCCAACTGTCAGCTACTTTTTGCAACAACAAATTGTTTATTAATTATATCGCACAGTAAATAAAAAAAAGACTCAAACCAAAATTTATTAAAACTATTTTTTTTATAAACCGGTTCTGGTAAAAGATCGAATCTCTAAAGATCACTAAAAATTCGTTTGCATCTTTTATTTTTGGAAAAACAATGTTTCTGTGAAACTCATTTTGATTATAAAATTGCAACCATATTTTTAGAAACATTTTTTTTACCTCTTCTGAACATGGGTGCCAGCTTATGATTTCTGACTGTTTATGATTTAGTGTGCGATATATATATATATATTTTTTTTTTGAATAAAATCAGTTAATTAAGCGTTTCTTTATATTTTAATCGTTATTTTTTTCATCTTTCTTTCATTTTTTATGAAACAATATAAAATTTCAACTTCTTAATCTATACATAAAATAAAACAGTAACTTATTTCCGTCTGTCTGTCTGCATTTCATTTGTGTTCGCATCACGTAAAAACTACTGAATGGATTTTAGCAAAATTTTGTGAGGAGGTACCTTAGTATCCGGGCCCCAATATAGGATAACTTTTTCCAAGAGAAAGTGGAGAAAAAGCAGTGAAAAACGTAATTTCTGGTTTAAAGGTACTGATATTTTTTGCTCAATACTAGGATTTTTCAACACGGATTTTTTATTCAACACGGTTATTTTTTCAACTCACCTTTTTGTTTTTGAAAGTGGAATACTTTAAGAAACTACTGCCCAACAGATGGCGCCAGTTGAATAAAATTTGTATTTAATTTGTACTTTTACTTTGTGGAATTACATTGTTATTAAATATATATGTATTTTAAACACCTCTTATAGAGGTTTACAATAATGTTTTGAATTTTAGAATTTTTTATAAATTTTATAATTTTATCCAGGGATGGATAAAGTAAATACATAAGCCATAACTGAAGCACTATAAAAGTAAGTAAGTCTTTCAATTGGTATGGAATTTTGCAAAATTTAGCAAAATATTGTCAGGACGCCCACGACGTGGCGGGCACTGCTAGTATCTGCTATTTAATAAAATTTTAATAATTTAGGATAAAAATAAATAAATATATTTTTAAATTCAAAAATAATCCAACACATATATATGATTTATTGACTTATTCAAAATGTAAATATTTAAAACTTTATCGAATCTCAATAGTCATTTGTTGAAACTCATAGTTTATTGTTTTTTAACTTGCTTAACCTCAAAATTTGCATATTTTTTTTTTTTTTTTGGAAAAATATTTGATTAAAAATTAGCATAAAAATTGTTTTGCAGTGACTAAATAATTCTTGAGAATTTCAGACGAGACTTTTGCTTTTGAAAAATTGTTTACAAAACTAATTTTATAAATAACACGAATCTTAGCAATCTATTCAGCATATTTAGTTTGTTCCCATTGTCATTTATAGTCGTTTATTTTTGTAGTTATTGTCTTTTAAAAATTATTGGTATTTAATTTAGAACCACACTGCTACTACTTCTACGCTTTGTTGACTCATTGTGTTTTATGTTATAAAAATTGCATTTTATTTTCAAAATAATACGAACGATTACAAAAAAGCAAAAAAAAAAAATAATAAATAAATAAATCTTTACATGTATTTTACATGTATTTTTCATTATTTTTTCATCTGTTTTGCTTTTAATTTCATAAAATGTCAGTTTTGTCGTTTTGCTGTTTTTATATCTTTTGAAACTTGTTTTTGTTTTCAAAAGACCTGTGGCGGAAAACATCACTGAAGTTAACAGAAAAATGACACGAGTGTCATGATATTTTTTATTAAAAAACAAGGGGATATACGGAAATATTAATAATAAGAAATTCACATACTTTACGTACATACTTAATAAATATAAATGAGATTATTTTTTGACCTTGAATGAGTTATATTTCCTATAAAAGTAAAAGTTTTTACTAGAAAATGAAGCTCATAAAATTAAGGTTCACAAAATAGAACTGCTTTTCCAAAGAGTATTTTTTACAAAAGATCTTAATATTTTTTAAACATAAAATTTTCTAGAAGAACACACACTGTGTAATTTTTTAAGTATGGCAAAATAACCATATACGGACACCACTACGTCATCAAAGACCAAAAAAAAAAGACCCCTGTCTCCCAGTTTTGACCAAAGTTCTCCAGGGTTTTTTTATGGGCCCTCGATGTCATTTTTGCAAAAAAATGATCATTTACTCAAGCTCATATTTGGCAAACCGTTTGGAATTTTGATATACTCTCTGAGGCAAAGTTGTAGCCCTTGTCATAAAGAACAAAAATTGTGAACATATAAAATCAAAAAAACTTTATCTTCAAGGTCAAAATCGCAAAAACTTAAAAAAATTCTTCTTGCGGCTTAGGTAGCCGCAAAAGTGAAAAATTTCCCGGCTACATAAGCGCTACCTAAACGGTATTAAGAATCATTCCTAGGAAATTCATATGTTCTAGAAAGTTGTTTATTGCGATCTTAGGTTTATTTTTGTAGTTGATTGTTTCCTTGAATTTTCAACGGTTTGCTATGGACCTGAACAGGGGAAAAAAGGTAAAAAATTGAATTTTTTTAAAGTTTTTTGCGATTTTGACCTTGAAGATGAAGTTTTTTTGATTTTATATGTTCATAATTTTCGTTCTTTATGACAAGAGCTACAACTTTGCCTCAGAGAGTATATCAAAATTCCAAACGCTTTGCAAAATATGAGCTTGAGGAAATGATCATTTTTTGCAAAAATGACATCGAGGACCCACATCTTTGAGGGCCCATAAAAAAAAACCTGGAGGGCAAAACTGGGAGACAGGGGTCTTTTTTTTTTGGTCTTTTATCACGTATTGGTGTCCGTATATGGTAATTTTTTTCCGTGTTGCACTGTGACATTTAAAAAATAAATTGCAAAAAGGAACCAACACATAAATTGTCACGTGACTAGTTCTTGAGTTATTGGGACTGGTTCTAGTTTTAAAGCTTTCTATGGAAGATACGTGCTACTTTAACATGGTGAGGCTCCTTCCAGTTAATTAACACTGCTACGACGCTAGTGATAGGAGTTAGGCCTAATTTTAACATTCCTTTTTAATTCCGGTTACTATAACACTAGGCAGACTCTAGGAAAATTGTCTATTTTTTTAATAAAAAAAAATCAGTTAAGCTATGTATCCTCTGTTCTCCAGAACTTTAAATTTGATAAGTTATGGGATGAGTATAGGCAGAAGGAAAGCAGTCATGCGATTGAAAGAACTACTAAAAGCAATTATGTTACCAAAAGTGCTACAGAAATTAAAAACAAAAAAAAAAAAAAAAATAAGTTTAGAAAAGTACCTTAAAATAATATATAAAAACTGGAGTGTCCTACACTCAACTCTACCGTACCCAATGGAAACAGATATTTTTATGGTTATATTACATAAAGAATAAAAGTTCAACGTATATTGGAATCAAAAATTGATTATTTTCGGTTTGGGGTGTTAAGTAAACTACCCCTTGCCCCTTCCGGATTATGCCCAAAATTTACACAACTCTTTATCTCCATATATCAAAGGCACATACTGAATTTCATTTTAATATGTCGTAAGGTATGACCTATAGAGCGTTTACAAAATTTGGGAGTAAGTAAACTACTCCTTGCCCCTTCCCGATTATGCCCAAAATTAATACAGCTCCATAAACCAAAGGCGCATACTGAATTACATTTTCATATGTCTTACGGTATGACCTGTAGAGCGTTTACTTTCCCTCTGTGGTGAAGGGTATATAAAAGTATTTTTTTAAAAGTACTTTTTTATGTTCTTTATGGGGTCGAAATACATATTAGAAAAATTACACACGGAATGACAAACTTATATATACTCTTTCCCCCTGTGATGAAGGTTGTATAAAAGTACTTTTTTAAAACAACTTTTTTAAAAGTACTTTTTCCATAATGGTCTTAAAAGTGTTCTATATTATTTTAAGATTTATTTTAAAAATACATTATTGATAATTCTTTTAAATAAATCCTTTTTTAAAAAAGTACTTAACACAAATTATTTTTAAGAAGAATTTAAAAAGTGAACTAAATTTTGTAAAACAAATGATTTTATGTTTTGCTTTATATTAAGAGGGCCATGGAATGACAAACTTATATATACCCTCCTCCCTGTGGTGAAGGGTATATAAAAGTACTTTTTTATGTACTTTATGAAGTCGAAATAGATATTGGAAAAATTACACACGGTATGACAAACTTATATATACTTTTTCCCCCTGTGGTGAAGGGTATATAAAAGTACTTTTTTAAAAGTACTTTTTATGTTCTTTATGGGGTCGAAATAGATATTGGAAAAATTACACACGGTATGAAAAACTTATATATACTTTTTCCCCCTGTAATGAAGGGTATATAAAAGTACTTTTCCATAAAGTACTTTTTCCATAAAAGTCTTAAAAGTGTTCTGTATTATTTTTAAATTTCTTTTAAAAATACACCATTAAAAATTCTTTAAAATAAGTCCTTTTTTAAAAAAGTACCCAACTTTAAGAAGAAAAAGAATTTAAAATTTGAACTAAATTTTGTAAAACAAATGATTTTATGTTTAATATTGTGTTTTGCTTTATATTTTGAGGGCCAGATTATTATCTTATCGCTATGCCGCCACTTCACAACTATTAGTTTTCACTTAGTATGAGAATACACTTTCAGCATAAAAAGTTTGTTTATTATTATTTTTTTTTTGTTGAAATGAAAAGCAATTCACCAAATAAAAACATAAATAGAACTCAAAACTTTTTATATTCAAAACATTGTCATCATGCTCACTCACAATCATCATTTTCGTCGTCATAAGTTTCAAGTAAAAAAAAAAAACAAACAAATTGTTTTTTGTTTACAACACATAATGTGCGCACCGCATTTTTATTATCTTCAAAAAAAAGTAATAAAAAAAGATTTTAAAAATTTGGGTTACAAGAGCACAATGAGATACGATTACTGTTAAATTGTTAACAATTTGTTAAACTTAAAAAAAAAATACAAATAATTAAACTAAAGCAGTTAAAAGTTTTTGAATGAAAATGAGAAACATAACACATAAAGATTTCAAATTAAATTAAAAAAAAAAATAAGTTCGAAAAAATCGACTTAACCTAATTAGGTTGTCTTTTTTTTTAATTTTTTCAAAACCAATTATAATGAGTTATTTATAAATTAGTTGGATTTTAGTGTATTGGTTTCTAAACACAGATAGATTACATATTATGAAATATAATTTTTTTTACTAACTTTAGATAATATTCATTTTTTAAGTAACATTAACTGGCTGCACTTAAACCGTTTTACCCCAAACTACTCAGATGTCTAGTATCTACTTCCTCTTCTACAACAACTCTAACCCACTGTTTAACGTGTAAAATATTTCCAATGGCCTTAAATTACCACAGTTCACACCTAATCGTCATTTTCTAACCAATAAAAAAAGTCGTAGTAACATTCAGTTTAACATACAAATACCCACATACATACACACAAACAAACTTATCTCTTCCGCAATGAACTTAAATACGAAAGAAAAAAAAAAAAAACTGCAGTCATTAATAACATTCAGTTTTAAACAAAAAGGTAGGAAAACAACAAAATAAACATGTTTCTTTGTAAAAATTAGATATAAAATACACACATGTAGGCAGTAGACCACAATTTCAAAGGGTGTAATATTTAGAAAAAAAAAAAAAAATAATAACGCATTTTCTTATCGGTTGTTAATACCAAAAGTGAGTTGAATATAAAATACACGCTCTTAGAGTTACTCTTATTATATTTGCAGACGCACAGATCAGACAGTATCTAGTTACTCTCGTTAATAAACAATATTTTTTGCACCCTACTCACCACAATAGAAAAAAGTTTAAGTTTAGTTTAGTCGTTAGATATCATTAATCATTAAGGATCAAGGTGGGATTATGTTAATCTCAGTGATATTACAACTCTTGGTTCTTATCATATTTTTATATTGTGTTTTTTTCAGTATCTGAACCTAAAAAACTAAATATTTTTATAAAAAAGTAACTTATTTAAAAAAGTACGTTTTTAAAAACGTATTTTTTTAAAATAATTCCTTTTTAAAAAAAGTACATAAAAAAGTAACTTAAAAAAAAAAGTAGTTTTAAAAAAAGTAACTTTAAAAAAGTACCTTTAAAAAAGTACCTTAAAAAAGTAACTTTTTAAAAAAGTACCTTTAAAAAAAAAACTCTTTAAAAAAGTATATTTTTAAAAAATTGCCGTTAAAAAGGCAAGGTCACAAGGTTGATCGGGTTACCCAATAAGCTGGATAACGGAGTTAGTTAATAACAAATAACAAAAACTTCAAGTATTATTTGGTCAAAATGTAAACAAAGAAGACCACACTGGCAGAGAAATTCAAGTGTTCAATACTAGCTACAGCTATAACTCTGAGACCTACATAACATCGATGTTACGGAGGACTTTTTTGGAAAAAATATATTTTTAAAAAGTACCTTTAAAGTAGTATATTTCAATAATACCTATACCTATACATAGGTATGGGTTATTCCATGTTAAATCAAAATAGAACAGGAATTAAAATATATTTTATCCTTGAGCGTATGTGCTCAAAAGGCGATATTTTCCTATTTTTATTACGGTATAGCTAAAGAGCTGTAAGAGATAGAATATTTTTAAATTATATTTGGATTCAGGGATTTAAGAACACAGAAAAAATTTTTTTCACCAATTAGAGGTTTTATTAAATTGGCTTATATTAAAATTCAATTAATTTTTTAATTGATAAAAAAATATATATATATATATATATATATATATATATATATATATATATATATATATATATATATATATATATATATATATTTATATATATATATATATATATATATATATATATATAAAAATGCCTAATTAAACAATTAATTGAATCAGTTAATTATTTAATTAAATTTTAATCTGAAACCAATCAAATCAACATTTTTTTGTTGTTAAATTGACATGGAATGACTCATATAAGTGACTTTATGATAGTAATATTTAAAGAAAAATTTTTTAATCAAGTATTTTGAAAAGAGTGCCTGAAAAAAACAATTTAAAGAGAGGTTGTTTTAAGAGCTTTTAAAATAGTAACAACTAAAAAAATAACTATTAAAAAATCCTCTTTAAAAATAGTATCCCCTTATAAGGGACTTTTCAAAAAGTATTTATTTTTTTATTTTGTGTTTGACCCCCTTCGTCTTCAATGATTTCTGGTATACGAATTTACAATTACCTTAATTTCATTTCATGAGTTTCGTGGTGTTACTAGCTTTTTACTCTTGACTGCAATGAATTCAGACTGGCAGCTGAAATGTCGGCTTCTTCCTCATCACAGAGTCTATGGTAACATTTGCTTAAGGCTAAGGTCTGCCCGTGGACAAAAGCTTTTTTATGTTAGCTTATTTACAGTCTGCAAGTATCGTCTTACCTTGAATTTTAAATTGGCTAGATAATGCTTTCAAAGAAGAACATTTGAAAAAAAGTTCCTTTAAAAATGTAAATTTTTTATAAATTTCTTTTTCAAACTGAACCTTTGAAAGTAGCATTAAAAAACTACAGTTCAAGATTAAAAACGAATCTTAGAAATAACTTAAAAATAGTACTTTATAAAAAGTACCTTTTAAAGATACCGTCCACCTTTGTAACATTTTAAAAAGAAATAATTCGAAAAGGTCGATTACAGAAATTTTTAACCTTTTATAAAAGAACATTTTAAAAAGTACCTAAAAAAAGTATATTAAAAAAGTACACTTTAAAAAGGATATTTAAAAAAGTGCCTTTAAAAAAGGATATTTAAAAAATAAAAAAGTACTTTTTAAAAAGTATCTGCTAACTAAACTGTTAAGGTATTTCAAATTCGTTTCACACCATGCAATAATATTTTATTTGTTTTGATTATTTAACTTTGAAAAGAAAAAAAAAAAATGCTTGGAAGTTGGAAAAAAATTCCGCATGTTTCTGTTGTTGTCGATTGCATACAATAAAATAAAACAACAAACAAAAGAATACTATAATCGTAACTTGCACTATTCAGCTCTTTGTGTACCCTGCAGTTTCGAACATGGCAATGAAAAACTTTTTAAGATATACTTTTTTGGACTACTTTTTTTAGACTAGTAGTTCCTTTAGTAATCTAGAGTGTAGTAAGTCCAAAAATTTTATATTCCTTTCGCTTTTACTTTACTTTATCCGTCAATTAGTGATGTGTGATTAGTTGAATCACGGTTTGACTACAGTCATCAGAACTATTGGTTACTTGTGGTGTAAGTACTCGTATATTATAAGTTCTCTTCACTTCATTATAAATGACTGCCTGTCATATTGATACTTTATTTTATTTTAGTTAGATTCTGCTAAACGTTGATTTTGTTTAATTATCATTGAAACGCTAAAGCTTTAAGTTGAAAGGTGCCTGTACACAAATTTATTAATAAAACTTTATAACTTATAAATAATTTTCTTATGATCGAACACATCTAACAGATACTTGTTAATGTAAAAGATTTTGGTTTTGTTTTTTGTTTTGTATTTGTGGTTATTGTTGTTGTTGTTGCTGTTGACTGAGCAATTGATCGTTTAAAAAAAATAAATAAAATGACAAAATACACACAAATAGAAAAAAAAAACGACAAAAAAATCTGTTGCTCTCTAAAAGTCTATAAAAAATATAAAGTTCAACCAGAAGTTGAAGTTTTTTCAAGTGGCCATTGCTTTGCCAAGTTTAGTAAGATTTCAACGTATTTGGTAGACGGTTGCGTTAGACAAGCATATTTTGCTTAAGAATTACATTCGAAAAAATACCAAAAAACAAAATGCGCTAAAATTGAATTTAGTAAAAATTAAAAAAAAAATTAAAAATCAAAATAAATAAAAATTTTTAAAATAAACTTAGAAAAGTTTTAAAAATAATAAAAAAAAATAATTAAAGTTAAATAGATGAAATGTTAAAAAATTAAATAATAATAAAAATTAAAAAATAATAATTATTAAAAAAATTTCAAATTGTAAAAGATGCTTTGAAATCCAGAGTTTTATAAAAATAAATAAAAAATAATTTCTGCAAATTATAAAACAAAATGCGACCCAAAGAAAGTAATATAATGCAGGGAAAACTATAATTTATTGTTTTAATTTCTATAAATAACATTGAAATATTTAAAAAAAATTAACAAAATGTATTGACTGAAAAACATTGACATGACTAGAAAAGTGGATTGTTTCAGTTGGATTATTTTTTTAAAGTTTTAGTTTGCATAGGCGTAATTTTATTTAATTATTTATTATCCTTTTAAAATATAAAAATTAGGTTTATATTTTTTTTCAAAAGCTTAGCTTCATTTAATTCACTTTTTCATTTTTAAAATTCACACTGATCATATAAAGAAATGAGGTATGCGTCAATGTAATAAGGTTACCTACAGTTTGCTTTGGGACAAGTGTATACCGGTACCTAAGCAGTACATATTAGACCGTTTCTTATTAAGCAAGTCTTGTTAAAATAATAAATGTACCAAAATTCACGCAAAGAAATTTGTGGAAAATACGGGTTTTTATGAAAAAGAAAAACAAATTAATAATTTATTGCAAAAAAGTATGCAGTAAAGCGTTGCGTATAGAATAAAGAACCTGATATATATACGCTATTGTAAAATTTTTATTTTGCCACCGACTTATACATACCTATCGCACTTGATCAACAACAGGGTATTAACTCAAAATTTTTAAATTTTCACTTTTTGCAAGAAATCAAACAACAACATCAATATCCTCCATCTACTGTAAAAATTTCAACGTATTCTGATTACTCTTTCATCTCGAATACCGCATATGAGACCATTTTCGTGATAGTGTCTTGAGTACCTCTATATCAACAAAAAGGTATTATTTTTATTTGGCAATAATTGTAAAAAATTGAAAAGAAAAACAGTGTAAATATATTATTAAATGAAATTTGAAATTTAGGGTTGAAGTGGGATAAGTTACTAAAGGGATGTTGCAACATAATTGTTATCTCAAAATCAATTATTTCATATGGCTTCCACAAAGCATCTCCATTTTATACAATTTGTCGTTAGATTCAGTCTGTGTATTCTTATTTTTGCCTTGTGACAGTTTCGTTAATCGGTAGTTATTCCGGCTAAGTACATGATTGCTCCACTATAGCAGGTGCTAGAATCATAGGGCTGCCATCTGTCGTTGCCTTCAAACAACGCCCTCCCTTTATTTGGTGTAGTGACGGGAAAACCTTGTTAATCTTTACTTTAATTTGAAGCCACTTAATCTTTTTTTTTTTAATTCGAAAAAACTACACTGAACCAAAAATTTAATTAAATACCGTAAAATGGGGTGTAGAATTGAAGAAAATTATCACAGCTAATAAGATTTTTAATCAAATATACAGATGATTTTCGCAAAAAAAAAAATATTTTATTAGGGTCCTACTATTTTTCCCCCTTAAAATTACTTACGAAATTTGGTTCAGTGCATGGTGAAAATTGTTTGTCCTCTGTCAGGGATCGAACCTGGGGTGCTTAGTTTTGTAGGCAAGCATTTTAACCACCTCAGCACGCCGCCAATCCAAAGTTCTATTAATTGTTCTAAAATTTCCCGTTTACAAAAATAAAAGGTGCTGCCAAGTCCTTAAAATCGGTAAAATGATGGACATTCGAGTTTTTATGTCTTTTTCTCTTGGAAAAGGAATAATTTTACAGAGAAAAGTATCTTGTATTTGAATGGGGGTAGCTTCCCAAAAAATTTTTATTAAAATTCATTCAATAGTGTTTACTTACTGTGGACACAGACAGACAGACAAGCAAAAACTCTAAAAATTGGTGCTATATATTCCATAACGATTACTATCTACTCCAGAAAATAAATTTAAACTTATAAATATTTATTTTACAGACGCGATTCAGTTTTATTATATGTATAGATAAAGATTATTTCGGCTTTTGGAAAGTTATTTATCCTCATAATATCCTTGAAATGATAACAAAAATAAAAAATAATGTTTCTGCTTAGTATAATTCACTTCTAAAACCGCAACACCAAAATATAATTCAAACTATTTAATTAAATCAAATAATTAAAGACAAGAAAACCGGTTTGTCGAATAATTCTCTATTGATCGTTTTTAAAAATCTGGTTGAAAACAAAAACGAAAAAATAAAAAACCCGGTTTGTCGTATAATTCGAAAACCGGTTTAAAGGGAGACCTTTAATTACACAGTGCAACACGGAAAAAATAACCATATACGGACACCACTACCTGATAAAAGACCAAAAAAAAAGACCCC
Organism: Phasia obesa; assembly: GCA_949628195.1. Lineage (NCBI taxonomy): Eukaryota > Metazoa > Arthropoda > Insecta > Diptera > Tachinidae > Phasia > Phasia obesa. The sequence goes on from OX451219.1 coordinate 5,276,697, forward strand.
TGTCTCCCAGTTTTGCCCAAAGTCCTCCAGGTTTTTTTTATGGGCCCTCAAAGATGTGGGGCATCGATGTCATTTTTGCAAAAAAATTATCATTTACTCAAGCTCATATTTTGCAAACCGTTTGGAATTTTGATATACTCTCTGAGGCAAAGTTGTAGCTCTTGTCATAAAGAACAAAAATGAACAAATGTGAATATATAAAATCAAAAAAACTTCATCTTCAAGGTCAAAATTGAAAAAACTTTAAAAAATTCAATTTTTACCTTTTTTTCCCTGTTCAGGTCCATAAGTAGCAAACCGTTCAAAATTCAAGAAAACAATCAACTACAAAAATGAACCTAAGATCTCAATAAACAACTTTCTAGAACATATGGACTTCCTATGAATGATTCTTAACACCGTTTAGGTAGCGCTTAGATAGCTAAAAAATTTTCGGGAAATTATTCACTTTTGCGGCTACCTAAACGGTGTTAAGAATCATTTCCAAAACTGGGAGAAAGGGGTTTTTTTTTTTGGTCTTTTATTACGTAGTGGTATCCGTATATGGTTATTTTGCCATGACTTAAAAAATTACACAGTGTGTTATGGCGACCTGCTTTAGTATTCCCTAAGTATTTGATTAACGGTGTCATTTAACACTTTTAGTAGCTTGTATTATGTAACCTTATCATTTTATCGTGCACCTTATTATAATAATTTGTAAACAACCCAGTGTGCAGTGTTTAATAAATAGTGGAGTATAGGCTACTTAAAAAAACAAATATACATATATGAAGGGTTTATCGAATTTTAATTTAATTATTATTGTCATTTCGATTTGTTCTTTTTTATTTTGTGTTATTAAATAAATATTTATAAAAAACGATTATTATTTATTAAATAAAGTCTATGAATGAAAAAATATTAATAAACTTAAAGGAACCTAAGTTATGTAACAACAAATTTATAATGAGTATTGAAAAGCTGACGTCAACAAGTACTTCCAATGGCCAGATCTTATCCAGTCATGTAATAGAGCTTCTTCCAGCATCATAATTGAAAAAAAAAAATAATATATTTTAATATAATTATAATAAAAATTAATGAATAGAAATTAAAATGAGTGTTACAGTGCAAGAAAATGTAACCGAAGTTTAACCGAAGTTTGGCAAAATTTAGAGGATAAAATTAAAAATCTGCAGCCGCAAGAACAGGAAGCTGTTAAGAAATTTTGGAGGTAAATAAAGTCATTAATAAACAAGAATAAAATATAAATATAATTTGGTGTAAAAAAAAACCCTGTGGTGGTTTTTGTATATAATAATTATCTACTTAAAATTTATTTAAATTCTACCTGTTAGACAACAAGCTTTAGGATTTTGTGTTTTTTTATTTTTATTTTTACCTCTTACCGCTTACCTCTTTTTTCTTGAAATTCTTCTTTTGTTATTTTGAAACAGAAAATGCTCTTTAACAAGTTGTCGGCTTAATTGTTTGATTATTTTATGTAAATAAATATACAGTAAATGTTTTGTTTGTTTTTGATCCAAGAAAAAAATATTAAAAGCAAATTTGTTCTAGAAATTATTAAAGAGATAAATAAGACAACAAAAATGCGCTAACTTGTACGAAAAATAATATTTTTATAAGCCAGCTAAAAATATTAAATAATGAACAACTTGGGATTTTTTTAAGTTCAAATTATATCGTAAAAACATTTTCGATCGAAACATTTGAAATATTCGCTTTATGCCGTAATTAAAATTAAAATTAAAATGACTACATTACTGTCCACTAAAGACCAGTATAATGGTATGTCATCGCAAAGCATATAGAAAGTACAGAGAGTAAACAATATATTTTATTAGAAAAAAAAAAATGAAAACATTGAATTAAACACATAAATCCAATGACAGATAGTAACATATGCCGGGAAAATAACTAGTTTCACTGGTTTGAAAAAAAAAATCGAAACTAATAAAAATTGTACATGATATCGCCCAATTTAGCTTATTTAGCAAAAGAATGTTAGGTACTTAATTTGGTTTTGATTGCATTAAAAAAAATATATATTTTCTTATATAATATTATTGCTATTCGAATAAAAATTAATCGATTAATCGAATAATTTTTTTTTTTTTTGTAAAGAGCTAAATACCTTAATTTCAAGTAAATAATCATTTGCATAATACTCGTATTTAACGAATAATCGTAAACTCGAAAAAATATTTTTAAATTTGGTTTATTAAAAAAAAAAAAACTGCTGGATCAAATCATTGGAAACGCAAAACTGACACAAAAATAAATTTTACAACACGAAATGAACAGGGGTAGACCCGATTCGATATCGAGTAAAATCTCTCGTAATTTTTCAATTTGGGATCATGACACTCGATATCGAATAAATAGTATCGTAATTTTATTCGAAAGGAAATGTTTTTAAACCGTGTTTTCTTGTTGACTTATTATTAATCTATTAAAATTTGATAAAAATAACGATTCGATACATGTCGAATGTCATATTTAGCTTACTCCACTCATAATTAGCTTGTTACTCGATACGATAGTTAACTCGATATCGAATGCGATGATTAGGCCCCAGTATTTTATAACAATAAAAAACGACGATTAAGAAGAACTCATTATCAAACAATAATCTATACATATGTATAATAAAATAGTAATTCATTTCCGTCTGTCTGTCTGCTTTTCATTTGTGTTTGCGTCACGTAAAAACTACTGAATGGATTTTAACAAAATTATGAGAAGGGGTACCTAAGCATCCTGATTCCAATTTAGTATACTTTTTTCCGAAAAAATATCTAATTTCCAAGAGAAAGTGGCGAAAAAGCAGTGAAAAAACGCAATTTCCTGTTTAAAGGCAATTTCGGTTTAAAACTGGAATATTTTAAAAACTATTGCGCAACATTAGGCGCCAATTGTATAAAATTTGTATTTGATTCGTATTTTTTACTTTGTGGAATTACAACTTTATTAAAATATTTTAAACACCTTTTGCAGAGCTTTACAATAATTTTTAGAATTTTTTATAAATTTGAAAATTTTATCCAGGGATGGGTACCTTTATATAAAGTAATTGCATAAACCTTAACTGAAGCACTCTAAAAGTAAGAGTCTTACAATTTGTGTAGAATACTTTCAAAGCAAAATCGAACAAAATATTGTCAGGATGCCCACGGCGGGCACAGCTAGTTATCAATATAAGAAGAAAACGAAACGGTTATTTATGAAAGGCCTTTTGTTACATAAACAAATTTCCAATAAAAAATATATATATTTCCAAAACCAATAAGACTTATTTCTATTTTTAGCAATAAAAACTAATGTTGTGTATTGAACGTTACCATTGTGTATTAAAATAGTAACGAGCACAACAATTCGCGCAGTTTGGCGTTTACCAAGAAGTTTTGACTAAATTTTCAACGATAAAAACTAATTTTGTGTATTGAACGTTACAATGGTTTTCAAATTAAAAATATTTCAGATTGTTACATATAGGATTACTTTAGTAATCGCTCAGATATTATTTCTGTAATAACTTTTTAAGATAAAAAAATTAATTATGGGAAAGACAAAGTAAATTTTTAGTCGTACTGGACAGCAAAATTTATTATGAGCACAATACTTCGGGCGGTTTGCCGTGTCCGGAGAAGCTTTGACTGTATATATAACTATTCTCCCTCATGTATATATAACTATTCTTCGAGGCATTTAACTTCTTTTGAAACTTTTTTGCATTATTGTAGATTAAAATTAAAAACACGTACATTTCCTTTTCTTTAACTTAAAACGATTAACAACCGGCTTTACCAAGTTATGGCTTTCTTTACTGCTTTGTTCCTTCTTTGCTTACTTCTTTTTATTAAAATTGAAAGTCTAAACATATTAAAATATTTTGTTAAAGTAACGTTCAATACATTGTTGACTAATTTATTATTGTTTTGAAACATACACTTTACCCTGATTTGTCAACTATTAGATTAGAAAATCTTCGTTGAGTTTTAACAAAAGCTCCTTAACTATAAATAAAAACAAACGAAATAATATATCTGTTTGACCCAAGTTCATTATTATACATACCTTTAAAATTAGTTACCACTAAAATAAATCTGTCTTCATTGAGCATTTTTTAAATTTATTAGAAGGTGGCTTAAAATTGCAAACATTTTCTATTTTCTATAATATTTTTAATAAATAAAACTCAAAAAATTGATATTTATTAATTTACCATGCAATCACATTTTCTTTTCTTTCATTGTCTTTTACTATATTTTTACTCTTAACTGGATATAGCGATTCAGAAAATGTTTTACAAACTGCTATATTTCTTTATTATTATTTGTAGCAAAAAATAGTTATATAATGACATGACAAAATTTATATCAATAAAAGCTTTTCAACTAAATAAAAAAAAACTACCGGTAACGTTCAATACAACTTTTTTATACACACCGTGATTAGTTGAGGAAACCTTTTTAAATATTCATACAAATTTTGAATATTTGAAAAAAGCTCAGCAATTGAAATGAGTAATGAAATATTTTATTTAATATAATAGAGTAACGTTCAATACATAAAACTGCGGGCAATTGTAATTCACTAAAAACTGCAATTTTTTTTTATTAATTTTCAAAATACTTAGCAAAATCTTGTAATTTGAGACCATTAGTTCAGCAATTAAAATGAGTAATGTAATATTTTATATAATAGAATAGAGTAACGTTCAATACATAAGCCTGCGGGCAACTTTTTTATTAGTTTTCAAAATTAGTGTCAAATTCTTATATTTTAAGACTATTAAAGCTAACTCTCTTTTGTTTTTTTTTAATTTATAGTTTCTTTATATGAAAAGAAGACAATATTTAATTTGGACGGACAATTTTGTATGAAGAGAGTATAAGCAGTATTTTCGCAAGTAATTCATGATGACAGTATAATAATGAAAAAATATGTACCTTTTTTAATAATATTTTAAAACACGCTAGAGTAAATTTTATTCTTAAATTTATGCGTTTTAAGTATAAAATTTTTCACTATACTTTCAAGACATGAAAAACCATTGAAAAACTATTGAGAACCAATCATATAACTTTGATGTACATAGTACCTGGTGTACCCAAGGTACCCTAGTAAATTCCGTTATCTTAAAAATAAAGTTAAAGTGTAGTGTGACCTTAAAAATAATAAAAAAATATTTGAAACTAAGAAGCTAGAAATTATTAAAAATAGAAGTCGAAAGTGAGATGCATTGTCATATACAAACTGTACGGCTCTCTGTCTATTTCAACTTAAGTGGCCAATTTGTTTTCTTTTACTGCTAGAGATTGCAATTTAATTAAAATGTGTGTTCTAATGTTAATTAGCAATAAAATAGTTTTCTTAACTTTCATGTAGGTGGCATTTTTTTTTCTATCATCTATCTGTCTTCGTTTACTACTACACTTGACTACAACTTCTGTCTATAATTTTTCATGGTTTAATGGCGAAAACTGAAATAACAAAACAAACAGCCGTCACACAAAGTTTTAAGTATACCTAAGTATAATAAATATAATTAATGACTTGCTGTTGCAATAGCTACAAGCGAATCGTTATTAATGGGCCTGTTATACTTAAAAACTAAAATATGAAGTAACACATATATATTTCGAAAAAATAAATTTTTTGGTTTATTTCAATAAATTATTAAATTTTTTCTCGAATCATAATTTATATCCCCAAATATATTTAATATTTTCTCACGCTTTATTTATATTGGCATACTTTCCCTTTCTTGTTGTTGGAATATAAAACTCATTTTTTAGAGATTTTCTAAATTTTCTAATATTTTTCTAGTTGCTAGTTTTTTTTTAAGTTTTATTTCTTTCTATCTTTCGACAAGTGATTTACGATGGAATAAACTGATATGTCTAAAGGCACAACACCAATGATTTTTGAAAAAAAGAATTATAGACATTCTATTTTTTTTATAAAAATCATCCACCAGAAAGCGCAACAATGATGTTGTCAAAAGACAAAGAATTTTTCCGGCCTTCGGAAATTAGCCAAGTGTAAAGCTTAATTTTATATTAATTTATAATTGTTTGGGGAAAGTTTATTATGGTTCTTTTAGTTGTAGATAAATTAAACTTAATAAGTTGTTAAAAGAAGCATTATTTTGTATTAAATATAAAATTAAAAAAAATATATATATATATAATATAAAATAAAAAACCTGTATCATCATATTCTATGCTTGTGTGAAAAGCGTATCAGAAAAAGTTCATCATGGCACTATATATGTGATCTACTTATTTCCAAAACATATTCTTTAAAATTACGAAATTAAATTTAAGATATTCGAATTCAATTATTTGAAAAATATTAAACGATTATTCGAAAAAAATTATTCGAAATTTGAAACAAAAAAATTAAATGCAATAAGTTGTAATCGAGTATAGGAAGTATAGTATAGGAGGAGTATAGGATGTCGAAAAGTATAGGAAATCAGATTGTTGATTCGATTATTTGAAAAATATTAAACGATTATTCGAAAAATTAAAAAAAAAAAAAATTAAAAATAAAAGTAAGAGGCAATAATTTTTAATCGAATAATGAAAACAACATTTCAACGTTACACATTGCAAAATATGTTCTTTAAAACTACGAAATTAAACTAAAGATATTCGAATATTTTTTCATTCGATTATTCGAAAAATATTAAACGATTATCCAAAAAAAAAAAAAAATATTCGAATTTAAACAAAAATACAATAATTCTCAGTCGAGTATAGGAAATCAGAAAAAAACCGCACCATTGCACTACATATGTATATTATCTACTTATTTTCAAAATATATTCTTTAAATAAAATTTCGTATATTTTTTATTCGATGACTCTAAAAATATTAAACAATTATTCGAAAATTAATCGTAATTTTAAAAAATTTTAAAAATTAAATACAATAAGTTTTAATCAAGTATAGAAAATCGGAAAGTATAGGAAATCAGAAAAAGCACACAACTTCACTTATTCTAACGTTAAATTAAAAATTATTGTACTTTATTTTTAAAATTTTGATTAATTTTCCGAATAATCGTTAATAATCTAATCAAAAAAATTATTCAAAATTTTTGTTTAATATTTAGCATTATATTAAAACAAATTTTTTGAATAATTTTTTTGATTACATTATTAACGATTATTTGGAAAATTAATCAAAATTTTAAAAATAAAATACAATAATTTTTAATCGAATATGGGAAACCAGAAAGTATAGGAAATCCACATATTTCCAACGTTACACATTGCAAAATATGTTCTTAAAACTATGAACTTAAACTAAAGATATTCGAATATTTTTTTTATTCGATTATTCGAAAAATATTAAACGATTATTCGAAAAAATTAATCAAAATTTTGAAATTAAAAAAATACAATACAATAAAATAATAATCAACATACTAAAACTCAACTTGGCCAAGAGTAAATAATTTTTAATCGAATATAGGAAACCACAAAGTATAGAAAATTGGAAAAAAGCGCATCACTACACTACATATATGATCGACTTATTTCCCACGTTACATATTACCATATATATTTACTTTAAAACTACGAAACTAAGCTAATAATATTTAAAAAAAAATCGAATAAATTTTATTGATTCGATTATTTGAAAAAAATATACCAAATTTTAAAAATAAAAAATATAATAATTTTTATTAGAATAAAGGAACTAAATAAAGCGCACCATATTGGACTACATACATATATGATCCACTTATTTCCAACGTTGCGTATTGCAAAATATATTTATTTTAAAATTACCAAATTAACTTGTACAACTTAAAATATTTTTAAAAGATAATTTTTTTTAATTCGATTATCTCAAAAACTATTAAACGATTATTCGAAAAAAATTATTCGAAATTTTAAAAATAAAAAAATAAAGTATATAAATGTTTTTTTATTTTAAAGCTACAAAATTAAAGTGTAAAATTAATAATTTATTTATTTTATTTACTACTAGCTGTGCCCGCCACATCGTGGGCGTCCTGACAATATTTTGTTCGATTTTGCTTGAAAGTAATCCACATCAATGTGAAGACTCTTACTTTTTTAGTGCTTCAGTTAAGGTTTATGAATTTTTTTATATGTAGGTACCCATCCCTGAATAAAATACTAAAATTTATATAAAATTTTTTAATTTTTGTAGAGTTCTGTTATATTTCAAAAATTGCCTACTTTCTCTATGAAATGACATATTTTTGCGGAAAAATATATTCTATATTTGAACCGAGATGGTACCTCCTTAAAAAATTTTATTAAAATCCATCCAGTAGTTTTTACGTGATGCGAGTACAGACAGACAAAAATTTAAAAAAATGCTGTTTTTTATTTCATTTCGATTGCCATCTGCAACAGCAACAGAATTTTCGAAAAATATTTCATGTACAGAAATGGTCCTGCTATAGTTCTGTTATAAGTATGGATATATATATTTTCTTATATAATTTTAAATTTCATATAGTCGATCGAATCAGTAGCTTGAAATTTTAAAAATCTTATAGGCAATTTTTTTAACATCACAAAGTGTGTGCATATAATATTTTCAATTATAAAATTCTATAAATTATGTTCTTATTAGAAAGCAATTAACTATTTGAAATAAAAATTCTCTTTTATACTCATAAATTAAATTATTCAAAGCTTGACGGATTGTACATTTATGTTTGCGATGCCAATTATAATTTCATTAGCACACGCTACATCAACATGTGCCTGTTTATTTATAAAATAAATTTTATAAAATCTATCAGTTTGTTTTAAAACAAACCAAATAAATAATCGAACACGAAACAAAGATTCAAATTATAATTAATCATAATCACGTTACAAGAACAACATGAAGTAAACACGACACAATTGAAAGGCTTTTAAAAACACAACACTATGTTTTCAGTTCAAATAGAAAGAGTTTCTTAAATAATTACAAAATTATCTGACAAACACATGGAAGAAAAAGATTTCTTAAAGACAAACTCTGCAAGAATAATAGTAAAATCGAATAGGTATTGTTTATTTATTTCCTGCTCACATTAACAATTAGTTATATTTTTCCTGTGCAGTCCGATCGACCTCAACATCAACAGCAGAGATATCAGTACTTGAACGAAGGCAAACAAACATCTTTGCTCACTCACTACTCAATCTCTTCAATCCCTTTGCACTTCGCACTCTTATCACATAAACAATTTAGTGGCGCCCACTTGAACTCACACATTTTTCGTTTATTACGAGGGTAAACTAAAATAAACATTTAAAACCATCATGGAAAAAGTTTTACATTTATGGTAATTTTACAAGAACACATGAAATAAAAAATAAACCGAAAAATTGGCATTCTTTTAAAAATTCCTGGCGAGATTTTAAAATTTTGCCAAAGAGAATATTAAAAAAATAAACATTAAATGATTATTCGAAAAAATTATAGGAAATCAAAAAGTATAGGAAATCAGAAAAATCGCACCACTGCACGTATTTCCAACGTTAAATAATGCAAAATATATTTACTTTATAATTACGTACAAATAATAATATTTTTAAAAAATTTCGAATAATTTATAATTTATTTTAAAAAATTAAAAAAAAATTTTTTTTTCTAAAAAATGTAAGCAAAAAATTTGTATAAAAAATTTTTTAAAAATGTTTTACTAAAAATTTTCATAAAATTAAGAAAAAATTTTACAAGAAAACAAAGTTTTACAAAAAAAAAGTGAAACGAAGATCGAAAATCGAATGCAACTCATAATAAGGGCCATATTCTTTAAATAAATTTCGAATATTTTTCGAATTTTTTTTTTCATTTTAAAAAATTTAAAAAGTAATTTTATTAAAAACTTAAAAAAAAATTTTTTTCAAAAAAAAAACAATTTTTCAAAAAAATTTTTACAAAATATTTAAGCAAAAAATTTTCAAAAAATTTGTCTAAAAAATGTTACAAAAAAGTTTTACTAAAAATGTTCAAAAAATTTTAAAAGAAAACAAACAAATTTTTACAAAAAAAAAGTGAATAGGATAAATATATTTATATGCCGATCTTCCGCAACAGCACCGTGCGGAGCAAAATTTATAAATTATTCATTTTTAAAATAGAATATAATCATATATCTTAGGCCGATATGTTATGTATAGTTTTGTATACAAGTTAATCAGAAAAACCCTTTAATATATGGCTAGATATGAGAAAAATTACAACTTAAAATTATATATGGAAATGTATGTGTACATGTATGTATGTCAATATGTGTGTGTATATTTTCTTATTTAAAAATCTTCATAATCGAAAAGACCTATAAGGGATCAAATATTTTTATAAAAAATATAACTTTCTTCAGGAACAAGAAAGAAAAAAAAAAAAAACAATTTGTTTTACAAAAAATTTATTATGTCATTTACATATATTTATGGGATGAGGGGTGGGCTACACTCGTTAAAGATTTAGTTTGCCTAATACTTATATTTTATGAGAGGTGGGGTATAGCACAGCAGTATAATTCTAATGTAAGAAAGATGTTAAAGAAATTGTGTCATTAAAGTTATATTTTTTACTCTGCAGTAATTTTCCTTTGATGTGTTTGCCTGATGTATTTATTAAATTTCCTGTAAATCTTTGACAAAGTTCAAGCATTTGCTTTATTGTTGATTTATTTTTAAATTTATTACTAATACTAAAGCTTGAAACATTTAAAAGTGTTTGTATTTAAATTGGAAAATAGGCGACAACAAATGATTGAAGTTTATTTTATTTTTATTTTTATTATAAAAGAAAAAAAACAAGTGTTTTCTATTTCTCAATTATAGGACAACTATATAAATTTGTGTTGACAGTTGTTAGAGAATAATATTTATTTATACTGACACTTCCTCAGTCATTGTTTAGAACTGTCTTTTTAAAAAGTTATTGGAGAGAAATTTTAGACAAAGTGTTTCAAAGATGTGTATTGTTAATACATACTAGACTATACAATGATATAATAGATACAATAGATCCGTTTAAGATGTTCTAGATGGTGATCAGATGTTATAAAAATAAGTGTACGAAAAATTTACGCAACGTATTTTTGTCGACCAGTTCGCCGTGCTGTGCGAGTTTCGTCGTTCGTCCCAGTTATGTTTATGCCATTAATGGGATACTAAGCAACAAGCTGGAAATAATAAAGGCACAGCCAATTCCAACACTACAACTAGAAGATAACTTTATAATTTGCAAAGTTTTTTAATTTTCTGAAGTATTTGTTGTTGATGATATAACTATCAAGCATATATCCTCCCGATAACCTGACTACCTAGAACAACCTAAATAATATTATTGTTGAATTTATTTTTCAAAAGAAAAAAAAAAAACTAAAGTTGTCTTCCATAATCAAAATTTTTATTTATCGAAATTTATAATATTTTTTGTTTAAATAAAATATATATTTAAAAAATCGGTTAACCGGTTTTCTGCATGAAATCATATTTGAAACCGGTTTTTTTCAACAAGATATTTTTTTTAATAAATCAAAAACTTTTTTTTTTTTAATTTAATTTTTTATTCTAATTCAGATATATCGGTTTTTTACTTCATCTTTGGTTATTGAGGTTTCACACCTAAGGGTGCAGTGTGGTACTTAAGAGTGCCCGATTAATTTTTTTTACTATTGATATTTGAACAAACTATCTTCAAATGAAACATCTCCTCAAAAACATATATTAAAATTTAATATTTACCGGGTTTCCCAATGAAATCGTATTTAAAACCGTTTTTTTTATTTTTTTTTTTTCGAAAAAAACCGGTTTTAAGTACCATTTTAAACTCGGCTTGAAAATGATGTCTTTACATCGAAAGCGCTCGCCAAACGTACCAAAACAACAGCCAATGACGACGGTCTTCACCGAAAGTTATGACAACAGAATTTAAATCGTATTTAAAACCGGTTTTAAATAATTTAAATCGTATTTAAAACCGGTTTTAAATAATTTTAATCGTATTTAAAACCGGTTTTAAATAATTTAAATCGTATTTAAAACCGGTTTTTTTCTTCGAAAAAACCGGTTTAAAACACCTGTTTTTTGTTTGAAAAAACCGGTTTTAAATACGATTTAAATTTTGTTAATATTTTTATTAAAAAAACATAGGGGTGGACTAATTTTTAGGATAAAATCATATCGTTTTTTATACCCTTCACCATCAGATGGAAAAGGGTATATATACTTATATAAGTTTTTCATTCCGTATGTAATTTTTACAATATACACTTCCGACCTCATAATGGATATATATTTTTTTGATAATAGATAAGTTGATTAAGCGATGTCCGTCTATCCGTCTGTCTGTCGTTGGTGTTGAAATGTCATTTGCCAAGGCACCAGGCGAGGTACAGAAATTTAAGCTCACTAATCTGCCAGGCATAGTTCTAAAAATTTTAGCATTGCAGTTCAGCAACATCTAACCATCCCATTGGAGGCTGTGGAAAAACCACTCCCACCTATATTTTTTCAAGCTGTTTTCATATGAGTAAACATTTTAAGGATTTTTTTCGCTTTAGTCTGACCATTATAAAACAATATAGATTGTAGGAAAATCATATGAAATCATATTTGAAACCGGTTTTTTTCAACAAGATATTTTTTTTAATAAATCAAAAACTTTTTTTTTTTTAATTTAATTTTTTATTCTAATTCAGATATATCGGTTTTTTACTTCATCTTTGGTTATTGAGGTTTCACACCTAAGGGTGCAGTGTGGTACTTAAGAGTGCCCGATTAATTTTTTTTACTATTGATATTTGAACAAACTATCTTCAAATGAAACATCTCCTCAAAAACATATATTAAAATTTAATATTTACCGGGTTTCCCAATGAAATCGTATTTAAAACCGTTTTTTTTATTTTTTTTTTTTCGAAAAAAACCGGTTTTAAGTACCATTTTAAACTCGGCTTGAAAATGATGTCTTTACATCGAAAGCGCTCGCCAAACGTACCAAAACAACAGCCAATGACGACGGTCTTCACCGAAAGTTATGACAACAGAATTTAAATCGTATTTAAAACCGGTTTTAAATAATTTAAATCGTATTTAAAACCGGTTTTAAATAATTTTAATCGTATTTAAAACCGGTTTTAAATAATTTAAATCGTATTTAAAACCGGTTTTTTTCTTCGAAAAAACCGGTTTAAAACACCTGTTTTTTGTTTGAAAAAACCGGTTTTAAATACGATTTAAATTTTGTTAATATTTTTATTAAAAAAACATAGGGGTGGACTAATTTTTAGGATAAAATCATATCGTTTTTTATACCCTTCACCATCAGATGGAAAAGGGTATATATACTTATATAAGTTTTTCATTCCGTATGTAATTTTTACAATATACACTTCCGACCTCATAATGGATATATATTTTTTTGATAATAGATAAGTTGATTAAGCGATGTCCGTCTATCCGTCTGTCTGTCGTTGGTGTTGAAATGTCATTTGCCAAGGCACCAGGCGAGGTACAGAAATTTAAGCTCACTAATCTGCCAGGCATAGTTCTAAAAATTTTAGCATTGCAGTTCAGCAACATCTAACCATCCCATTGGAGGCTGTGGAAAAACCACTCCCACCTATATTTTTTCAAGCTGTTTTCATATGAGTAAACATTTTAAGGATTTTTTTCGCTTTAGTCTGACCATTATAAAACAATATAGATTGTAGGAAGGTCCTAATTAAAAAAAAAAAATAAATTCAAAAAATCGAAAAATTAATTTAAAAAAAATTTACAAAAAATTTTCAAAACAAAAATTTTACAAAAAAGTTAAAAAATTACTAAAAATTAAAAAAAAATTTCAAAAAATTTTACTAAAATTTTTTAAAATAAAAAAAAATTTACAAAAAAAAAAACTCCAAAAAAATTTTCAGAGAAACATAAGAGTGTAACAAAATATCTAGCATTACTATGGTGATGGGTATATAAGATTCGGCATGGCCGAATATAGTACTCTTACTTTATCTTTAGTTTGTTGAGTTTTCGCACCTAAGGCTGTGGTATGATACTAATAAGCGCCCGATGAAATTTGTTTAATATTGATATTTAAAACAATTACCTTTAAATAAAACACCTCATCAAAAAAACTTTTAATAAAATTTAATATTCATTTTCTTTTTCTTTCCAGGTCTTTAGTATTACGCTCACAAAGAGCTTTTTCCGAAAGCAATGGTAAGTTTATAATCCATTTTTTACTTTTCTAGTAAGGACTTCCGAATTTATACGCAATATTCGTCCATAGTGATTGGACAAAACAAAAACGAAAATGGCCGCTTTTACCATTTTCGTTTTTATTTTGCCCAATCACTATGGACGAATATTGCGTTGAACATAGAATTGTTTTATCGAAAATTTTCACCGAAAAATTATCTTTAGCATTGAGGCTTATTGCTGGATGAATGGATATGTCATCAAACAAAATGGTCGAATTTGACACGATACAAATTCACATTATATCCAAGAGCGTTCAAAGCATCTCACTGTTTGGTTTTGATTTTGGGCTGATGGCGCCATCGGTCTATATTTCTTTAACTGCCTCGATATAATGATTGGTAGTTCGCTATTCTATCAATTTAGGGGTTGTGGATTCATTTCCCGCCGAATTTGGAATAATGCACATTAGATCCAAGAGCATTTAAAGCTTCTCAAAAACTCACTGTTTGGTGTAAATTTTATGCTGATGTCGTTATGGGTCCATATTTCTGTAAGTGCCTCGATTGACTTATTGGTGGTGCGCTATGTCATCAGTCTGGGGGTTGTGGGTTCGATTCCTGCCAAAGACTTTGGCAGACAAGCCAAGAACTTCTCTGGTAGTGTTTCCTTTAAAAAGAAAATAAAGTTGGCTGAGTCACCAATATGATAACCAAACTTTTTTGGCCTGAGTTGGATGATACGGACCCTACCGCCATGTTGTTTCAAACAGAAAAGTGCTATGTATCCAGATACATACCTGTATTTTAGTGCATGATCATCTCACATGGGTGTAAACTGGCCACCGTTATGTTGCAGGTGTAATCGAAAAAGCCACAAAGCACAGCGGCCTTTAAAGCCAATATAACCTTCAAATTCACACTGATTTCTATAAAAGTCATAGAATAATGGACATTTCAGCTGCATGTCATTCAGTTAAGACGCGGCCTTTCAAATAAATAAAAATTTCGATATTTCACACAGACTTTATTTAGTTAAAATTTTTAGTCTCTTTTCTTCCAAGAAACTCCCTCCGCAAGTCATTAAAAGTTTTGGTATTTAGTGATTAATTTAATAAATAACCACATCGTTTGACAATCTTCATTACAGTTGGGCAGTTGTTTTCTTATGGTTTTACGATTTTAATAAGCATTTTGACGCCTTTTTCTTACCTTTAATATGGCCCTGACCCTGAGAGTTTATTTTAATTATTTTTAAATCCATGAATTTAAAAGTCAATAAATCAAAATAAACCCAATACGTTAATAAGTTTAACATTTAATTTTAGTTTTTTATATGGTGAAACAAAATCTTATTAAAAAAGAAGAAGAAAACAGTGGGTACAAGCACTAACTACATTGTTTAAATTACAACCATTTGTATGGCTCTTGATTTAAAAAATATTTTTTATAATTACTCGTACGTGGGTGTTCATTAAAGTCGTAGTAGTAGTCTTTTCTCGTAATTTATTTGCAGTTTAGTTGATGTTTGTTGGACAGGTTTATTGCCTGCTTTGGCATTCGCATTCATTCATTTATTCATTCATTGAGTAAATTCATTGATGTGCTGGTCAATTAGTTGGCCAGAAACTTTTTCTTGGCCTTATTTGTTATAGTAAAAATGTTTTTATGAAATGTTTTTAAATTCATATTGTTGTATTTATGTTGTCAATGGTTATTAAAAACAAGAGAAATTTGTTGTTAATTTTATGGAAAAAAATGAAATAAATAGTAAATTCCATTGCTGTTCATTAATAAAAATAAAAGTGAAAGAAAATATATTTTAATTAAACAGTTGCATGATCAAGTTCATTAAATGGGTGTGCTCATGAGCAAGTAGTCATACTCGAACACAAGCTAGCTTACTGAACGCATAACTACTCATACCATACTATAAGAGAGCAAACCTTTATTCGTATCATAAACGTCATGAGCATGATCGAGTAAAACTAACTTTCTATACTAGCGAGCGCCGTGTTTACTCGTCTCATGTTCCCAACACTCAGTGTAGTTTGTTAAGTAGTTGCGTAGACCTTTTGGGAGTGAACATAAGTAATGTTGTTAAACAATTCTGCACACTCGACTTGTGTTCGTATTTCACTCAAAGCATAAAACTGCTTCAACTCGCTCAAGTTCGTTGTTATTTTGCTCAACATTTACTCATAATTGTTTAAATTTGCTTATGGATACTCTACAAGCTCATCACATTTAGCTCGCTGGTCTTCGCTGTTTTTTAGTTCCACTTCTGGTTACTCGTGTACAATGAACATTCATGACTTCAATGAAATATTGCAATGAGTGTCTTATGAGCTTCGTTTTTTGTAAAAACATAAAGATACGGTTTGGTAAGGCCAAAATCAAGGTTGCAATTTTTTTCAGCAAAAATGTAGCGTATAAGTTTAACAGCAGACTAAATCTTTTATATAAAGATTATTCGTTTAAGATCCCATTATCTGACAGGAATTAAACTGTTTTACAGTTTTCAGATTTGAAACCTATGTTATCATTTGTGCTCAGTTTGGTTTGCCATATTATAATTCATGAACTTACTCTAAAATGGCTCTTGTAATTTATGCAAATTTCTATCGAAAAACGTGTATGAGTTCGGCCATGATTTATCGCCGTTTAGTGATAAGGTTATTTTTCAGTTAAAGCACTGAATGAGCACAAAAAAGGATGCTTATACGATGTTCATTATAATGAGTGTGTGTTGATTGCATATGAGTAACAATGAGTGCACATTAAAAACAGCCAAGATCAGCGAGTTAAATGCGATGAGCTTGCAGAGTTCAAGCAGTTTTATGATTTGAGTGAAACACAAACACAGTTCGAACGAAAAATACAAAATTTTTACGTTCGTTCATTTAAAGGTCTTTATTTATTAAGAAAAAAAAAAAAACACTGACTGTTTCGATCATCAAACGAACAAACACGGCGCTCATTAGTATAGAAAGTACTTTTTACTCAGTCAGATCATTGCGTTTATGATACGAACAGAGGTTTGTTCACTACTAGTGTGGTATGAGTAGGCATGTATGTATTTATTAAGCTACTTTGTGTTCGAATATGACTACGTGCTCATGGGGTTATGAGCACACCCATTGTATGATCTTGCTCATTTAATATCAATATGCAAAATCGCATTATTTGTGGTGAGAAAAATATATTCGAAGTTCTGGAGGCACAATTTGCTGCACATTATGGGTCCGGAAAATCATTGGTTCTCACTCTTTTTAGATCTTTTTTATTTCAATGCAAAGTTATATGACTTAAAAAACACACGTTACAATATGATATTTTTTAAGAAAACACTAGCTGCGAAGCTCCTGGCTTGTCTGCAGAAAACACAAAAAATCTTTGGTGGGAATTGAACCCGAAACATTAGAATCATAGACTAGAGTACTACCAATCGGCACTCAATTATTTAATTAGGAAAATATATTATTAATTTTCATAAAAGAATTATATTGTAAAGGGTGTATTTTTTAGTTGTATATTTGTGAATTAAATCAATTTCAAATATGTATACATTTTTGTAGCATTTCTTTTTAGGGAAACGAAGGACTTGGATAAATGTAAAATGTTTTCAAAAAAACTAACTTAAATCTTCGAAATCTAAGCAATATTTTTATTATCTTTTTAATGAAGAGGATTTTTAAAGTTATTTCATTTTGTTTTCGAATTCAATAAAACAAAAACTTAAATAAAAACCTTGCACAGGTTAGTTATCGGTAGCTTTCTGTAAAATTAACAATCATCTAGTACGGTTTTGTCTCGTAGACCTTCTTTCTAAATAGCCATAACGCAAAAAGTTATGAAGTGCTAGATTATATGATCTCGAAAGCCAATTAATACTGCCGTCAAAAAATAGCGTGCTGTCATAGTCGTTTGGTTGCTATAGCAGCTTGAAGTTGGCAACACTTTGAGCACTGAACCCTGTATATAAGTAATGAAGTTAGTTTTTCCAGCATTTTAATTCATTATTTTATACTGAAAGTGTTAAAAATTTTGCAGCTCTTCTTGTCAAAATGTAAAACCAAATATTTTTTTCATTTAAATATAACATGTCTTTTTGTACAACTTTTCGTAGATTCAGATTTATTTTAAAACGTGGGCGCATTCTACTCACAACAGAGTGTTGATTTTACTTAAAGTTTCTTAACCACATGTTTTCCACCTCAAAGCAATTGACAATTAACTGTTAGAAATGCTTAAAAAAATAAATACAAAAAACTTTACACAAGCAATAAATCATGTTGGTATAAATGACAAAAATAACCAGATTAAATCTAAAAAATTCAGTGCAAAAAAATTACATGAAATTCCGGTCTTTTAAAATTAAATTTCAACGAGATAAATTTCCAACTTATTTGTAAGTGTTCAAGCGAAAATTTTTCAACAAAAAAAAAAAAAAGAGAGAAACACACAATTTTGTTTAAATACAATTTATCAACAATAAATACCAGATTTAAGCGTTTATTTAAACCGCCCACAAGACAACACCCATATCCGTTCAATTATCAACGCCATAAAAATTATTTTTTATTTGTTTATTTTTTTTTTTATCTAAACTGGCTTTTAGTTGTTGTCTTTGCAAACTAACACAAGTTGGGTTATTTGCCCAAAGGCAGCTTAGTTTCTCAAGCTGAAATTACGGTTAATTAAAAATTTAGAAAAAAAATACTGTTCATTAAACTAACGCTGGCTAAACGATTAAAAAAATAAATAAAATATATTTTTAATACTCAATAAAAATTAATTTAAAATTGAGAAAACAGTAAAAAAAAATATTGAGTAGGCCGCGTTTAAACAGTTGAATGAGCGATGAAAGTAATAAAGTTATAAGTCAAGGGTAATTTCATTAGGGGCATTCACATAAAGTGTAAATAAATAATTGCTATTAAATTTAAAATTTCAAAAAATATACGTAGTATAATTACTCAATACGTTTTAGCTTAAAATATATTATAAAATTTCTTCTTCTTTCTATCGTGCTATTCTAAAAAATATTTTTTTGAATTGTCGCACAGAGGGGCCAAAAGCCTTTTTTGGAATTAATTAATATCTACACAACTAAAATTGTGAGGCTCACAAAATTTTTGCAATTGAATCGTTAATTTGTGGAGGAATCCTGGCTTTAAGCGGAGATTTTTATAATACCATTTAACCTTAATTAAAGTAAAATTTTTAAAATAACTATCATGAAAAAAATTTTAGCTCCGAATAACAAACATTTTTTTATACTTGAAAATAACTCCCTCTTTGATTTTTTATAGTTTTAAATACTTCTTACAAAAACAGCTTGACTAAAAG
Source organism: Phasia obesa (assembly GCA_949628195.1). Taxonomy (NCBI): domain Eukaryota; kingdom Metazoa; phylum Arthropoda; class Insecta; order Diptera; family Tachinidae; genus Phasia; species Phasia obesa. The sequence goes on from OX451219.1 coordinate 5,296,254, forward strand.
CCTGTGAACACCCCTTATAAAAATTAAGAAAGTTGTTTCTAGTAATACCCATAACAGTTAAAATAAAGACTTTCTCTAGGACCTATAATTTTCATTCATATTAACAATCTTTTTAAGAAATTATCGTGTACCGTTAGTTGAAAGACTTTTGAATACCCCTTATAAAAATTAACAAGGTTGTTTCTAAAAATACCTCTGATAATTCAAATAAAGATGCTCAAAATATTCCTTCTTTTTTGTAATTTTTAAACATTTTAACAATCTTTAAACAAAAATATTTTGTACCTTGATTTGAAAAACTATGGTTACCCCTTATAAAATTTTGCAAGAATCTTTTAGCACTCACAACTTAAAGTTCTTAATTTTTCCTTTAAAACATTTGTTGTATCTGCAGAGACTCTAATATCCCTTAAAAAAATTAAGAAGGTTGTTTCTGAAAATACCTAGGAGATACACATCAAAATAATAAAATATAATAATAAAAAAAAATATTCCCTTTTTTGTAATTTCTACACATTTCAACGATATCTAAAGCAAAAAATTTTTTTAGTTTGAGTTGAGAGACTGTGAATACTCCTTATGAAGATTAGCAAGATTTTTTTGCAGTTATAACTTAAAGTTCTTATTTTTTCCTTTACAAAATTTCCTAAATAAAATTATTATATCTTAAGTTCAGATACTGTGAATACCCCTTAAAAATAATAAAACCGTTGTGTCTAAAAATACCTAAGAGAATGAAAATAAATGTTCTCTAGGAGATACACATCAAAATATTCCCTTTTTTGAAAGGGAAATTTTGAAAATATTTAACACAAAAATAGTTGAGGGTCTTATAAAGATTAGCAAGATTTTTTTTAGCATTCATAACTTAAGGTTCTTGTTATTTCCTCTTAAAAATTTCATAAACTAATTACTGAAACTTAAGATCAGATACTGTGAATAGCCCTTATAAAAACTAAGAAGGTTGTATTTAAAAATACCTACGAGAATGAAAATAAAAATGTTCTCTAGAAGGTACACATTAAAATCTTCCCTAGTGCCTATTTTGAAACAAAAATATTTTTTATCTTAAGTTTAGAGACTGTGATTACCCCTTATAAAAATTTAGAAGTATGTTTCCAAAAATACATTTAAATAAAGATGTTCTCGAGGACGTACACATTAAAATATTCCATCCTCTCTTTTTTGAATTTTCTACTCATTTTAACAATATTTAAGAAAAATTTTCCTTGAGTTGAGAGACTGTGAATAGCCCTTTTAAAGACTAGCAAGAATTTTTTTTAGCAATCACAACTAAAAGTTCTCATTTTTCCCTTTATAAAATTTCCTAAAACAGTTAAATTTTTTAAATATTATTTTCTGTTTCTCAGAAGTACTTACCGCTTATTGTTTTCATTAAATATTTTTGCAAAAAATAAAAAAAATATCAGTGACTATGTGGGTGTCAACTAAACTCGTTTCCAATAAAAAAAAACTGTAATGCATTTTTCTTTAATAAATAGAACTCTATTAATTCTTAAGCACTACAACTAACTGTCAGTATCTGTCAGCCTGCCTTTGTCTGTCATTTTGTCTTTCTAACTACAGTGTGCAGTAATGTGGGAGTGTTGACAAAAAAAAAAAAAAAAAAAAAAAAAAAAAACAACGTGTTACATTTGACCTACATTTTGTTTGACTTTACTTCAACTCAAAAACAATATTATCACTTACTAACTGCTTTTTGATCAGAAATCATAAATTATCAACAAAATATGTGGACGTTGTTTTTTTTTATAAAAATAAAAAAATCATTTTTCATATTTTATATGTAACATTGTAAGCTTATGGCTTTAAATGAATTTAAAATTTATTCGTTTGAAACGTTTAAAATATCAAATTTATTATTGCAGTACATGCGAAGAAAAAACTGAAATTTCCTTTTTGGTGGATGTTTAAACAAATTTGCAATTATTAATTCTTTCATTTATGTCCATCATAATTTAATCACTTTTTTCCCCTCTTTTTTTGTTGTTATTGTAATGTAAAACATGTACCAAATAAGGCTGACTACTATTGACTGCTTAATAATGGGTTTTAAATTAAAACGGTACTTATGGGTTGTTTTAAAAATAAGGCGGTATAAAACGAAGTATTGAAAGCCTTACCTCTCAAAAGAAAATAATTTTAAAGCCACTAATTCAATTGTTGTCAAATGAAATGTGTTAATTTTTGTAATGGAATTTATACAATAAAACTGTAACAAAACCGTGTACATAAAATAGTTTTTTGAAAATATTCTTGTTGATGCAACAACAACAAATCGATTACTACATAGAAAAAAATTTTTCCACCAATTAAAGGTTTTAATTAGTTTTAAATTAAAATTCAATTGATTTTTTAATTGCTACAAATATATATATTTTTAAAACAGAAACCAATTAATTACTTAATTAAATATTAATCTGAAATCAATTAAATCTTTTAATTGGTTTATTTACCTCTCGTAAAAAATACTTTTATAAAATTTTGTGTGGAGATTACTTTTATATTTTGTAAGGGGCGATACCGATGCAGACCGACAACCTAATGGGTCCCTTTTCGACCATCTTCGTTCCTCAAAAGTGACTTCAATGAGTCTCGTGTTGTCACTAGTCTTTTAATATTAATTATAGTGTTTTTAGATTTACATACATGTCAACATTCTTCCTCATTAAAGAGTCTAGGATAATCAATAACATTGGCCTAAGGCTAAGGTCCCCACAGCATCTACATTTAAGATGTGTCTGCCCGCGTGGTTCGAGACCTTTTTGTTATTCAATCTGCTGTACACTTCCATAAAATGTGCTCTGCCGTTTTAGCCTTTTTCCAGACACACTTTTAACATGGTCATATAATACTTGAAGTTTCTATAACCTGTCGCTAACGCAGTTACCCATTTGCAGACACTCAGATTATATCCAAGCACCTTCTTGGTCTTCCTGCTATCAACCTACTAGCCCGGAGGCACAAAAATAATTAATTTCAAGATGAAAATAGTGAATTTACACAATTTTAACAATATTAGTAACTTGGCAGCACTTTTTATTTTGTAAATAGAAAATTTTAGACGCTATTCACGCAATTATATTGTAGAGTTCTGTAAATAGCGACTGAAATTTTTTATTAGAATTTTATACAAAACCAATATTGCAACATCCTGAGTAATTACCCAGAGATGGGTACCTCTATATATTTATTTTATTTTTTAATATTATTATACAATTAAAATGAATATATTTTATTTTTTTAATAGTAGAATACAATTACAAATCATATTCTACTTAATTTATCGAGGATAGTAACGAAGAACTTTACTCGTTGCAGTGAAATACACTGAGTCCTTGGTTGGAATTGAACCCACAACTCTGAAACTAATAGACTACAACACTACCTACTAGCATATAAAAGCACCTAAATGAATAAACCATAAAATACATATCTATAGCAGTATAAATATATGTATAAGTAGAAGTATAATATATAAGTATAAGTATAAGCCGGACAGAAAAAAAACATTTTATGCCACTTTCTAATAGATTAACTCTGTATTGCAATCGATTAAAATAAGATGGACTAAAAGAAGCTATAGTTCTTTATTTAAAATCTTGTATTCCTTGAATTTTCGGAGAATAACAATAACAATATTGTTCGAATTTGTTTTTTGTTTTAAAAGTACACGACTGAATATTTTAAGGCTTTTATAGCGCTGCAGATTTGGTTTATATATACTTTGTATACAGGTATCCTCTGGACAATAGATCAGGATATAGCAACATATCAAATTCTATTATTGTAAAGTTTTTAGTTTACAAAAATTAAATAAGGTGCTGCCAAGTCATTTAAATTCGTACAATAGTGTATATTTGGGTTTTATTTTTATTTTCTCTTGGGAAGACGATATTTTTATGGAAGGAAAGTATTCTATACTAGCTGTGCCCGCCACGTCGTGGGCGTCCTGACAATATTTTTTTCGATTTGGCTTTGAAAGTATTCCACATCAATTGTAAGACTCTTAATTTTATAGTGCTTTAGTTATGGTTTATATATTTACTTTATATAAAGGTACCCAACCTTGGATAAAATTCTAAAATTTATAACAAATTCTAAAATTCTAAAAATTATTGTGAAGCACTGTAAAGGGTGTTTAAAATATTTTAATAACATTGAAATTCCTCACAGTAAAAATACAAATCGAATACAAATTTTATTTAATTGGCTATTTGGCATTAAGTAATTAATATTTTTTCATTATTATAATTCAGCGCCATCTGTTGCACAACCGTGTTTAAAATATCCCGCTTTGAAAAATAAAAATGCGTGAAAGTATGCTGTACCTTTAAATCGGTAAAAAAAATCGGCGTACTTTTACTGTTTTTCTCTTTATTATCTCTTGGAAATAAAGTATTTTGGCGAAAAATATATACTGTATTGGAATCAGAATGCTAAGGTAGCTCCACACAAAATTTTGTTCAAATCCATCCAGATTCGTATTTTCTTTATATAAAGTTACCCAGCCTTGGATAAAATTCTAAAATTGTAAACCGCTGTAATAACAATGTAAGAATACCAATAAAATACAAATTTCATTCAATTGGCGCCATCTGTTGTTTAAAATATTCCGCTTTCAAAAATAAAAGGTGCGCAACCGCGTTTAAAATATCCCAGTTTTAAACCGAAAATTTCAGTAGCTTTAAATCGGAAATTTCGTACTTTCACTGCTTTTTCTCCACTTTCTCCTGGAAATGAGATATTTTTGGAATATCTCAGAAAAAAACTGCTAAGGTACCTCCTCACAAATTTGTGTTTAAATCCATCCAGTAGTTTTTACGTGAAGCGAACACAAACGAAAGGCAGACAGACAGACAGAAGGAAATGAGTTAATTTTTTATTGTATGCATAGATAAGATTTGAGGTGCGAAGGTACCTCCTCACAAAATTGTATTGAATTTTATTCAGTAGTTTTTTTCATGATTTCAACACAGATAGGCAGACAAAAATTTCAAAAATTTGTGTGTTTGAATTCCTTATCGATTACTAGCTGTAATAGCAAAAAAAAATTTCCTAAAAATTTCCTGTTCGGAGAAGATTCTATTATAGTTTTATTAAATGTATAAACAGTTTTGATATTTTTTTTAAATATGTATTTGAATTTTTTAAAAAGTGAAAAATTTTAGGAAATTTTAAAATTTTCTTCTAGCGAAATTTGATTTATAGGAATATTTGTTAAGCTAAATAACCAAACAGAAAACATCTGAATTGGCCTACACTCAACTTTACCAAAACCAATGGAAACAGGTCTTTTTATGGATATATTTCATAAATAATAAAAGTTCATAGTATATTCGAATCGAAAAATTAATTATTTTTAGTTTGGGGTGTTAAGTCAACTACCCCTTGTCCCTTCCGATTATTTATTTTTTTATTATTTTTAAATTTTATTAAATTTTATTTTGATATGTCAATCGGTATGACCTTTACCTTATACTACGTATGGTAAAGTAAAAAAAATTATATTTGTTACAAACCTGCTGCTTTATTTAAAACACTACCATTTTTTTGCACCCCTGGAATCTCTATTAAATGGCATGAACTCAAAATCATACAATCATGATTGTGTAGGCGTCATCGAATGCATTTCAAAATTTTTTCAAAACAAACACAAAAACATGTAGTGGGCGCATGCGTGTCTGGCGTTAAGACAAAAAAAAAAAAAACGAACAAAAAAAGGAAAAAATTAACACATTTCGTACATTAAATTTGTACTAAAAAAGCAGCTGGAATTAAGTTGAGTTTTTCTTAATACTCGCTGTCTGGTAGTGTCTCATTTAACCAAAAAACCATAATGTCAATCATAAATATTTTATCGTATTTTGGTTTTCAATGAACCACAACAACACGCAAAAAGCGAAATGTATTAAAACACATGTAAAAAGCCACTAAATTATAGTCACCTTTATTGGCAGTTTATTTAATAAACGTCACTAATGAAGCGAAAACTTTTGTCTAAAATTGTAACTTAAATCAAAACACACACATACTCACACGCATTATTACATTCTTTTTACTTCGAGTGCAAGAATGTTTGTGTGGACATAAAGCAGCCTTAAAAAAAAGTACCAAAATTCATAAATGTACTGCTGTGCAAGCACTTCGACTGTTTGTCTGATGATTGCATTAAGTCGTTTTGTATGATCATTAAAATTCATGACACGACTTTAATTTTATAGAGAATATTTGTATGAGTTTGGCAAACAAAAACAACAACAACAACAAAAAATCCACTCTTTTCATTAATATTTTTCTGTGCGAATTTTGTGCATTTGATTTGGTGTATTTTTCCAAGACACGATGTGATTGAGGTGAGTGGTTGAGGGAGGTTTATGATTGTAAACATTTTATGTTGTAATTTGCTTTAGGCGATATAAAGAGCAAAAGAAACCAAAAAACAAAAAAAACAAAATAAAAATAATATCACAACAAAAAAGTGTTTTATATGACAAAATTGTTTGCGTGACATGTAGCAACATGAAAAATAACGAAAATGAAATTAATTTATTAATTTGCGTTTTTTTTTGTTTGTTTTGCCAACTGCTGTTGCATTTTTTGTAAATAAAAATGTTAAAATGTTCCATAAAGGGAGCTAAGAGTGTACGTTTGGGTTAATTAAGTTTTAAATGCAGGATCTAAAAAATGTTATTTTTTTGTCACGTCGTTGGTTTTTCTAAAATGAACAATCAATCAAGTGGTGTGTTGATTTCTTAATCAAAAATATTTATTTTTGCAACAACTGTGTGACAAAAAAAAAATAATGGTGTGATTTTAGAAGCGTTTTCAAAGACATGACCCTAGGGTGTGTTAAAATGCAAAATATACCGGCAGACAGACGGTTTGACATTTGGTAAAGGTACCAAGGTACAAAGGTACCAAAAAAGGTAAAGGTATTTTTAAAGCCATTTCCCATATCTATACATATGTATAATTTATACATATAATAAAATAGTAATTCATTTCCCTCTGTCTGTCTGCTTTTCATTTGTGTTCGCATCACGTAAAAACTACTGGATGGATTTTAACAAAATTTTGTGAGGAGGTACCTTAGCATGCTGATTCCAATATAGGGTACTCAAAAATATCTCATTTCCAAGAGAAAGTGAAGAAAAAGTAGTAAGAGTACGCATTTTCTACGATTGAATGGTACAGCAAACTTGGCAGCACTTTTTTATCTTAAATACAATTTACAGAACCCTACAAAAATTTTATATAAATTTTAGGATTTTATATAAAGCCTATAATCCATAGTAATTACCCAGGGATGGGCACTCTAAAAGAAAGAGCCTTGAAATTTGGTGTGAATTATTTTCAAAGTTAAACCGAATAAAAGATTTTCAGACCACTGATGAAGTGGCGGGCACTGATGTGTTCAAGATTAACGTGGGCTCCTGCCACGATGGCTTTATCCCACGGTGCTCTTAACACCGAGTGAAATTAAGACGTAGACTAGTGCCCCCATTGTGTAGTATAACAACACTTTACGATTGCCACCAATCGCAATTTGTGTGTATACAGTCACAGTGAGTAGCAATTTATACAAACTGGCAAGCCTTTCCAAGGCAAGCCTAGATCTATATTATAACCTCTTGCTTAGGGGTTTGGAGACTATCCAAACTCCGTCTGTTGAGAGTGCAACAGCACACTTGATCGACCTTGCACCACATCTGCTTTAATCGATCTTAAATCACAACCACCACGTGTACCCCCGAAGGGGACCTCACCAATAACCGGTCACAGAGAGGATAGGCTCTCTGTGGGGCTACCGATTCCCGTGGTACCAGTCCTTTGGGCACTGGTCAGGCCTCGAAGAGGACCCGTGTTATAAAACAGCAGACCTTTTCTTCCAGATTTAGGCTCTAGGAACCCTAGCGTCTGGTGCCCCTATTTTCCCCGAGTGGACCGCGTCAAAGCATTTGCCATATTCCTGCAGTGACAATTGGAACCCCCGGGGGTAGGCGGGCACTGCTAGTAATTATAAATAATAATCTATGGCCTGATGAGCTAGCCTAGATAACAATTTCTCAGTTGTATTTTATCCTGGTTACTTATCCGCCGATACCCTCTTGTATACCAAATTTGAGCTTTATAACTATAGTGGAAGTGTCAGCGCAGAAAATATTTATTTATTTTAAAACTAGCTGTGCCCGCCACTTCGTGAGCGTCCTTCCAATATTTTGTTAGATTTAGCTTTGAAAGCAATCCACACCAAAATCCCTTACTTTTTTAGTTCCGCCTTAAACTATGCTTCAGTTATGATTATGTCTTTACTTTATTAAACGGCAGTTATGGTTAATGTATTTACTTTACTACTAAAATAACTGCGTACTTTCTTTGCTTTTTCTCCACTTTCTCTTGGAAAAATGTATCTTTTAGTGGAATCGGGATACTAAGGAACCTCCTCACAAAATTTTGTTAAAATCCATCCAGTAATTTTTACATGATGCGAACGGAAAATAAAAGCAGACAGACAGACAGACAGACAGCCAGCCGGGAATGAGTTACTACTTTATTATATGTATAGATATAAGAGATGGTGTTGCTGGTGCACTACCCTGGAAAAAAATTGTCTTTTTTCAGATCTTCCTGGTTACTAGATAAACGAGGCCTATCTGCTTACCAAATTTCAGCTTTCTAGCTAAAAAACAAGTGTGCCATTATATTGATGAGTGAGTCAGCCAGTATGTACTAAAATATGCAAATTGTACACCAGCTTATCTCAGGAAGCCTTCTATAGCTATAGGAAAAGTGTGAAACCACAGAGTTGGTTGTATGACTATAGTCTCTTTGTGTTTTAAATTTGATGAATTTGCGATAAAGGAAACGAAAGTTATGAGGCTGGAAAAACCAAGGCGAATGGAACATAGCCTGGTGCACTATCGTGCGTCTAGATAATTGTATGAGCTATAGTTTTTTAAGCAAAGCTATATCAGTTTTATTTTTCGACACAAAATTTTCAAAAAATATTTTTTGTAGGAAAATGGCAACAATATGAGAATTATAATCCAAAATTGTAAAGCTTTAACAAAAATATTCAAAGTTTTTTTTCTTGCTTTTTTTTTCTAACAAAATTTAATTTTAAAATAATATTTATATATAAAATAATATATAATATATAAAATTTTAATTTAGTTAATTTACACTCATACCTTACTATTGGCCTACCTATTTCCATACTAATGAAAAGAACAAATCTTTTACCGTAAAGCAACCCTGTAATTAATATTAAAGCTTTTCGATAAGCTTAAAGCTTTTTGCAGCTTTGATAAGAAAACTCTCTCTATTTTATTTTTATTTATTTCTAACACTATTGTTATGGTTTTTAGAACTCCACATCGAGATAAAAAAGTAACACTTTATCAAAACCTTCTTTTTCGAAATACTCACGTATTTTAATTGTGGTTTTTACGGTTACCATTTAGCATTTACCGCCAGTATAATTTAGAAAAAGTAAAAAAATATAGATTAGAGACACACCAATAGTCTTTTCATTTCTGAATGTATTGCTCCCAAACAGCAATCATTTATTGTGGACACAGAGACAGCAGTATTAAAAAAAGAGATAATAGAATTAGAATAAATAAAATTATTAAAAATGAATTAAAACAAAATAGAATAAAATTTAGTATTAAATTCTCAACGAAATGGAGAAAACGTAAAAGTGTGCTAAAATATGATTGACAAAAATTGGCTAAAGAAATTAGCAAAAATAAAAAATTTTAAATAATAAAAATAAAGAAATTAAAACTATTTCGTATTTAAAAAGCTGATTTGAAATGCTTTTAAATTTATTTCTATTAATTTTATTATTTTTGTGGTATTGGAATAAATCTAAAAGAAAACAACAGTGGGAAGCAAGCAGCTTAAAGCTGGAGCGCAAGAAATTATTGGACTTTAGAAAAATTCCCGAAATATATAGTGAGTCATATATTTTTTTTAAATTTAAAGAAAATTAATGGGACTTCTTTTTGTATTAAAAAAATAAATATTTAAGAAATTTGTGTCATTGACGTGTGAACGAACGAAATTGTTTTAAAATAAAGCAAAATTATCTATATTCAATTTACCGCACAGGTGTTATCGAAAATACTCGCATTTAAGCTATTGATTGAACAGAATGTTAATGTTAAAAAGAGAGTAAAAATAAAAAAAATATACTCTCTAACTTTTAATGCCTTAATCATATTTAACGAAAAAGGCTTTATTGCTGTCTAAAGTTTAGAATAATATTTTATTATATTTATCGTTCGATATTTTATCTTTGATATTTAGGGCCCAATTCATAAAAAAATATTTTTCGGTTATAAAAGGTTTATTGAACAAATTTTGTATGAAAATATTTTTGTTTTATAAAAGGTTTATAATTTTTTTTTAAAAAAGCTTTTATAAAACAAAAGTATTTTTTTGTGAATATCGCCCTTAACCTTTAGAACACATGTGAAACTTAAGAAATTTAGCAGTGACTGTATTGACCACTAGGTATTGGCGTCACTTTGTCAGAGTTCCTACAATATATTGTTCGATATAGCTTTGAAAGTAATCCACATCAAATTTTAAGAATCTCACTTTTATAGTGCTTCAGTTATGGTTTACTTACTTTATATAGAGGTACCCATCCCTGTGTAACTACTCAGGAATAAAGGCTTCATATATAATTCTAAAATTATTGTAGTGTTCTGTAAATAATGTTTAAAATTTTCCGCTGACAAAAATAACTGTATAATAAATTAGCTTTTTCGATTATATAAAATAAACTAGCTGTGCCAGCCACTTCGTGAGCATCATTGCAATATTTTGTTCGATTTTGCTTTGAAAGCAATCCACACTAAAAACCCTTACTTTTTTAGTGCCGCCTTAAACTAGGCTTCAGTTATGGTTATGTATTTACTTTGTAAAACAGCGCCATCTGTTAGTGGTTAGTGCTTTAGTTATGGTTTATGTATTTACTTTACTACTAAAATAACTGCGTACTTTCTGTGCTTTTTCTCTACTTTTTTTTTGGAAATAAGATATTTTTGCGGTAAAAAATTATCCTATATTGGAATCAGGATACTAAGGTACCTCCTCACATTTTTTTTAATCCATCCAGTAGGTTTTACGTGATGAGAACGCAAAAGAAAGGCAGACAGACGTACTGAGAGACAGACAGACGGAAATGAGTTTCTAATTTATAATATGTATAAATTAAAAAAAGGTGCTGCCAAGTTTGCGATACCATTGATTCGGTAAAATTGTGTACTATCACTAATTTTTCTCTATTTGCTCTTGGAAATGAGATATTTTTACTTATATAAAGTATACTATATTTTAAGAGAGATACTAAGGTACCTCCCCATAAAATTTAATTAAAATTTATTTAGTTGTTTTTAAGTGATGCGAACACATACAGACAGACATAGAGAAAGTTACAGTTTTATTATATGTGTAGATTGGAAAGATTTTAGAACATGGTATACAAAATAATTGCTCACGTATAAATCGGTTTAAATTGTAACAGCTGTTCTATGTGTATGATTTAGCTGGGGTATAACTGTGTCGTGACAAAATTGTTTTGGATTTTCCTCTGAAAGTAATTCACACAAAATTTTGCTTCAGTTTTGGTTTATGTATTTTTCTTCATACTGAGGTACCCATCCCTGGATAAAATTCTAAAATTTATAAAAAAAAATCTGAAATTATTGTAGAGTTCTGTAAATAGTGTTTAAGATATCCCGCTGAAAAAATAAAAATAAAAGGTGCTGCCAAGTTTGCATTACCAATGAATCGGTAAAATTGCGTACTTTTATTACGTGTTATCTATTTTCTCTCTAGGAAATGAGATATTTTTGCAGAAAAAATGTATCCTATATTTGAACCAAGACACCAAGGTACCCCCTTACAAAATTTTAATTAAATTTATTCAGTAGTTTTTACCTGATGCGAACACAAACAGACAAAACTTAAAAAAATTGCTGTTTTGTAACTGCACCGGCAACAAAATTTTCAAAAAATATTTCATGTACAGAAATAGTTCTTTTACAGTTATTTTATATGTATAGATAAACGGATTAATTTCTCCATTACTCCTTCTTACATTTCGTATAATACATAAGGTGTATAATTTTTTCTGGTACAACTTTGCTTGAAATAGCGATGGAGAAGCAGTTCAATAAATAGCAAATAGAGATGTCATTTATATATTCCCTTGACTGTTGGATACAAGAACGACCAGGTCGGAATTCTGCTTGGTCTTCGGATAGCACAGGTTCTGCAACTAGCGATAGCCTTTGTAAACGCAGCTGATCCACTTGTTTCTTGATAACATATACAAGTGTTATATCTCGACAGTTCTTACAAAAGTTGAGGTGAGCTTTCTTAGGTAATGTAATAATTACCCGTTCTTTACAACACTAGAGGGACGATGTTGGTCTCCCAAGAAGATTTTATAATCAGCATAAGTGACTGTTGCAAACCTTATACCAAACTTAAAGTACCTCCCATTTTTGGTTAAAAAATATGGCATAAATACCACAATAAATATTTATACTCGTACAAAGAAAAAATAAATAAAATAAAATAAGAAAAAATTATAGTTATTTATGTTAAATCTTGCTTGTTTTTTTCTGTTTCTCTTTTAACTCTGCTGTAGGTAATTTACCACAATATGCCAATGTGCGCAGCTGTAATTGTTGTCCTTATGGCTATCACATCGATTTGGATTTTGTACGCTATTGTGAAGCGCTGGCCAATGCTAAACCATCCGAAGAAGAATTACAACGACGCAGTCGTCGACGATCACGAAAATCAATGGAATTTATGTTGGGTTTGGATTCAATATTCGATCAATGGGATGCTGGCGATAGACAGCAAACTTTAACCGAGGTAAGATGGTTGGTTGGTTAGTTGGTAGCCTCAATAGGCTGTATGTGGTTTTTTGTGTATAACTGTGTGAGAGTGTGTGGTGTGTGTCTGTGCCTCTTAAAACGTGCACTCAAGTGTAGGTTGAAATAAAGAAAATCAAATAATTTATGCCGCCTATAGAAAATTTTAAAAAAATTTGTCTTGTAGGATTTAAAGTTGAATTATGAAGGTATTATTTGCAAAATATATTCTTTGTTTTTTTTTTTGTATATTTTTAAGACTGTTTTTCCAAATCAATGAGCGGGCGTTATGTGCTTAAGTATTTAAATTGAATAATTTATGGCCAAGTAGTTGCAAAGCTGCCTTTTGTGTGTTAAATATTTGGCTTCAGGAAATGATTTGGGATTTTTTTTTTATTAAAATTAAATTAAAAATAAAAACTTTTAATGAAAATTTATTTTTCTCTTTGGCTTCTGCTAAATAGGCATCAACTTTTAATTACTTTTAATTTGAAAACTTTAATCAGCAGTGCAATATTTCTTTTATTTTGCTTCAATCTCGAAAGCAAAATCATTAAAACTTCATTAGTTCATAACACCTTTCAACACATCGAGAAGAGAGAAAAAAACTGAAATATTGTTTTTAAAACAGACAGCAGCACATCAAATTGCCAAACCAAATTTCTGGCTGCCAACTTTTGCAAGAAGTTTTTTTTTTGCCCCGCCATCTAAAGCAAATTTGAGGCCATAAACAAATACTTTGTTTGATCTGCAAGAAAATATAAGCAAAATAATGCAGACTGGTTTCAGAAACTTACTAACAGGCATACAGGCGATAAAGCCAACATGACAGCCATTTGAAAGGCAATTTTAAAAGTGTGACAAAATGTATTAACTTCGCACAGTAAACTGTAGCAAATTTTAACACGTGTTAAAGACATCAAAGCGGCCTTTAAAAAACAAAAAAAAAAAACACACACACACACACTCACACATAAACAACAAAAATATGAACAGCTTTCACTCATCACTCACTAATGAAATTTAATTGATTTTATGAAAAAAAAAAAATAATAAATCAATTATAACTTTATTTGCAGTTGCCTCAGGAAAACGAACTAGAGTCTCCCTACCACAGTCTGCAGCGCACACCTTCATTTACCTCTACATCCTACCAGTATCCAGCCTTGCGCCAGCGTTCTTCTTCAGTGCCACGTTTTACTTATGGTTCACAAAATTCCCATTACCCTCGCTCAGAGTCGCCATTTGGTACAGCCTCATCAACCTGTTCCTCTTATCGTGGAGCTGAAAGTGATGCACCCTATCCGATGCGTAAGCCCGCTGTAAGTCCACCAGAAACCAAAGCTTTTTTGCATGATGCCTTAGATGAAGTGTGTAGTGATTTTGAGAGAACGCTAGAGCGAGCTTCTATGAAACGTAAAAAGGTGGGCCCAAAATATGATGCAGGGGGTGGGACGGGAGTTAAAATGATGCCGGGACTTAATAGTTATTTAAGCATGGATCGTAATAATAACAACTATCCCAATGCCATGAGCATAAGTTATCAAGAGAAATCACGTAATGGCGGTTGGGCATGGGATTCAGCAAGTTATATTAACCGTGGTAAGTCACTTAAAGTTGAAATGATAAATTACGTATAAGTATTAAGACTTACTGCTAAGCAGGTCCGTACAAAATTGACAAAAGTCTGTATAGAACCTAATCTAAGCCATCTAATTTTAACTCTAATCAAAAGTAAAGTGTATATTGGGGTCTGTGAAATGGCTAATGACAGCGCCCTTTTTTCGTTTTTTTTATGTCTGCCAATTATACTGTACTACAATTTCAAACCCTTTCCATAATTACGGGGTTCCGACGATTGGTTTTTGGTGTTTGTGTTAAGTTTGACGTCTTAGTTTGTTTTGACAGATATAGTAAAATTGTATGGCGAACATTTTTATAGAACATTTTACCCCCGCCCTTCTTCCTTTTAAAGGGGTTTTTTCGGATTTTTTGGAATAAGATAGTTAGAGGGGTTAATAGGTAATGCGTGGCAGTTAGAGGGTTAATATATTCTACAAAAATATTTGCTATAACATTTTCTACAAAGCTGCTGAACATTACCTACAGCTCAGATGTAAAGAAAACATAGTTTTATATACCGAAGAACAGGCCAGAGCTGGAAAACTTTAAACGTCTCTGAAATAAAATGCTGAAGTGATCTTTCAAAACGTCGACAAACATATATACATTTTTTATCTCCTCTACCAGAATCAATCGTCGGAACCCTGTATTTTTTGCCTGTTAAACTGTGTTATTTGTGTTACTTTCTTTGGCAAAGAATAGAGTGGTAAAACAGGTGCTGAAGTAAATGAATGGAAAGAAAAGTTTTACTTGTCAACAATGCAATTGCACGTCATTTTTATTTTTCTTAACAGTGTTGCAGCGCCTCTGGTGTCAAGTAGGCACTTTAGTTTTGAAGCTGTATTTTATTAATAATTTAGTTCGCCGACGATTTAGTTCGCCAACGATTGATTGCTATAGATGATTTAGTGCTATAGAGGGCGAAGGAGGATTGGAATTGAAACGTAACCGTATTTTTGCTTTACATTGGGCCAAATAATCGCAATATGATCTGTGTTATTTACAATAATACTGATAGCATCACAAGACCCGATGAGGTAAACATTCAAAAACTGAAACATCGACAGCAAAGGTCGGAGTTCTTCATATTCCTAAGCAAAGCAAAATTTAATAAGCGAAAAATTATAGCATAAAACTGAATTATGACGTTCACAATCCTTCAAAAAGCGCAAGATTTAACATCTGCACAAAAGGCAGTTCGCCCACCAAAAGCAAAGGTGATAAAATAATTACACGTTGTTGGCTAAAATATTTGGACCTTTTTGTTAAAATAATTTTTCTGCTTCAACAACGATCACGTATGTGTAGAGATCAAATCAAAAGACAATTAAAACCAGTGCGGGCCACACATTCTACGTTTGTTTTAAAAGCAGCATTAGCCACTCATTTGATTTTCCTTGCTGAAATGAAAATAACACAGTGCAACACGGAAAAAAAAACCATATACGGACACCACTACGTGATAAAAAACCAAAAAAAAAGACCCCTGTCTCCCAGTTTTGCCCAAAGTCCTCCAGGTTTTTTTTTATGGGCCCTCAAAGATGTGGGGCCTCAATGTCATTTTTGCAAAAAAATGATCATTTCCTCAAGCTCATATTTTGCAAACCGTTTGAAATTTTGATATACTTTCTGAGGCAAAGTTGTAGCTCTTGTCATAAAGAATAAAAATTGTTAACATATAAAATCAAAAAAAACTTCATCTTCAAGGTCAAAATCGCAAAAAACTTTAAAAAATTCAATTTTTTTTACCTTTTTTCCCCTGTTCAGGTCCATAGGTAGCAAACCGTTCAAAATTCAAGGAAACAATCAACTACAAAAATGAACCTAAGATCTCAATAAACAAGTTTCTAGAACATATGAACTTTCTAGGAATGATTCTTAACCCCGCTTAGGTAGCGCTTAGGTAGCCGCAAAAGTGAAAAATTTCCCGGCTCTCGTTTTCATTGAACAGGGCGTAAAGTTAAAACGGGAAATCTTCCGTCAAAAGATTTTTAATGATCATTGGTGGATAATGAATAGTTGTAACTATGAGCAAGCTCATCTAATAAGTGTGCACATAAGCTCATGAGCAAGTTTTCATACTCGAACGCAAACAAGCTTACTGAACACATGCCTGCTTATACCATACTATTAGTAAGCAAATCTCTGTTGGTATCATAAATAAAAGCAAGCTGACCGAGTAAAACGAAATTTCTGTACTAGTGAGCACCGTGTTTACTTATCTCATGTTCAAAACACTCAGTGTTATTTTGTGTTGTAGTTTTGTAGAACTTTTGGATAAGGTTTAGTGCGTTTTGCTTGCACTAGTGGTTTTTTGTTTTTTTTTTATTTCTTCAGAAATGGATACCTTAAAATCAACGCAAGAAATTTTGTTTCAAAATTCTGTGATTTTTATTTGTACACTCGAACTCTGTTCGTGTTTCACTTGAAGCATAAAACTGCTTAAACTTGCCTAAGTTCATTGTCTAACTTGCTTGTGGAAACTTTGTTAGCTCAACGCACTTAGATCGCTGGTCTTCGCAGTTTATTGTTGTCCACTCATCGTTACTCGTCAGAAATAAACAGACATGATGAGTTCACTGAAATATTGTAATGAGCATCTTATGAGCGTCTGTGTTTTTTGTGCTCATGCACTGCTTTAGTACATAAGCATTCGGTAGAAATCAGTGGAGAGCTTAGAAATAGACGTCACCTTCGCATAAAGCTTGTTTATTACTACAAGAAATTTCATCTTTTCACAACAATGACAGCCTTGTTAACTGATAAGTTTGTTTAAATATAAAAATTATTGAAAACTACCTTGCAGATAGATACGAAGAATGCTGATGTAGCGATATAGCGATCCTGAAAATGCATTACATTCTGTTGGTGTCTAAGTTTTCTTGATCTCTTTATAATAAACAACTTAAGCCTGAATAATTAATTATTTGGTTTTAATTAGTTCAATATTAAATTTCAATTAATTTTTTAATTGATTCAAATATATATTTTTTTTAAAAGAGGAAACAAATCATACTAATTAAACAATTAATTGCATCAATTATTTATTTAATTAAAATTTAATCTGATATCATTTAAAACCTTTAATTGGTTTAATATTTTTTTCTGTGTAGGAGGCCAATTTATCAATTAAAAAATATAAAATTGTTCTTCGCTTAAAGTGGGAAACAGTATCATCATACCACAGCGTGCGAAGCTCTTCTGGACAGGCTCGATTCTATTATATATCAAACCTAAAATTGTCTTTGGCGAACAATATTATATGATTGTCCTACAATTTAAAAAAAAATTTAATGAGCTGAAGTTTTTCGTAAAAAAAATACAAAATTGACAGATTTTTTAATTCAAGCGCCGATCCCTGTATTTGACAACTTCTTTATGTCATTACCTTAAGGTTCTGTAAATTCATATTGTTGTTTTTGACTTCTTGCTTTAAATTTTCTTAGTCATTTCTTATTTATGATAATTTTCTGCAATCTTATTTTGAAATCGCTTTGATCACTTTATATCAAATTGGATATTTGAAACTTCTTGTTTTGCATTTTATGCAAATTAGGCATTTTTTGTGCGCTTTTTTTATGTTTTATTTACACTGTACGCGGCTACAAACATTGTGAAGATCACGTTCATTTCACATCAAATGTGTCGTTGCAAAATCTTATTTTATGCTAAAAACATTTTTTATTTGTTTGTATTTTTACTTCTGTTGTGTTTTTGTTGTTGTTTTCATTATTTTGTAAACTTTAACAAGCTAATTTTAAATTCAATAGAATTTTAAGTAACTAAAACAAAAAGAAACAGAATCAAAGCGAAGCGAATATTTTGAATTGTATTTGAAAAACAAATTTGAAATTCTAATAAAAAATTCAAACAATGTGGCTTAATCATGAGGCAGAGTAGATAAAAATGTAAGTCTGAATTTATTATTTGTTAGTACCAGTCAGGGGTGTCTTAATAGGCGGATTGGTAAGCCGCTAATCTATCAGTCTGGCGGTTGCGTGTTCGATTTCCATCAACGACTTAAATTTAAATAAAATAAATTGTATTGGGAAGGCTTTTCTGTGTCAGGTTCGCGTGGTCTTAGCATTTTGTTACCAGGTCGATAGACTGATTGGTAGTGCGCAAGTCTGTCAGTCTGGGGTTGCGGGTTCGATTTCTGCCAAAGACTGTGCGAGTTTTGCAGACAAGCAAAAAAACTGCGCAGGTATGTTGTCTTTTATAAAAAGAAAAGTTAAAGCCTTGAAAGTTTAATCATCGAAATAATGAGTGGTTTACGACACTTCAGCGTCAATTTTGTCACCAGTTCAACATCCGCACAAATCAAGCTGTTCCCGTCCGGAGCACCGCAACACTTCTTTTGATGAAAAGAAAACAACCATGGACTCCACAGCAAAACTAGCACTCCTGAAGCTAAAAATGCATGTGAATCTCTCGCGGTGCGAGACAAAAGTAGTCTTCTCTGCAAGTGCCCGGCTCTGCAAGAACAAAGGTTAAAAAAGATTCATCAGGACCTGAACTCTTTTAAGGTTGCGACAATGACTGGTCTGGTATGTGGTTCTTACGAAATGGAGATACTCCAGGTGGTTCTTACGAAAATGCGATTCTAGGGTTGTATAAGAAACGGTCATTAGGGCAATACAATAGGCCTTAAAGGCTTTGTGGGACGGCACGCTTAATCTAACTTATAACAAGTTTACCTCTGGTATTAGACCTAAAGTAGCTTGTTCCAAGAGATAACCTGGCTTGTAATGCAAGTAGGAACTAGTGAAATACAATTAAAAAGTTTTTTTTGGAGGTCTATCAGTGTTTTTGGGGATTTTACGCAACTCCAAAATTCAGTTAATTAAACTGCGTAATAAATCTTCTGCTAGCCCAGCCTTGCATTTTTAATACTCGCAACTATGCATATGTCACATAATAATTTTTGACATCTTTAAAATAATATATTCAGATGATGATAATTATTTACTGAAACGTACATTAATCCATAGTGATGCATTGAAAACAAAAAATTACGAAATTATTAAACTACCCTCGCATAAATATTTTTTTGTATCAAACACTATGATTTCATTTGTAGCCGTAAAAACTCATTTTCAGCATGGAACAAATATTTTGTAACAAAACAGATTCGCCAAAAAGTAACAAGAAACAGATTTTATTTTTACTGTTTCATGTTGGAAAATCATCACAACAAAATTGTTGCCAAATTGTGACATGTGACGCATTAATCTATCTATATTTCTCTAACATATATTTAAAGCACAAAATGTGTTTGTTGGTTCGTTGGTGGGAAAGCTATAGATGCCTACATTATTAAACCGATTTTCCAGAAAATTTCAATGTTCGTTACTAGTAAGTAATCTAGGTGGGTAAAAGAGGGTATATATATATTGTTTCGATATTTTTAGTGGGCGTGGTACTTCCCAAACAAAGTAAATATTTATCATCGCGTTACTTGGGAACTATAATATGGAGAATATTGAAAGTTGCTGCAAATAACTTCCTTTTTATTGTACATAGTTTAGTTGAAAACTGGCTGGATAAGAATAGTGGGCGTGGTATCTCCCTTTTTAAAGGTAAATTGTTATCGTATACCTAGAGAACGTATAGTCTTAAAATTTTTGTACAATTAATGTCTAGAAAAAGCAGGCTAGGTTGGAATAGTGGGTCTACACCCATGTAAATTTAAAAACAAGTAAGAGTGCTATATTCGGCCGTGCCGAATCTTCTACACCCTTCACCATGGTGATTTTAATTTTATAGACATAGGTAATAAATTGATTTAATTTGATTTAATTTAAGAGACAAACGCATTGAAAAAAAGAACTGCGCTTTTTTACACTAATCAGCAATATTTTTTATAAATTTTTTGTAAAAATTTTATAATTTTTTTGTAAAAATTTTATAGAAAATTTTTTTGTAAAAATTTTATGAAATTTTTTTTTTTGTAAAAATTTTATGATTAATTTTTTTTGTAAAAATTTTATGGAGTTTTTTTTGTAAAAATTTTATGGAATATTTTTTTTTGTAAAAATTTTATGGAAATTTTTTTTTAAATTTTATGGAAAAGTTTTTTGTAAAAATTTTATGGAAAATTTTTTTGTAAAAATTTTATGTAAAATTTTTTTGTAAAATGTTTATGGAAAATTTTTTTGTAAAAATTTTATGGAAAATTTTTTTTTGTAAAAATTTTATGGAATTTTTTTTTTAAATTTTATGGAAAATTTTTTTGTAAAAATTTTATATAAATTTTTTTGTAAAACTTTTATGGAAAATTTTTTTGTAAAAATTTTATGGAAAATTTTTCTGCAAAAATTTTATGGAAAATTTTTTTGTAAAAATTTCATGGAAAATTTTTTTGTAAAAATTTTATGGAAAATTTTTTTTTAAAAATTTTATGGAAAATTTTTTTTTAAAAATTTTATGGAAAATTTTTTTGTAAAAATTTCATAGAAAATGTTTTTGTAAAAATATTATAGAAATTTTTTTTGTAAAAATTTTATAGAAAATTTTTTTGTAAAAATTTTATAGAAAATTTTTTTGTAAAAATTTTATAGAAAATTTTTTTGTAAAAATTTTATAGAAAATTTTTTTGTAAAAATTTTATAGAAAATTTTTTTGTAAAAATTTTATAGAAAAATTTTTTTTTAAAATTTTATAGAAAATTGTACGAAATTTTTTTTTAAATATGTGTATCAAAATATTTTTTAATTGTTTTGAAATTTTTGTAAAATTTTTTTAGAAAATTGTTTTGTAAAAAATATTTTGGATTTTTTTTTTAATATTTTTTGTAAAAATTTTTTTAAACTTTTGTCTGAAAAATTTTTGGTAGTTATTATTATTAATTTTTTTTAAAGTTTTTGTAAAAATATTTTTTTTTAATTTTTTTGTAAATTTTTGGTTAAAATTGTTTGAAAATTTTTTGTAAAAATTTATTGTTAAAGTTCTTGGTAAAAATTTTTTGTTAAAATTTATTTGTTAAAATTTATTTGAAAATTATTAAAATTATTTTAAAAATTTAAAATTTTTTTTTAACAGTTTTTCCAAATTTTTAAAAAATTTTTTTTGTAAATTTAAAATTTTATTTTAATTTATTGTAAAAATTAGGACGTTCCTGCAATCCAAATTGTTTTCGAAATTTCAGACAAAAAAAAAATTTCATCATATTGATTAATATGAAATAAAATTAATGTGCATAGTCGAGCTAAAAACTGGTTAGATGGGAATAGTTGTCATGGTACCTCCCAAAGTAAATCATTAGCATAGCCTTATTAGACAACTATAATAGGCAGTATTGAAATTTTGCATTAGTACCTCGCATATAAGAATAACTTGCATTTGTATATTAAGCTTGGTGGGGTACCCTCCATAAAAGTAAATTATCCTATGCACAGAGGACTGCAATAGTGGCTGTTCTGAAAAAAAACGCAAGTTTTCGTGTTCAAGTATAGTCATACTTTTATAATTAAAAGTTTATTTTATTTTCTTGCTGACGGAGGGTAACGAAGCACACCGGGGATCTCTAGTAATGTGTAGTTTGATATAACTAGAAAATTTTTTTTTTTCAAACTGGTGTGTATATTTTGTTTTTGTAAAAATGACGTGGGAAAATGAATTAAAAACACCATTTATCGAAATGTGGTGTGTCTTTTTTATAGAAAATAAGTTTTTCCTTTTTTTTTTGCTTCGCAATGTTTGCACGAGTTTTGTTGGGTGATTCATAGACTCACGCAACTGTTTGGCATTATTAGAAAAAAAAACATCAAATAATCTAGAAAATATGTATTAAATTATTGAAAAAATAAAACAAACAAAAAAATCGGGCAATTAATGTTTATTTAATATTTACAAGCATTTTGTCAATTGTTGTATTAACAAAAAAAACAAACAATAATAAATAGCAAATACCAACTAATTAAATACAAGCCAGCTGTTTCTTTAAAAAATTATAAAACTTATTATAGCCCACCATATTTGTCATTTTGGAAAATTTGTTTGCACAATTGAATGTTATTTGAAAAAAAAAAAAATATTATAAAAAAATTACCATCATAATTTATGCAACCCACTATTTTTGAAACTTTTTTATATTCAGTCGTTGAAATCGTTGTATTTGAAATCAATTTTTTTTATCAAGTTGCTTTTAAAATTCCTCACTTACCAAAATCAGCTAATACAAAATATAAAATCCAATTGAAAATTCAAATTTTTTATTTGCAAAAAATACTCGCAATTTTAATAAGGCTGAAAAAAGAATATAATTCTTAGGTGTTTGAATTAATTTCGGTTCTTTTTTTGCCTGAAAACTAAAATCATAAAAAAAATTATGAAGTAAATCGCTCAAGTGCAGGTCAGACTTACACACATAGGCTTCCGTACTATGTTCAGTACAACTTTAAAAATATAAGTTTTGAATTTGTTAACGGCTTGTGGGGTACCTTTTAATTTTTAATTATATTTTGTACTAGAGTATAGTACTAAATACCCTGTGTAAATATCAAGTGTCTGCCTATAAAGTTTAGAAGAGATGGTCAAATTACTCAAATGCGCGACATCTAGGGAACACCCTTTTATTTTTATTAAATTTATTTCGTTACTTGTTCTTACAGTAGATATTGTAAAAGAAAATCAGTGTAAATTTGAGTCTCAGCCTATTACTGTTCAAATATATGGACTTTCTATGAAAATATCAGAAGCCTTCCTATTGCGGTTCAAAAAATAAGGCAATATAAGTGAAAAATACGTTCTTGCGGAACACCCTTTAATTGTTATAGTGGCGATGGCAACATATCTACTACAAAAATTTAAAAAGTCTCCCTATTACGGTTCAAAAAATAAGGCCATATACGTAAAATCATGTCACTGTCGGAACACCCTTTAATTTTTACTATTTGTTATAGTGGCTATAGCAAAATACCTCCTATAAAAATTTCAAGAGTGTTCTTATTATCATTCAAAACTTGGACCATATGAATACATATCGGCACACCCTTTAATTATGAGTTATAATTTTATACTTGTTTATAAAGCGAACATAGTATTAATTATTGTGTGCAAATTTAAAGTTGTCTCTAATAGCTCAATAAATAAAGACATAGACGCAAATAACACGTCACTTTCGGAACAACCTCTACGTTTTATGTATTTGTTGCTATCGCAGCCACAATTATACACTTTCTGTAAAAATTTTAAAAGTCTACATATTATCGTTCAAAACTTAGGCTACATACATGCACGTCACTAGCGGAACACCCTTTAATTTTTAAGTTTATTTTTTAATATTTGTTTATAAAGCGTAATAAGTTTTAATTACTGTTTGTAAATTTGAAGTGTATACCTGCTATAGTTTAAGTAATTACCACATATACGTGAATAATACGTCTCTGTCGGAACACCCTATACTTACGTTTTAGTATTTATTGCTATAGCGGCAAAAGTTATAAATTTTCTGTAAGAATTTCAAGAGTCTACCTTCTTATTACGCTTTCAGAGATAAAAGGCGTTGCCAGAAAGATGGACAGACAGACATACAGACATTGTAGCGAACACAATAGGGTAACGTTTTTACCCTTTGCGTACGGAACCCTAATAATAACTTTTTAGGATTTTGAATTAAAAAACTTCACAAATAGTTTATTGTTTATTTTAAAATTTTGATTTAAGAATATGAATTGGAATTGCTGTTATGGCTAGAGCAATCTCTATCAAGATGGCCGTAATTTATTTGTATACCCAATACATTTGATTTGGATTTTCTACGGTTTAATGTTTTTCTGTCTGCATTTCAATTCATTTTGTTTTAAGTTTTTGTTTATTTTTTTTGATTTTTTTTTGCATAAAATTTTGGTAAAGATTTAATTTTATGTAGTTTTTAAATGCAAATTTTGTTTTATATTTGTCTTTGTTATCTATAGAATAAATAATTAAATTATTTATTATTATTTCGAAAATAGAATTGGGTAATTGGAATCATTTTGTTGTGTTTATGTTAATTAATGGTAACGGCTGTAGTTATGAAATATTACACAAACAATTTTTCAATATTTAAATGTTAAAAAAAGATATTTAATAGTTCCAATAAATATTTATTACCAGTTAGTTCAGGGATGGAAAATGTATAGCTATTGCAGTCAGCTATACATATAATAAATTAGTAACTTATTTCCGTCTGTCTGTCTTTATTTCATTTGTGTTCGCATCACGTAAAAACTACTAAATGGATTTTAACAAAATTCTAAGAAGGGGTACCTAAGTATCCTGATTCCAATATATTATACTTTTTTCCGAAAAAATATCTCATTTTTATGAGAATGTGGAAAAAAGCAGTGAAAAAAACTCAATTTCCGGTTTACAGGCACTAAAATTTTCGGTTTAAAACTGGGATATTTTAAATACTATTGCGCAACATTAGGTGCCAGTTGAATTAAATTTGTATTGGATTTGTATTTTTAGTTTGTGGAATTACATTTTTATTTAAATATTTTAAACAACTTTTACAGAGGTTTACAATAATTTTATATAAATTTTAGAATTTTATCCAGGGATGAATACCTTTATGTAAATAAAATATGTATATAGATGGATTTTAACAAAATTTTGTAAAGAGGTACTTTAGCGTCCTGATTCCAATATAGAAAGAGAAAAAGCAGTAAAAGTACGACATCTTTCTTTTACCGATTTAAAGGTACTGCCTACTTTAAGGCGTCTTTTATTTTTGAAAGCGGGATATTTTAAACACTGTTGCGAAACAGATGGCACTGTTTTATAATAATGACAAAATATTAATTCAAAGCGGGATATTTTAAACACTTTTACGCAACAGATGGCGCTGTTTTAAAAAAATGACAAAATATTAATTACTTACTGCCAAAAAGGCAATGGAATAAAATTTGTATTTGATTTGTATTTTTACTTTTATTAAAATATTTTAAACACCTTTTACAGAGGTTTACAATAATTTTTAGAATTTTTTTTAAATTTTAGAATTTTATCTAGGGACCGGTACCTTTATATATAGTAAATACATAAACCGTAACTTAAGCACTATAAAAGTAAGAGTCTTACAATTGGTGTGGAATACTTTTAAAGCAATATCGAGCAAAATCAGGGTTCAGAAATTTTTCATTTATGACCATTCAAAAATCAACATTTATGTTATTTGTCATAAGTCAGAAATCTAAAATTTTATATTTTTTTTCACGCTCATAAACGAACAACAAAAAAATTTCTGCCTATGTTCATACATGAATGCGTGTACCTGTTTGTTTTTTGTAATATACATACATGAAGAGAGATAAATTAGCTTCTTCTCATTAATGTTCTTTTTCATAAATGTACATGTTCATTTATGAACGTGAAACATTTATAAAATTTCTCATACATGAACATAAAAGAATTGTCTGCTTACGATCGAACATGCAGAAGAATGAAATGCGTATTTTTATGTATGCGAATGCTTAGCAGAAATTTTTCTACGATTTTTTCATTTCTGTAAAATTATCAAAAAAATACTCAACAAAATTCAACAAAATTTTTTCTCATATGTCTATTCACTTTGGAACAGTAAGAGAAAAATAATACATCGCATTCATAAATGAAAAATCACATAATATTTTGTAGCCTCTCACACTTGTATGCAGCCAAAAAATAAAATAAAAAACAAACAATAAAAAAATAAAATATATTCATTCCTACATGAATGAACAGTGAGTGAACATTTCGGTTCTGTGAGCAAAATATTGTCAGGACGTCCACGACTTAGCGGGCACATCTAGTTTAGTTATATTTCTTTGCAAACTGACCAATAAAAATGTTCAGCTTAGAGTTTGATAACTAAACTTATTGTTTTGGAATACTTCCTGAAATTCTTAACGCCTAAAAGTATGCTCGCAATAAGATCTATTTCATTTTAAGTCATTTTAATTAACCCTTGAAGAGATTGATTGTTTAAAAAGAAAACATTTGAATATTATCATTATTCTTAAATAAAAATAATATTGTTAAAATATTATGTTTTTAAAATTAATGTTAGTTTCTCTTATATAAACATAATAAAAAGAGAAAAATTAATATAAAACTCTTACAATTAAAAATGGAAATTTATTATATTAAATTCAGAGTTAAAAGAAATGCAAGTCTTTACTTGAGGCATTTAATTTAATTTAATAAAAGAAAAGTTAAGCACATCTTTAACACTATAATTAAACAAAAAAAAAAAAAAAAAAAAAAAAATGAAGCAAATTGTTAGTAAAAAGAAACAGATAACAATAATAAAATTGTTAGAGAAGTAAGAAAAAGAAAATACAAAAGTGAGTGAGAGGTTTTGATTTATTTTACTTTTCTTATCTTACAATACATTTAAAAATTCTATTTATTTCCTTTTACAAAAGAGAGGCGTTTTAAATGATAATTAAATTTCAAAAGATTTTTAATTACTTTAATAATAATATTTTTTTGTTAATAAGAGCATGTTTTTAAAGCTTTTTCTTTCTTGAGTTTTAAGTTTTCTTTTTTTTTTTTTTGCAACAATAGATGAACGAAAAAAGAAGACTACCTTCAAAATATAAATAAAGAAAAAAAGTATAAAAAATTAAATATATTTGTTAATTTTTTTATGTTTTTCTTCCCATCAATATATGAGTTTTTTTATGTGCTTTGGTCTTTTGTTTTCTGATGTTTTTATTTAGCGATAGACCTGCTTTAGTTTGTAGAAAACTTTCGAAACGAACACATTAAAATTATGGCAAAATAATCAGAAATAAAAGCAATTCAAAATCTTTTTTGAAACAAACCAAACAATTTATTTGAAATGTTTATTTGTAGTATGTAGTTTTAGTAGTTTTTTTTAAATAAAATAAATTTTATATTTAAGTGCAATATAATATTTATACCAATGTAATAAAAGTTTTAATAACCAAATAAATACAATTAATTAAAATAAATACAATTAATTTAATTATAAGTTTAAAACTAAAAATAAAAAATATATAAAATAAAAATATAAAATATAAAAATAAAAATATATAAATAAAAATATAAAAATAAATAATACTCAAAAATTATATATTTATAAAAAGAACTCATAAAATCAATTCAGAAAATAAATATTCTTAAGATAAATATTCAAAAATTATTTGAAAAATAAACTGAAGTGATTAAAAGTGATTTATTTAAATTAAACCAAATTATTTAAAAATTAAAAATGTTTTAAATAAAACTTGTAAAAAGAAAATATAAGAGATTGACTAAAAGAGCAAATGTAATTAATAGAAAACATAAAATGCCAAAAAATGCCAAAGAAAATAAAAATAAATCAAAAAAAATCTTAAAACGAAGAAACAGAATTAATTTACAAAAAAAAAAAAAAACATATGTACATGACCGAACATGATTCTACTTGATAGCTCGTGCGTAATAAGCTGTCATGCAAACCAATATGACCGGGCACACACAAACCTTAGGAAAAACTGTACCAGTTCTTCATCACGTGTCCGAATGGCCAAATAGTTGAGCTTTTATCAGTAAAAAATCACACGAATGAAAACTGGCAAACCGATTTTGATACTGCCTTTCCTTTAAGACTTCATTCCTATTCTATTGCTCTTTTAGAGAATAATAGAAAAGATATATAGTATATGTGGAGTGCACGTCTTGCTCCATCTTTTAATTGTTATAAAACCAAAACTAAAGAACTAATCTTAGCGAGTACTTGCAAATTCAGCTTTAGAATAAAAGGCGGTTCGAAGGACCATAATTTTTTTACGGTCCTTAGTTTTAGCTAATGGTTGAAAAACCCTTGGTGCCTTGTTTCATTGCAACTTTAGGGATAAAACTAAGATTTTTAAAATGCGGCAAAATTTGTCTGAAAAATATTTTAAAACTACTTAAGAAAAGGAAAAATGAAAGAAGAAAAAAGATGTTCCAAGAAAAACTAAAAGAGGTTGGGTTTCGTTAAAAAGCTGTTCATTTAATAATATGTTTTGAATTTAGGCTGCTAAACTAAATAAAACGGCGGTCTTCCTAAGAGACTTTTGCAATAATAACTATACACCGAAGTCATCATCACTACAGTTGCAAATTTAAAAAAAATATTAGCCCCATGTTTTCTTGTGTGGGCTGTACAAATCTTTCTAAAACTGAAGTCAAGTTGTAAAGAAAGTTCAGTAGATTTAAATACGTATATAGATATTATTTTAAAAAAACTATAGCTGAAATTTTTTAATTAGTTCCGGATTACATTATGCAACTTTTGTCGCTGCAATTTTTAATTAGTAGGCGAGTGGAAAGAGAGAGAGAGAGAGGAATTAAAAACGGTACACACATGCATGTACTCTTGGTCCCGTTCCACACTTTCAATTTTTGTTTTTCAAACATTTTTTTAATTCTCTTTTGAAGTTGCATTCGTGTCCATACTCTATAAATTGTGTTTCTGACGACTGTATACTTTTATATAGTCATTCTCATGACGAAAAGAGCAAACAACAACAACAATAGAGAGTCGCAGCAGAGTTTCCAGTACATGAAACATTTTGCCGCAGCCATTTTTATTTCCTCTCCCTACAACAAATACATGAAACATACAAATTGCTGCAATACAAATTGCATGATATAAACAGAAATGCAATATTAAAGAAGAAAGAGAAAGATTGCAGTGACTCAAATAATTTATTTCAGCTCTTTCATCTCTGGTAACTAGTGTATAATTTGTAGAATGTTGCCGAAGTTATGTGTACCGCATTTGTATGGCAACTTTGAACTTCGTCCTAAAAATATTTAAAATCTAACATACGATATATATATATATATATATATATATATATATATATATATATATATATATATATATATATATATATATATATATATATATATATATATAGATTGCTGAATTAGTTCTGATATCATTAATTCTAGAACGATTTACTTATGAAAGTCTTAGGGATAAGGCCGCCTCTACCTTTAACGGAGTTCTATTGGTAATTAAAGAATGACATGAGCACAAAAAAAGTTCATAAGACGCTTGTTATAATATTTTTTGCACTCAAATCTGCTCATTGCACTCGAGTAACGATGAGTGGGGCCATAATAAACAGCGAAGACCAGCGAGCTAAATATGATGAGCTTGCAGAGTTTCCATAAGCAAGTTTAAATAAGTATGAGTAAATGTTGAACATAATAACAATGATCTTGGGCGAGTTCAAGCTATGAGTGAAACACGACCACAGTTGCAAACAACTGCTAAGCAAAACACACAGAGTGCTTTTAACATGAGACGAGTAAACACGGTGCTCACTAGTATAAAAAGTTCGTTTTACTCGGTCAGCTTATTGCGTTTATGATACGACTGTTTTTACTAATAGTATGGTATGAGTAAGCATGTGTTCATTAAACTAGTTTGTGATCGAATGTAACCACTTGCTCATGAGCTTATGAGCACATCAGCTTGCTCATACAACTGTTTATTGGTAATGCCATTTTTGGATTGACTCTAATTGCAACTCATTTCCTGTGACCGCATACACGTTGATCAGTTGGAGAGATTATTAAATTTATCTTCTATTTCAACTTCTAGTTCATGCATGTCCATCATACTACTGAAGCGTAGATTATTATTGGACAAATAAATTTCTAGTGTTGTTCAGGAGCGTTAAAGTGTGTGATCTTATGTAAAGTATAGAATATGTATTACTCGAACAAGGAAATGGAAGTTTTATATATATAATTTATTTAGTTTTTTTTTTGTTAAACAGGAAGCACGAACTTCCAAAACTGAAATAAAATTATTTTAAATTTTGTTTTTAAAAATAATTCAACGAATATTTAATTTAATTTAAACGCATTTATATAAAATAATTATATATTATTAAAAAAAAACGAAAAATCAACAAAACAAAAATTCTTCTTCATAAAGTTATCGAATGACCAAATAACGAATTTCTTAAATTTAAGACGAAAACCAAAAAATGCTCTTATCGGCATTGAAAAAAATTAAAAACGAATTAATTAATAGTGAGTTTTTTAAGAATTTAAATAATTTGCTTGATAATCTAAGCAATATAAGGCTAAAGCAGCTGCAAATAATTCTTTAACAAGCTGCCAAACTAACAACAAAATCTGACCTTAAAAAATAAAAAAATTAAATACTAATCGCAAATAAAAATAATATTATTAATAACTTGTGTTTTTTAAAACTTTTGTTTTTTTTGTAAATAGCTTTGTTAAGTGTGTTCGGTTTGATTTTTAAATTAATTAATTAAAAAAACAAATAAAACAAATAATGAAATGAAATTCATGCTAATAAAACAGAAAAATAAAATGACAAAAATGATAACAATAGATAATTTTGTTTATAAGCTTAATTAAGTAAACAAAAAATATTTTATATAAATAAAAAAAATGTAATAAATAGTGCCGAAGAATCAACAAAAAATGCTTAAGCTTTTAAAATTTTCTTTGCATTTACTTGCATAATTTAGTTAAAAAATAAATGAATTAAAATAAGTTTCGCAAAAAAAAAATACAATACAATGTTTGCTTCAGCAAATTCTACAAAAAGACGTCAGAAGAAATCTTTAGCAGATGATACAGCTGGCTCTAGTACGGCTAAAAAGGCCAAAGCGTTGTTACAACGGCATTGGTGGCAGGAATGTACGTTTTGTATTCTAATCTAACTCTAAAAATTCAAAGAATAAAAAAAATATTTTTTAATGCTTCTTTTTAAATGTACTATAACAAAAAGTACTTTTTGAAAGTTATCTTAAAAAAAGTTTTTAATGATACTTTATTGTCTGTTAAATTTTTTTAATATTAAAAAAAGAAAATTTTTTAAGTTAAGTTTTTTAAAAAATACTTTTTAGAAGGTACTTTTTTAAGGCTTAATTTTGAAAAAGTATTCTTGAAAGGTACTTTTTTAAAATATATATTTTTTTTTAAAAGAATTTTGTAACAAATTTCTTTTGAAATTTTCCATCTTCTAGAGGTCTAGGAGAAAGGTAACTTTTGAAAAAGTATTCTTCAAAGGTACTTTTTTAAAATTATTTTTTTTCAAAGTGTTTTGTAACAAATTTCTTTTAAAATGATCCTCCTTCTAGAGTTCTAGGGGAATCCTACGTGTTAAAAAGTGTCTTTAAAAGGTACTTTTTGAAAAAGAATTCTTCAAAGGTGCTTTTTTAAAATGGATTTTTTTAAACGAATTTTGTAACAAATTGCTTTGGAAATTATCCTCCTTCTAGAGTTCTAGGGGAATCCTACGTGTTAAAAAGTGTCTTTAAAAGGTACTTTTTGAAAAAGAATTCTTCAAAGGTACTTTATTAAAATGCATTTTTTTTAAGTATTTTGTAACAAATTGCTTTGGAAATTATCCTCCTTCTAGAGGTCTAGGGGTATCCTACGTGTTAAAAATTATTGTTAAAAGATACTTTCGAAAAGTATTTTGTAAAAGGCTTCTGGTCAAATTATCCTCCTTCTAGAGGTCTAAGGAAACCCTACGTGTTGAAAGGTATTTTTAAATAGTGCTTTTTTAAAGTGTTTTTAAAAGGTACCTTTTTAAAAAGTATTTTGTTAAAGTATTCTTTTTAAGTTATCCTTTTTCTAGACCTCTAGAGGAAAGGGTACCTTACTTGCGTGAGTCCGATTCGCACTAGAATAATTTATTTAAAAATTAAAACGTTTTTTTTACTGACATAAAATTATCTATATCTATATCTTCCTAAAATTGGATTTGTATTGCTACCCACTGTATATATCTGTATATATATACCAAAAGTTCTATGTGTTTATTGGACAAGACTCTATGAACAAGACTCCCAATAGAAAATTAAAAACTTGTAATTTTCCTATTTTTGTTTAAACAACTTAGAAAAGCACAATGTATACCTTATTCGGTATTTATGTTAATTTAGATTGAATAGGTTTCTTAATCTTATTTGTGACCAATCCCTTGTAACTAGTATTGCCGAGATTTCTTAACGCGTTGAGCTCATTAGCCAAAAATACCTAAAAATCTAAAAAGTCCGTCTTTACAAATATAATATTCTGTCAGTTAGAGAAAAAATCCCTGGTGAGTTCATAGAAAGGAACTATTGACATGGATGGAAAAAAAGTTAAATTTTTTATTTAATTTTGTTTTCTTTATTTTTCATTTGGGTTTATTTGCTTTTTTTTCCTAAAGTTTATTTTTATAATTTTTTTTTTTTTGATATTTTAATATTTAACTTTTAAGTTTTTTTTATTTATTATTTTTTTATCGCCGCTGTCAACCTAGACACTGTAAACTCAATGCGTTTAGTTTTGCTGTGGTCATATAAATAATTTTTAAACTTTTAATGGTTTTTGTTGTTTTTATTTTTCTTTTTCTTTTTAACACTGCTTGGTTTTTGATTTTTTGTTGGCTAAATAAATTTCATGGCTGTGAAAAAACATTTGGTTAAGTAAAATTATATTTTTTAATTATTTTTTCTTATTTTTAAAATTAATCTTTTTGTCTTGTCATGGGTTCGAAAATATTCTAAAGTATCTTATGGCCATAACTACATCAGTGCGTCAAGCGTAATGTCGGCTACACAATTAAACGACTTTTTCGGATACCGAATAATAACGAATCTGGGTCAACGAAGTGTTTTACGATATGTCTCTATGTCAAATAGTTAAAATCCACTTTTTGGTTCTTAAATCAAATTCGCACGATGAAGACGAAATTTAAAATTACGCATCAAAATTAGCGTTTTCGAGCGCCTAGCTTTAATGCTGAAATGATATACTTTCGTATGTCATGAACTGCAATGTTTGATGTTTAATGTTCTTGTTTAATAAGACTCAATAAATAGAAATACAATGTAAAGATAAAATCGCCAGATAGACCTGAAAGCCATTACTGAAAATGTCATTACTTTCAACAATGACAGTTACTTGCAGCCAACTTCACTACCTCACTTGTTGTAATTTTTCTAATAGCAAAACGTTTACGTAGCGCGGCGCTAATTGTGTTTGCTTTATACATTTTTTATGAACATGAGAAATTTTGATAGATACATAGTTAGACAACGTTAGACGCGCTGATTTAGGTTTGTCTGTCAAAGGAAATTTTTTTTTGAAAAAAAGAAACAGAAAATATAAACATTGAAAAATGAAATAGAAGACATCAAGACAAAAATCTATTAATGAAAAATAAATAAAATTTAATACAGTGGAAAATTACTCAGGAGAGATTTATAGGTTTTTATTAAACGAGGTCGTTTTACTGTTTAATTCATGAGACTTTCCTAGCTGGACTAACTTTTTTTTTAACAGTGTCCACTGTAGCACCAGTGGTCTTATTTTTTATTGTTTTCAACAGCAATTACTAAATATCCTTATAAACTAAACATATCTTTAGCTCTATTTAAAAGCTTTACACATTGTCTCTCCATGTATCTTCAAGCTTTAATCTCCATAACTTAAGTTGAAATAACACAATGTTAACAATTAAATCGAATTAAAGTGTTTTAAGTCATTTGCACGAGTTCAAATTCAAAATGACTATAATAAATATGGACTTTATCTCTCTAGAGTATATTTTTTTTTTTAATAAATGAATATTATTGGCACTTTGATTTTTAATTAATTACCACTTCAATGAACTCGGTATGTGAGATTAAATAACCTAACGAGATTGTGTGGATGTTTATAGAAAATCATACTCGTTTTATGAAAGAAACTAAATGCAAATAATAAAATAAAATAAATAAAAAGAAAGAAAACAGCCAAAGAGGAATCTGCCACTCTACATATCAACCACTAAAAAAATATTTAAAAAAATTAGACACAAATTTATTGATAAAGCTTTTGCAGATTGTATACAATATTAAATGCAAATCAGTTCCATTAGGAAGCTCATCAATTTTGGTAAAGTTTCAGCATAACAATATGTTAACATGAAATGTATAATAATCAATAAATGTGTGCATCAAAGTGATAAGGTAACATATATTTCATATTGTTTATGGGATAAGAGTTTTACAAGATAAGGGCTTCGTATCTTGCAAGGCGAATTCATACAAGGTGTGAGCATTACGGAAACATCTAACACAAAACATCAACTTTGACATTCTACTGGCAGATATAAAACAATATATTTTTGATAAGATATTAGCAAAAAAGGGAGATCAAAAACCAGTCAGCTGGGCTAATGCCTCAACCAACTATGAATTCGCCTTGGTGTCTTGTCTACCATTAAATAATTATTATTTAAAACGTAACAGGTTTTTTTAGGCAAAAGAGTTTAAGTTACGTTTTTTTTTACGTAAGCATTACGTAATTAGCAACATAGCTTTTATAAGACTTTTATAATAAATAAACGTAGCACTTCCGTAAAGCATTTTTGAAAGCTCTAAAAATTATATTTAACAATGAGTAGACATTTTCAACTCGTATAAGGATGAACCAGGCAGCTTGTCAATGTTCTATTTATTGTGGGCTTATACTAGTAGATGGCACACCATGATGACCAGAAAAAATAATGTGACGCAGTGCCTAGCTTGTCGCCTTAAACTGACAGAGGACTTACCAATGGGTTAATACAATGTGTGTACCAACACCCTTATTGCGTATGGAAATACAATAAATATCAATTATAGAATATAGTTGGCAGGATTATGCTTACACCAGTGGTGTCTTCTCTTGAAGTGCAACAGCAAACCGGCATAAAAATAACCCTTTCTCAAAGTTAGTTGTAGAACAAAGCCACCCAGCAATAACTAGTACCAGGTACTAGTACCAAAATTACCAGTCATTTGGACCCTGGTTAGACCTCGAAGGTTCTTACGTTCCAGTTTCAGGACTCGAGCATGCCCCGGGAACTGGTGCTTCCATATACCTCGAAAGCTTTAGCGTCAAGGTGTTAGAAGTCGCCGAGATAATATATCCGCGTGGAGACCTCTTTAACATTGTTTTTTCTGACAGAACATCGTCTAATTGGGTTAAATTCACTGCGATTTAGAATCGTATATAAGTCTTGTGTAACTGTCCTGCTGTAATAATAGGAAGACGAATGAATGTCGTGGGAATAGTTGCTTTCAAAGATAAGTCTTTTTTCGCTGGTATTAAACTAGGGCGCATCATAAGCTATACAGGAGTTATTAGTCGAAAATATTGGTATATCGTTAAACGACCCGTAGCCAACTTTATGGAACCAGAGTTAATAAAAATATAGAGTCTATCTTAAAGATATATTTGCACCGTTGACCTTCTCATATTTTCTAGCTGGTTAATGGTTTATAGAATGACCAATTAGGAAAACCCTTTGGGTTATATTTAACCTTTTGAGTTATAAACAATCTTTGTGTTTCACGGTCTATAAAATTTCAGTATTATATCTTCAGTGGTTAACGCGCTACCGAATTATTTCCAAAATAAAAAGTTTTTAAACCACTGTGCGTTGGCTAGTCAACAACATAGCTAACCGGCCTTTATCGAAAAATAAGCGCAATGTCAGATGCCACTTGCTAACTACAGCATTATTAATTTGGTAATATCTCGAAGGTCGAACCCTGTATATTGTTCTGCAATTGGCTTGGATTCTAAAAAGGTCAAGACTGTATCACAAACGGCCTATATATTTGAGTGCTTCGTGTAGATGGTATTCCGACAGCTACCGACACATAATTTTTCTTTATGTAACTTGAGTGTGTCCATAGACGAATTGGCAGTGCGTCCGACTCTAAATCTGAGTGTTGCGGGTTCGATTCACGTCTATTACTCAGCTTATTTTTAACTGGCAAGCCAAAGCTTTGCAGCTATTGTTGTCTTAACAAAATTACAGGGTGTTCCCATAATATACATATTATTTTAACGTATCTTTTGAACCGTAACGTATGTTTTGAACCGTTGGTTGGCTACTCCTATCTGCTCAAAATGTGTAAAACTGTAGCTCTCGCCATCAAAAAGTAATAAAAAGATAAAGTCATAAATTAAAGGGTGTCCCATAGTTAAAGTACTTTGGCGTGCAATTCTATTTTTATGAACCTTTATCGACGGAGACTTCTAATTTACAGTAAAGTATATATTAGTTTGTCCGCTGTAATAACGAGTTTAACAAAATTCAAGTAAAAATTAAAGGGTCTCCCTATAATATACATTACTTTGTTGGCCTTATCTTGTAAACAGCAATAGGCAGACACTTTAGTTTTGCCAAAAGGGTGAATAATTATAGCCAATCAATAAAAAATTATATACATATGAGACCCGATTTGAGTGTAAGTAATTATCTTTTGAGCCATAATGGACACTTGTAATTTCCGCAGATTGTCTGTCTTCTTTTCATTGATCGCTTATTTTCGCACAATTGATTATGTTGTTAAAATCAAGAATGATAGAAGACAATATTACGCCATGCGCATGTTTTTCCGTTGGATGACGTTGTTTGGCCAATTTAAGGTTACCAAGTCGGTTATCAATAAATTGCTTTTAAATAAATACGTAAAAATTAATCTAAGTAGTAGGCAAAAATTAGCAACCCTGCAAATAAACTCTCATAATTTATACAAAAACTCTTATAATTTATACTTATACTCTCAGTCAGAATTAGTAGCCAATAGGAAGAGAATTTTTATGACGTCATTACGCCCATATACGCAAAAAATTTCAATTTTATTTTCCGGATGGCGTAACGTTGGCTTCTATCATCCTTGGCAAAAATCATTGCTTAAAAACTTATTGCAACATAATTTGCTCTCAAATCCTTTATATAATATAAAGTTACCTTATCTTTGTCACGCGCACTTCTAAAGCTATTTCTTTTTGGTAATTTTTAAACAGTTTAGGTAAAATAACAAATTAGTTTAAGGTTGGAACGAAGAAAAAAAGTGACACACATTTACTATAAATTCTCTCAGCATACATTTATTTTAGTGAAGTCAAGTTAAAACACAATAATAATAGAAATGAAATATTTAAATAAAATTTGTAAACAAACTTATACATTATTTATCAACTTATATTTACAACCCAAAGCAAATAAAAATAAATCTGCAAAATCTAAAAACCAATCATTATCAATAGTTTTGACTAAACCTTGTTAATGGAAAGACTTAATATTAAAATTATTTTACTTAAACCCTGCGAAAATGTTATAGAAAATTGTAAAGTTTAATCAAAAAACTCCGGTTAACTTTTAGTAAAAAACCTAACAAAAAATTTATAACATTTTTCTTATACATTTCTTTTTTAGATTCCTGTGTAGGTGGCAATAAATCACCCAGAACTTCCAGCACTTATACCAAACCCTTGCCATTTCAACAGAAGCTGTCACCAGCTGAGCAACAATATGAATCGTATGTTAAAGCTACTGTGGCGGCCAATGCCAAATCACCAGTGGAGGAATTATTATCACCTCCGGCACCGCCACCTCGACGTCATACCTTAACGGCAAAAATGACACTAACTAGTTCTTCCAATGTCATAACAACGACAGACAGCATTCATTCGTCTAGCTTAGATCAGTCGACACCAAACTCTTTAGTTTCACCGAGTAAAGAGGCTGGTACAACAACTCCATCTTCGGCTGATGCTCAAACGTTGTTTAACATACGCCAACAGATGGCCCTGAGCTTGAAACGCATGAAAGATTTGGAAGAGCAAGTTAAAACTATACCGGATTTGCAGGTAAGTTATAAAAAAATAAATATATAAATAAAATAATAAGTATTTAAAAAAAAATTATTGTAAAAAAAGCTTTTTTAAAGGTTTTAGGAAAAATTTAAAATATATTTGTAAATGGCGGATTTAAAATAGCGCATTTAAAATTTAAATAAATTGGTTAGACCCGGGAAAATAAAAAATGATTGAATCATATGGCCAAGAATTTGGCAAAAGCTTTTTGAGGTTTAAAATTTATTTGTTATTTTAAAGCTAACACATTTTTAACAGTTAAATTTTTTAAAGCTTTGGTTCTTATTTCTGAATTTTTTAACTTAAACGAACCTGTTAAATAAAAAGCTTTATACTATAAAGCAAAGATTATAGCAAAAGCTTTTTAAGGTTTAAAAAGCTTTTATTATTCTAAACTTAACCAATTTTTAACAGCTACACTTTTCAAAGCTTTGGTGCTTTTTTAGCTCATTTTTAACTTAAAAGAACCTGCTATATAAAAAGCTTTAAACTCTAAAGCCAAGATTTTAGCAAAAGGCTTTTTCAGGTTTAAAAAGCTTTTATTATTTTAAAGCTCACAAATTTTTAACATTTAATTTTTTAAAGTTTTGGTGCTTTTTTGTTTTTAAACTTAAACAAAACTTTTAAATAAAAAGCTTCAAACTATAAAGCTTTAAAAAAACTCTTTATGTGCGTAAATTTGTCAAGCCAGCTTTGAAGATTATATGTACGATAAAATCAAAGCTTTTTAAATGTAATAAATTTAATTAAAAAAGTTCATGAGCTTTAAAAAGCTTAAATTAGTTGAAATTATTTCGCTTAAAAATTAAAATAACTCTTTTTTATCTTCAACTAATTTTTCTTTTTCTTGCAGAGCGAGCTGTCTCAACTACGCAAAGAAAAACAACGCCTACAACAGACGGTTAAAAGCAAAGAGGAGGAACTACTAAAGGCTAAAGAAGCAACACGATTCTCCTCCTCACCTAGTCCAGTCCTAAGTCCAAAACTATCATCTCCTGTTCAATTCCAGCCACAAAGAGTAAGTCCCATTTCTTTGGAAAGTATGGGAGCCAGAATGAGAGCTCCATCTACTTCTACGGAAAAAATCACAAGATCGGTTGTTTTTAAACGAGATGTGGCCACAATGTGTAGCAAACAGACGACCAGGGATATAGCCGTAGGTAGTCCCATACCACCCAGTAAATCTCTAAAGGATGTTGGTTGCAATGCTGGCCTAACGAAAAATATAAATGAAAACCTGTTCACAAAAACCGATGTAGAAGAACGCATTAAATTGTCCATAAGGCAACATGAAGAACAAAAAAAGCTGGCTCGACTAAGGGACCTCATATCGGTGGGCACCCAAATGTGTGTGGCTAAAAAGGATACAAAAGATGTGGGAGCTCAAACCAAACCAACGAAGCAAGTGCCCAAATACAGTGTAGGCACAATGGCACAGCCAACGACACGAGAAAGTTTTACAATTTGCAAACCAGATGTAAGATCTGTGGGCAGCTCAAATGATCGTGTAACGGATATATTGTGTGAGAAATGTTTAGTCACAAAACGTACTGTAGCGTGTGCTACCGAGGACGAGTGTAAAGGGGAAACAGCTAAGACGGTTTCTCTTAAGTTGCTAGACATGCCGGCGCGCAGCAAAACTTTTAGTTTGGGAGACAATGAAAAACTAAATATTGCTAAAAAGACTACAGGCACACAATACACTCCCCTAGTACAGCACTCGGCAGGCTGTCAGACCTTAGCCTTGGTACAACACACAGTGGGCATACAATTTTCACCTCAAATGCAAAACAGCAGTACACAATTTGAGGTGTGTAACATTAATAGACAAACAGATACCAAGGATTTGCTTAGACTGACGACATCACAAACTAATAGCGAGGAGATTTCCCCGCCTACACCTTTAAAAATAGAGAAACCAGAATCTGTTAAACCAGTTTTGCATACAAAAGCTTGTAATACAGATGTCAAAAATTATAAAGATCATGGTGTCAATACTTTGCCAGCAGTAACAACCAGTACGAGTTCCTGCAATACAGAGGAAATACACAAACGTGATATAGCCTGTGGTGATATTGTCAAGCCCCACATTTCGATAGCTTGTGCCGATAATTACTGTGATTCTTGCAAAGATGCCATTAAAAATTTAGCTAAAGGCTTTTCCAAAGTATTGGCCAGCCCAGTACCCACTAGAGCGGTAGAATCTAAAATACCCAGACCTAAAAATTTACCCAGTCCTAGTCCGGTGAGAAAACAATTCTCACGACAAAATACCTACACGATAACACCTTCACCAACTCCTAGTCCAGTGGCAGAAAAGAGAAATATGGCAAGGTAAGTTTAAGTAAATAGTAAAGACACTGCAGTTGCGAAAGTTTTTTTTTAGTAAAGACAACAACATTTTCTAAAGTTTGTGCAAAGTAAGTTTTAGTGTGAAAAAAAGTTTTACTCACTGACCTAGTCTACATAAATTACACAAACAATTTGTTTTGGTTGAGAGAACACGAAAAACAGTGGGCAAGTTGTAGTTATTGAAATTACTTAAAGATATGATAGAAAGGCCAAAATGTCTAGGGATCTAATAAAAATAATTTATAGAATATTATTTTGATAAATGGTTAACATTAAGCTTATATTCATTATTTTGTTTTGTAAACAGATTGCTTTATCTCCTCCTCTTTGAAAATTTCTATCCGGGCTCCAATCCTAACTGCGCAGCAGCAGTAGAAAGCTCATTTCCTGTAAGCAGCCTGTACCTATCTATCTAAAGGCAAAACAATAGCAATGACCTTCAAAGTTAAATTATTATTGCTTTTTCAAAAGCTTTGCAGGTTATCACTAATATTTTCGCTTAAATCATAATATTTACATTTAGTTCTTAAAATAAAAAATTGACACTTTAAAATTAAATAAAATTTGGTAAAAAAGGACTCTCTAATGTTGTGGAGTTTAAGCAGTTTTACTTGCTATCCCTTGATAGTAGGTGGCTGTTCGGCCTTGGTGTTCACGTAAATAATAACAATATATTTTTAAATAAAACAAATTTCTTTTACACTTTATTTTTTTGTCCAACAGTTCCTTGCAAGAAAAACCCTGCTCCTCCTCGTTTCATCAATTGGAATCTTCAGGTGAATCTCAATGCTTCATAACCGAACCCATAAATTTAAGTGCTATAACCACACAAAATTTAGCAACAACGATAGAAGAAAAACTATCCTCATCGAACAGTTCTCCAGGGGATTCACCACAACGTAAGTCTCTGTATGACCTCAGCCAGTTGGGTGAAAATGAGCTAATTGTTAGAGAAGAGAAACGTGTTAGTATAAGTTGGTCTAGAGACAACTCTCCAGCACCCACACCAACAACCTCTACCTACAAACCCACTGCCGAGGAGGATAAATTAAAGGAACAAACAGAACAGCCAACATGTTCTAAGGAAATATCACAAGGAGCACGTAAAAAGATTTTACTCTCTCCCCTAAAATCTAGTCAAATAGAAAATAAAAATGAAACAGAATTTGAAACGGAAACACCTCAACAGCAAGAAGAAACAGAAACACAAAAACCAGCACCTTCCAAGGCTTTGTTACAAAAAATAGCCATGAAAGAAACAGAGCCTAGGAAAAAGTAAGTAAAGTTCATTTATTCAAAGCTAAAATGTTTATAATTTTTTTTTTCTTTACAGAATTACACCTCCCAAAGACATGTTCGCTGCTCTGAAAACCATTAACAATTCTTTGTTGAAAAAGTTGGGTTCCAAACCGATTTCATCTTTAAGTTTAAAATCCTCAAAGCAAACCATACAACAAGAATGGTTTCGCTTATCCAGCTCTGAGAATGCCGATCCTCATGAAGTCGAAGATTATTTGGACTGTTTTGAGGAGTTATCGGTGCCATTATTAGATTACTGTGTCAATATGGTGGATGCCAATGTAAGTAGACATTAACGAACTGCATGAGCAAAAAAAAAAAAAAAAAAACAAAGCTCATAAAATGCTCATTAGGATATTTCATTGAATTCATGACCGTTTATTGCACACGAATAACGATGAGTGGACAATAATAAACAGACCAGCCAGGTAAATGCGATGAACTTGCAGACTTTCCATAAGAAAGTTTGAATAAGTATGAGTAAATGTTGTACATAATAACAATGAACTTGTGTGTGTTCGAGCATTTTTATGCATCGAGTGAAACACGAACACAGTTCGAGTATACAAACAAAATGCACAGAATTTTTATACAACGTTTATTTCTAGGTCTTCATTTCTTAATAAATACAAAAAACCACTAGTGAAAGCAAAACGCACTAAACCATATCCAAAAGTTCTATACAATTCTTAAACAAAACACACTGAGTGTTTCGAATATGAGACAAGTAAACACGGCGCTCACTAGTATAGTTCCTTTTACTCGGTCAGCTCATTTCGTTAATGTTAAGAACAGAGGTTGGCTTGCTTATAGCAGACATGTGTTCAGTAAGCTTGTTTGTTTTCGAGTATGACCACTACTTGCTCATGAACTCACTCATTAGATGAGCTTAAGTTAGGTTAGGTTAATAAAGGATCACACATAATTAAATATGTATGGATTCACAAGACCATTATTGATACATAGTGAATCCTCTGATGATTTAATAATTCCCACTAACTAGTCCCGTGAACTTCGTAAATTGACAATTTGCTTAGCTCCCATACCCTTCACGTTCTCCATATTCTGAAAGAAAAAAGAGCCAAAACATTTATTACGCAGGGCATTGACAAAGATAGTGGAATGTGTTTTCCTCTTCTTCGCCACACCATCTGCAGATATTAGATGAGCTTGCTCATGCAACTGTTCAATAAAAAAATATTTCAAGGTAAATTACATGAGACGCCATTGGCAGTGTTGCCATTTCCAAATGCTGTAATTTTATAATTTATTATCTGTTTTTATTAAAAAACTTCAGTAAAAACAGTATTTTACTGTTTAATAGCATTAAGACTGTCCGGAGAATTTTCACGAGTTTGGTCTGATGGCATTATAGCCCGTTCCCGGCAAATCTTGAAGTCATTGACCGCCTCATAATTTTTTAGTAAATAATTTTGTCTCCAAAAGGGATCGTATTGAAAAATCTTTCGATTTTAAATCCGGTGGATACGGTGGTCATTGCGGTGAAGAATTTAATTAAATTTTCTATAAACAAATAACAAATTTGATATTTTTATTTATTTTAAACTATTTTAGGGCAACACCGCCATGCATTACGCTGTCTCTCATGGTAACTTTGACGTCGTATCCATATTGTTAGATTCAAAGGTTTGCAATGTAAATCAAATGAATAATGCAGGATACACAAGCGTCATGCTTGTTTCATTGGCAAAATTAAAAAATCCAGAACATCGTACCGTCGTTGAACGACTGTTTCAGATGGCTGATGTCAATATACGAGCTAAAAAGGTAGGTAAATATTCCATAATCCTGTTTAACCGTCAACTAATAATGGATCGATCCAACTCAAATATTAACTACAGCATTGCCAGACAGCTTTAATGTTGGCTGTATCGCATGGTAATCTCGAAATGGTGCAGTTATTATTGGCAGCTGGCGCTGATATAAATATACAAGATGAAGATGGCAGTACGGCATTGATGTGTGCCGCCGAGCATGGAC
The DNA here is from genome assembly GCA_949628195.1 of Phasia obesa. NCBI lineage: Eukaryota > Metazoa > Arthropoda > Insecta > Diptera > Tachinidae > Phasia > Phasia obesa. The sequence continues at coordinate 5,340,101 of OX451219.1, forward strand.
GTAGTGATATTGTTAAACATTTACTAACACATCCGGAATGTGATTCATTAATACAAGATGTGGTAAGGTTAAAGATATAATTGTGAGTTTTTGTTTTTGTTTTTAAATAACGATTTTCTTTTTTTTGTGTTTAAAGGATGGCAGCACCGCTTTCAAAATCGCCTGGCAAGCGGGCCATCGTGATATAGGCATATTTTTATATGTTCATGAGCAAATGATGCGCAGCAAAATGCCAAATCGGGGTGAGAACTTAGTGGGAAAACGCAGTCCCCCGAGCACCTCACCCCGTTACACACACAAAAGGCAACCCTCTAAATAAGGCATTTGTGGAGTTCTTATATTTTAGGTATCAAATTTAGTGAGAATTTTTCTTACTTTGAAGGTACACATACAAACGATCAAAGTTTTTTTTTTCTTTTAAATTTAAATTTATTTATAAAGATTTAAAGAAGCATTTAAAATGCCACATCCCAGGGGAAACTGTTCTAATTCTACAATTAGCCCTAGAACGCATTCTTAGAATCATATCTTATTTTAATATCACTTTATGTTCAATTGGGCAGTCAGCCAATAGATCAGTAAGCTTGGGTTCATGAATCGAATATTCTTTTAGTGTTACCTTTGAAAATAAGTGATGAAAGCGAATATGTCTTTAACTTCAGGCAAAAACGCTGTCAAATAAACCAGGCCCATATTTACATCGACAGCAGTAACTTCAAACACTCTGTCATTTTATAATATGGTCTCACCCATATTATCTTGTGTTCATTGCTTTCGTGGTTCATGTTCACAAAATAAATAAATTTTATGACAGTATGGTAACATTGCTGAGAGAGTGTGCATAAAAAAGGGGAGCATAAGAAAAGCGCTCTCAAATAAAATAGATTCTAGCTTTAAAGTATCTACGACGATTTTATGTGACAAGTTCTATGGAAAACATCTTTATGATCCGTCTCTCTGTCATTATTAGGGGGAAGAGGAGAGCTATATTAAGAGAGAGTTTTTCATAAAAAAGGAAATACTGGGATTAGCAAAAAGGACAATAGAGAGAAAAGTAGGGAAAGTTTGAGTACTGGTCATATCGCAAAAGAATAGGGTGACGGGGAAGGAAAATATATATTGGAAAATTAAATCTATCAAAAGCTATGTGGACTAGTAAATAAAAAGTTCCCTAGTAGCCTAAACTACTTAATACTACATTAAAATATCTTTGAGTGAAGAGGGTAAAAAGTCGATTATATTCAGGAATATATACCAGCGTGTTGAGTACAAAATGTGAAAATTATCTAGTAAAAAACAGAATGTTATTGTTTTAATTGAAACTGCAATTGAAACTTTACATATAATAAAATAGTAACTCATTTCCTGTCTGTCTGTCCGTCTTTCTTTCTGTCTTATGTCTGTGTTCGCTTCACGTAAATCCACTGGATGTATTTTAACAAAATTTTGTGAGGAGCTACCTTAGTATCCTGATTCCAATTTTTTTCCCCAAAAATATCTTATTTCCAAGAGAAAGTGAAGAAAAAGCAGTGAAAGTACGCATTTATTTTAGTAAGGACAAGGATGAAACCCTTTATATAAAAATAAAGTAAATGCATAAACTGCAATTGAAGCAATAACTGATATGCATAGTTTAAGGCGGCAGTTATTTTAGTAAGGATAAGAACCATTATGTAAATTAAAGTGAGGGTCTTTGGTGTGGATTTCTTTTAAAGCAAAATCGAACAAAATATTGCAAGGACGCTGACGAAGTGGTGGGCACAGCTAGTCTTTTAATAAAACTAAGGAAATAATTTTTAAAAATAGAACAAAAGAGTTCAGCAACTAATTCTTTAATAAATTATTCCTGCTTGAACTTAGAAATAAATGCAAAGCTCTCCATGTAATGCTTGTGTTAATAGAAGGCTTGAAAAGTTCTTTTCGTTTTCAACTTCAGAATTATTTTGGAGGGAAAGCTGACCATTTATATAATTTTTAAATGATTTTTAAAAGACTTTTACTTCAATAGACTTACGATAAATATGGCAGTTTAAAAATCACCTAATAAAAAGGCATAGTGCGTCACATTTTAGGTTATTAAAATTATATTTTATATGGGGCATTCCACGCTAATTTTAAACAGTTTTAAATTTTATGGTTTTTTTTATCTGATCTGAAGCAAAAAATGCCTCCTGGCATTTTGATATTTTTGACTATTAGTTTATAAAATATAAGTTTTTAAATTTTTTATTCATGATAGTTTCTTTAATGGTCCAAATAGGAAGTGTTTTTTTGAAGTTTTTGTTTTAACCGACTTCAAAAAAGAGAAGGTTACTATAAGTATTTTCAACATAAAAATATACACAAAATTATAAATATTTTTTTGTATTTTTTTTTTCTTTAAAGTACATAATAAGATTAAAAAAAAACACTTCGTATTTCAAACATTAAAGAAAATGTCCTAATTAAAAAAAACTTAATTTAATTTAATTTAAAAATTTTTAAATTAAAAATTTTTAAAAATAAAAATTTTATATTATTTTTCTATTTATAAAATTTTTGAGAATTAAAATATTAAATATTTAATATTATGCTATTTACCCATAACGCTTTATAATAAAAATGCAATTTATTTGTTGGGGGAAAAGAGCTAGTTCCTATACGTATTTTACTGATTGCTAGAGAAGCCAAAAATATTAATTTTCATTTGCATAATAAATAGAAGTTCAAACAATAAATTTAAAAAGAAACGGTTTTGAATTTAAAAACTCTTAAATCTCACATTTTGATTAAATATTTTTAAAATAATAAAAAACAGAGATAAAAACTAATTTCTGGTTAAGAAATATCTGAAAAAAACATTAAGAAGTTTTTTTTACATGTTCGCTTTATTCTCTCTAAGAAAGAATAATTTAAATTACAAATTAGGTGATTAATATAAAAGAAAAATTGGGAAAATTATATTTTAGACACCAGCAGAATGGATTGCATTCTCTAGACAGATACGTCCGTCAATCTACATAGGATAGTGTTTAGTTGTAAGCATCATCTATTTAACCAACTAAACTCAGGTAAAGGAATACGAGAAAAACTGTATTCAATCATCAATCGTCAGTTGGTGAGAACGAAGTCTACCACTACCTAAAGCTGTCCTCTTTTTTAATATTTTTATTTTAATATTTACCACCTTAAATTTGTTGTTGCTTCAGCCAACCTTTAATTAGATTTTTTTTAATATAAAAATACTTAGATTGCGTTATTTATAATTTCTAGCAAATACCAAGAAAAAATAAAAATATTTTTTAAACTCTCCGATTCGGCGTGGAGTGACCCATTTAAAATATAATTTAAATAAAAAAAAAACAACCAAGTTTTTTAATATGTTGGATAATGTAAATTTATCTTAAAACAATTTTAATAAATAAGCCTTTTAAAATACAAAATAAAAATATCGCAAATGATCCGCAGCTACCCCAAATGCCATTATATATGTAGGTATGTTTTTTAAACCAAAAATTAAGAACTTTGACCTAAACCATTTTTAATAAAAAAGTTTAAGGTTTATTAAATCAGCTGCAGATATTTATATTATACTAATATTTATATTTGGTCTTAGATTTTTTCATAATCAGTAGTCCGTTTCGATAACTAAAGTTCAAAATGTTTGATACAAAAAAATTGCAGCCATTCTGTTTTACACAGGGTGAGCTTAAGTTGACCATGATCTTTATTATATAAAGTAGTTTAGGTTAAACGTAATTAGCTCACCCTGCATGATACAGAATAACTTGAAACACTTTATGTTAAAATTTTTCTCACCTCAAGTTGCAGAAACGAGCTACAGTAAACAAAAAACTTATGAAAAGGAATTAGTTTCTTTAAAACTCTAGATTTAAAAAAAAACTGCGCATTTGGAAAGTTAATAAAGAGTCTGTGCTTCTGTTTTGTAACTTAAGTGAGAAATTACTTAAATGATTTTTATTACAGTGAACTCGTTTTATACAGGGTGTGCTAAAGTTAATTATGAATTTTTTTATTAGTTTATTTAAACTATTTATCATTAGGTTTAGTCCACCCGGTGTAAGATAAAATGTCAGGAGAGAAATTTTTCACTTAAGTTATAAAACAGAGGCTCCAGAGTCTGAAAAAAATTCTTTTAATTTTATGGAGACTTAGGGATATAAACTTGAGCCAAAAAAAAAAAAAAAATAGTTTCGCTCTAGGGTTTTTTTCTCTCTTAATATGCGTTCTAGTGTTAGTGTTTAGAGTTTGTTTTAAAAATGTTCCTGGGATGTAATTTAAAATGTAAATTTTAAACTTTAAATAAAAAAAAAAAAAAAAATAGTAAAACACTTTTTCATAAAATAATAATTACATTCCATTTCACTTAAAAAGTTTAATACGTTTTTAAACATGAGAACTAAGCACAAGCGAGTCAAACGATCTTTAGAAATTAACGTAAAACGAAACAGGTCTATTATTAAAATTAATCCAAAGCAAACAGTTTTTTTAGAGCGCACAGTGTAACAATAAACACAAATTTTTAAAACAAGGCACCTAATATTTATATATTTTTAAATATTTTTTAAACTTGATAAATATTTAAAAATAATTAAAATAAAACACAACGAATCCCTCCAATAATTATTTAAAAACTCTCAAGAAAAATTTAAGATTCTGGAGTTTTAACAAAATGCTTTTGAATGATGAAGTAAAAAAAATATATATATAAAATATTTAATTAAAATATATATAAATAAAAAAATAATAAAAAAGAACAAATTAAAAAAATTAAAAAAAAAAAAATTAAATAAAATTAATTAAATAAATCTTAGAAGTAAAGGGCACTTTAAACCGGCAGATAAGGCAACTAAAAGTCTGACAAATATTTATGCGGCTGAATATTTTCCATAGACACAAACTCAGCAACATTAGAAGATTTAAGTTTTTCAAATGAAAATTCATATATATGCCCTTGATTATGAAAGTGGTATAAGTCATATATTTGAAATTTATTTATTAAACTAAATTTTTGTATTATGGAATAAAAAGATCATAATTAAAAAGTATTTATTATGATTGTGAAAATTGTAACCATTTTTAAAAGGAAGTGAGTTTTTGAAGGGTTGAAATGACTTAAATCATTTTCATAATTATCCACATGATATCGAAATACTACAGATTATGTTGTTTCATTAGGATATAAAGGATATAAAAGAGCTGATAAATAGATTTTTAAAATTTTTGATTTTGAATTATACCATTTTCAAAATCAATGGCTCAATCGCACTTGTTCCTCCAAAAGCGTAACAACTCAAAATTCATGAATTTTTAGTGGAGACCAAAAACTGTTTCCATTAATTGAGACTAAAGCAGTTATTCTAAAAACACAAAGAGGGTCATAACGGGTTTTTTCACGACAGACAAGATAAATCAAAGGGAGATTTTTACAGTGGGTTGATATGATGTCTGTGGTTTGATTTTTTGCAAAAAATAAAAATTTTAAATTTTTGAGTTGTTACGCTTTTGAGGAACAAATGCGATATATTCTTAATCTGCAGTTGTAATTTAATTTTTTAATATTTTTTTTAATTTTGTTTGATATTTTCCCTTTAAAACGTCATACTGAATGAATTTTGATTTAAGTTTCTTCTTTTGCCATGATTGTCTTCAAATTAAATTTTCTTTAATTTGATTTTTTTTCAAACATTCTCACTTGATAAAGCTTTTCCTTAAACCCGTTAATATTTACACATGTATGTATGTCCTACAGAAATGTTTGTCAGACTTGTCTGCTGGTCTGCACTGCTCTCAAAAAATTAAAACAAGGCATTTGCTAAATTTCATTTCATTTGAATGTAAAATATTTTAAAATACTTAATTTTGTGTTGTTTATCAAATATTTAACTAAATTAATTAAAAATATTGTACGTTTTAAGTCAGGTTAGTCTTTATAATTTTTTAAAGATTTTTTATTCTAATTTAATTGTAATTAAAATTTTAACTTTGTTTTAAGTTTAAAAATAATTTCTACCAATAAATAAAAATATAAATAAAAAAGAATCCTTATACACAAATCATATCAAGCAATGACAAATCTATTAAAACTTTTCATATACACAAATACAACTTATTACAAAAAAAGTGTTCATCCTGTAGTTTATTAATGTTCAAAAGAGTTTTCTTAAGTCGTAGAGATGAAGCACTTTTTATCTATTAAAAAAAAAAAACAATTTATTAAAACATTTTTTAAATAAATTTTGTCGATTTTAAAAATATTGTTATAGAAAATAATTAAAAAAAATATTTACTCTATAATGTATTTTAAATTATTTTAAAGTAAAAAAAAATAAAATTTTAAAAAATGTACAGGGTTTTTTATTTAGAGCTGATACAGCTAGAGTTTGGGAGAAAAACTTGCCAAATATGTCAAACTAATTTGACAAACAAAGTTCTCCTGAATAGTTCATTCAAATGATCTATTATCCAGCCCTGTTCTCTAATCCAGATCTGTCTGATAATATTTATTCGAAAGTAATTAATTCGAATTTTTTAACCGCTGTTTATTTCACTTAGGAATATTTTTTTAACCGACTTCAAAAAAGAAGGAGGTTACCTATTCGTCTGAATGTTGCTTTTTTATGTATGTAACCGCAGAACTTAGCCATTTCTGAACCGATTTAAAAATTTTTTTCTTTATTTGAAAGGTTATGCTTTCAGTTTGGTCGCGTTTTAAAACCACTTCATTATATTAAAAATTAAAGGGTGTCCCCATAAAACATACATGTTTTTTACGTGTATTAATAACAGTAAAGGGCACCAAATTAAAATTTAAAAAAATTACGTGTCGCTTTAGTTCCCAGCAACAGAATTTAATAAAAAAAAAGTTTAAAATTTAAAGGGTGTCCCCATAGTTGACGTAATTTGACCTATATGGGCCTATCTTTTGAACCGTTATAGACAAAACCTTGAAAATTTCACAGAATATCGATTACTATGACCATTATAATAAAATATTAAAAATAATCAAAATTTTAAATTAAAGGGTGCTCCAATAGTTCATTTAATTTGATGTATATGGCCATACTTTTGAACAGTTGTACACAGAGCGCTGAAATTTACAAAGAACATATATTGCTTATAACAAAAAGTATAAAATTTGAATTTGGAAATAAAAGGGTGTCCCTATAGTTAATGTAATTCTATGTATGTGGCCAAACTTTTGAACTATTATAGACAGACAGCTGAAATTTACAAGGAACCTGTATTGCAAAGTCCACTATAGCAAGTAAACAATTTGAATTTAGAAACTAAAGGGTGTCCCCAAAAATTATGTAATTTGATCTATATGGCCCTGTCTTTTGAATCGTTAAACACAAATTCTTAAAAATTAGGCAAAATGTCCACTACTTTGTATGGTATAATAACAAGTATAAATATTTGGAATTATAATGTAAAGGGTGTCCCAATAGTTCATGTAATTTGATATATATGGCCAAACTTTTGAACCGTTATAGATAGATAGTTGGAATATACAAAGTCCTCTAAAACAACAGGTCTTCAATTTAAAATTATAAATTAAAGGGTGTCCCAATAGGTGATGTTATTTGATCTATGTGACCCTTTCTTTGAAAACGTTATAGACAGAGGCTTGAATGGTGTCCCCATAAAAGACTGATGTTGGTGAAAATAGCTTAACTTTTGAACAGTAATAGGTAGAAGCTTGACATTCACCTAGTCTTTACCTTTTTTCCCTCTTATTTTGGCGCATCTTTTATTTGGTTTAAATCTAATTCTTACAGATTAGTTTTTAGATTTTTAGTTAAGAATTGGTATCCTTCTATCTGTTTTGAAGTCGGTTTTTTTTGCAAGAATTATTTCGTTTTATTTCGATTGAAAAATGTTTGCAGAATGAAAAAGAATCAAGTTTTGAAAACTTTTATTTAAGTGTTTAAAATTTTTTTTATTATTTCAAAATTATTTAACACATAATTTATTAAACAAATAAATTGTTTAATTTTATAAAAAAAAAATAAAAATTTAAAATTTTTAAATTCCGGTCATTTTTACAATTCCACACCTTTTCTTTCCACTCCGAATACAGAACTGGGATGATTATAGCATTTTTTCCTTATAAACTTCATAATTCATTGCTTTGGTTAAACAATTTTTTCTATTATTTAACAAACATTAAGCAAAATGATTTATATCGTTAAAGAATCTAGTATTCACTGTTCTCTAAACATTAATCAATATGTTGTATTGGAGGCATCAGGTGCCATATTCTGTAATTCTCGTAGCTAAATCTATCGCTAAAATTCTAAAAATGCACCAACAAATTACGAGTATTCTTACAACAACACTCATAATTTGTTTGTGTATTTTTAGAATTTTAGCGATAGATTTAGCTTCGAGAATTACAGAATATGGCATCAGGTCCTCGTTGTCAATATTGTTAATTCTCGCACATCATTAGAATAATTACTTACTCAAAGTTGAAGACTCTCACTATTACATTTTTGTGGAAATATTACAATATAGACTATATTTGTGTGCGATTTGCCCCGCCGACTTTTTTAAAGTACTTCATTATTGGATCGACAAAGCCGTTTAATAATAAAATTGTTACTTACATATCATATCATTTTTATTTTGATAACATTGGTATGGTTCAATTATATATGGAACATGTGCCGCGACTTCGGCGGCACACCTCCATCCAAAGCTCCAAATTTTCGATGACCTCAATTATCCCTTAGGATTGAGGTTTTATGCCCTTAAAGTGCCGAATTAACTCAACTTTTAGCTCTTGAATTTTTGCAGGCTTAATGACCTACACCTTTTCTTTCAAATAACCCTAAAGAAAGAAGTCCAACGGTGTCAAATCACATGATATTGGCGGCCAATTGACATCGCCACCACATGAGATAACACGGCCATTGAATTTGTCGCGCAAAAGAGCCATTGTTTCGTTGGCTGTGTGTGAAGTGGCACCGTCCTGTTGAAACCACATATCGTCCACATCCATATCTTCCAAGTCGGGTCATAAAAAGTTCGTTATCATCTCATGATGATAAGCGAACACCATTCACAGTAACTACGTGACCGGCCTTATTTGGAAAAAATATGGCCCGATGATGCCGCCAGCCCATAAACCGCACCAAACAGTCACTCTTTGTAGCTGCATTGGTTTTTCGACAATCACACTTGATTATCGTTCGCCCAAATGCGGCAATTCTGCTTATTGACGAATCCACTGAGGTGCAAATGTGCCTCATCACATATGGCTTCTACAAAGCATCCTCCTCATATACGATTTGTTACAGCTGTTTTCGCGTCTTCCTTTTCGGGTGCCAAAGGTGTTGCCTGAAGATTCAGTCTTATGTGGCTTTCGTTAATCGGTTGTGTAGCGGGTCCTACGGTAATGGGAATGGTGTGCCACTTGTCGTTGCCTAGATACAACGCCCTTCGTGTATATTTTGGCATAGTGGTGGGAAATCTTGCTAATCTTTGATTTCTACCTTTTTCTTTTTTTCCCAGGAGTTCTCTAAATATAAAATTTTTACTAATTTATATTTTGGGTATTAAAACTTTTATAATTTTAGTTTTTCATTCATTTCATTTCATTTTCATGAATTCACAGAATTTAAGCAATTAGCGAAATGGCCATTGAAACTAGCTGGCCCCTTAGTAATCAATTTCAGTGAATTTATAATTTGGGTTAATAGCACGCTATTAATGAAAAATTAAAATAAAATTTTTACTTTGCATGAAAATTGCCACGCCCACTTAAAATATAAAAATGTATATAGCCTATTACTCTTGACAGACATTTAGTAAGATACTATACGAGTTTTAGGATGATCTACTTTTAAAAAAGCAAATAACAACCACATATGAATTTTAATGTATGGGGTATTCCACGCTAAATTGAAAAGTTTCAACATATTTGCCTTTTTTCTATTTTTTTTAAAATTTAATGGACTTTTCTATTGCTAGATCAATAGATGTTGAAGTTTATTAATTTCCTTTTTCGATTTTTTTTTCTCATTTTTTCATTCTTGGTCCAAATTCGATATTTATTATTTATATACTTTTCAGAAAAAGAAATATTAAAAAACAATAAAAAGCTATGATTATAAAGCGGAACAAAAATAGGAATTTTTTTTAAATTAAAATATTTGGCATGGAATGACCCATATTTAAAAAACTTTTAATCCAAATAGTGTTTGATGAAAAAGTGATGTAAAAAGAAAATTTATTTTTATTAATTGAAAATGAAAAAAACAGCAAAGAGAACAGAGAGAGGACTTCTCTTTTTTAAATGGAGTTTTACAATAAGTGATTGTTAAGGCGTTTCTTCTTAGTCCCCTTTTACATTATGCAACCTTTTTCGCTGCAATTCTTACTTACTAGGCGAGAGGAATTTAAAGGGGTATACATGTACTGTTGAAATGCGTTTTATTTTAGTTTTAATTTTAAAGTTTAAAAAGTAACCAAATGTTTGCAGCTATACAAATTGCTGCAATAAAAATTGCACGACATAAACACAATTTTAAAGAAGAGAGAAAAATTGCAGCGACTAAAGTTGTACAATGTAATTGGGCACTTAATGGCAAAGTCTATAAAAATATTAATTACCAAAGTTCTTTGTTTAGTTTACCAGGCCTTAGACATTGAATTGTAAATATCAGAGCTGTGAATTTTAAACTAGAAACAAATAATAAAATTATATTTTTGTGTTAAAGAAATTTAAGAAATTGCTATGTTGTGCTTGATTTAGGTAGTCGGATAATTTTAATTTACAGAATTAAACTTCAGCAAAGATTTTGTTTTTTCTAGCAATATTTCCACATCCGATTCCACTGTCTTTAGTAATTCAAACTTTTAATAGAAAGCTTTTATCTTCAAAATAATTAAGTTAATTTAACTAAATAGCAACCTAATAGCCGTGAACAGCATATGAGACCAAACAGATAGCGGCAGATACAACAAAAGACATTTTTAACTTCTAGCTGATCTTTTTGGAAAATCGGAAAATTATCAATATCCATTTTGTTAATTCGAAACTCCTTTTATTCAAAAATTTTGCTTTTCCAATACCTTCAAAGCTTGAAAGTATAATATTTTTATTTTTTGTGATCTGGCTTTTAAAATAAATTATTTACCCAATTTAAACATAAATAAAAATTAAAAACATTTTAGTACTAATTTTAACCGAGCAACAAAATACAAATATTATAAACAATAAATAACAAGCAACAACATAAATTAATTACTGTGTAAAAACATCTTCTATAACACAAATGGAATCCATTACTTTTAATAATTAGCTATTTATAACGGTAAATTATACTATATCATCACAGCCGATTCTCTACCCTCGGACTCTACATATTCAAAACGCTCTTGCAAAGGTTTAATTCTCAATGCCACGCCCTCTTGACAGCACACCACCATATGTTGAGTGTCCAAAGTAAATTCATATTTCAACAAGAGATGCGCTAAAATTAAACGCATTTGCAATTGGGCAAAGTGAAGGCCAAGACAATTTCGTGGTCCTTCACCGAAACCCAGCCATAGGCAAGAATTTCGTTGCTTATTGTCCGGAGTGGAAAAGCGATCGGGATTGAAGGTATGAGGTTGCACATAGAGAGCAGGATCATTGTGTATCGCATGGGTGGGTATGATGATGTACATATTTTTTGGTATCAAATATTGGGGATGTTCGGAACACTGATAGCTATTGAGAGCGCGACGTATGATGTAGGGTGTGACAGGATGTAAGCGTAGGGTTTCTGGAGGAAGAAAATTAATGAAGGCAAAATTGATTAGTATTTAAAGAACTTTATTAAGAAGTTATAAAATTATTATATTTATATTAATTAAAATTTTAAAAATCCATATCAATCCATGAAATTTGATGTCAAGCTTAAGTTCAATTTATTCTCTCTAAGAAAGATTTATTAAATTACAAATTAGGTGATACTATTAAAGAAAAATTTTGTTTTCAGACACCAGTAGAGCGAAATGAACATTTTCTAGACAGCTATGTCTGTCATCAGCACTCTTCGTATCTATATACTTTGGGTAGTGTTTAGTTATAAGCATAATCTATTTAACCAACCAAACTCAGATAAAGGAATACGAGAAAAACTGTATTCAATAATCAGTTGGTGAGAACGAAGTCTACCATTGCCGAAACCTTCCCTCTTATAAACGGTGTTTTTTATAGAGGTATAGACCGATTTAACAGCTGTCAAGTGATTTATTCTCAGTTTGGATTGGCAATTCATCATGAATAGACTCACGCTTGCAAATAGTGTAATAGTGCTTTCAAATAGTGCAATTTCACGTTTTGGACTTGTGAATTGGCCTCCAAGATCTTGTGATTTAACACCGCTAGACTACTTTCTGTGGGGCTATGTCATTGGTCTATGCGGATAAGCCACAAACGCTTGACCATTTGGAAGACAATATTCGCCGTGTTATACCGATATACGGCCACAAATGTTGGAAAAAGTCATCGAAAATTGGACGTCCAGATTGGACTACATCCGCGCCAGCCGTGGCGGTCGTATGCCAGAAATCATATTTAAAATGTAATGCCACAAGATTATCTTTCGGATAAATAAAATTCATGTCAATCGAATAATCCATCGTTGTTTTATTGCAACTTAAAGTTCTATACCTCTATAAAAAACACCCTTTATTATATTTTTAAAAATTTAAATATTTTTACTTTAATATTTACCTAACTATATTTGTTGTTGCTTCAGCCAACCTTCGGTTAGCAATGAAAGCTACTTTTTATTTATTTGTTTTCTCCCAACATTCGTTTTTTAGTTAATACTAATCTAATATCAAATCAAACTGTGTTGTGTAAGCATGATTAAGCGGTACCTTGCGATTTTTAATATTGAATACTTTTATGGGTGGTAAGTAGAAACTAGGGTTCCCTATAAAAGTTTGTCACTTTTGAGTTAAAATATATGTTCGGGTAAAAATATTTGACATTAAAAAAATTTTAAGCTAAACATTTCAGGGGTATTGAGTTCGGGTGACAGCCCGAGGCACTTATTTTTTAAGAAGAAATACATACATCTTGTTTAATTTTTCCTGATATCAACTATTTTTAACGATTTTTTTTTATTTAAGTGATTTTTAATTTATTTTGCGTTTTTTCATATTTAAGCGTTTTTTTAATAAGCGATTTCCACGGTTTTGATTGACTAAACTTAATTTATTACTGATGAGCCATTTTGATGTGAGAACATCATTAGCAAGCAACGTCTTTGCACTACTATTAAACCTTATGTTCTCGTATCGAAGAAAGCGCTTCCCAACCTTATCCAACAAACAGCCATTAAGGGCTTTTCACACTATAATACAAATTTTAATACTTTTAAAGAAAATGCAACCCTGACATGATGAGTTGTTATTGTTTTTTTGAAAAATTTCAAACGGCGATTAGATCAGAGTTGCATTTTATTCAAAAGCATCAATGCTTGTATTATAGTGTGAAATGCCCTTTAATGACTTCTTCAATGAAAGGTAGGACAACGGTGTTTCATTTACTGGCATAACGAATCTAATTAATTTTATACCACACTTCTTATCATGTCTGTGTAAAATTTTACAGAATTTTTTATTTTTACTTATACAGGGTGGACCAAATAAAAATATATTTTTAAAAATGAAATAAGGTGAACTAAACATATTTTTCTTTCTAAAAGGTGCTGCCAAGTTTGCAGTACCATTGAATCGGTAAAATTGCGTACGTTCACTACTATTGCTCTATTTGCTCTTGGAAGTGAGATATCACTGTCCAACAAATTAAGACTTTTTGAATGGAACAGAATAGCGACTCCATAATTCTGAAAGGGTATGTTGAGTAGATTATTTTTGTAGAACGGCACGTCTAAGTTTTTTTTTACAGTGGGTCAAAGTTTTCATTTTTTGGTCGAAGGGAGCATTATACTATATGAAAAAAATGCTGTAAGTTAATGTCTGAGAGAAATCATATAGTCAGAGTTGTATTGTGGAATTGTATGAGGATTATTTTTGTGGAAGATCTTAACCCTCTAACTGGCCTCATTATGGGTCAATTTGACCCTTTTTTCGAGAAAATCAAAATATATCCTTTAAAAAAGGACATTTAAGAATTAAAATATTCTACGAAAAAGAAAACCTTGGAACGGTTTCAGATGAACACGATGAAAGGTTTCATCAGTATATAAAGGTATTGGAAGAATGATTCAAAGGGAAATCCCAAAGTGTAATGCTTGCTGAATACGTATGGGGCTTGTACAGAAACCTTGACCCATCGGAACATTCACGTCAAGCTAAATACAGGAAAGCATATTAAGTTTAATCTTTAATCCATTGTCATAGTACTGCTATTTCCCAATTCCCAAAATTATAATTTTTTTTATAGAAGTTGGCGTGTAATTTTGCCAATTAATCGTAAAGAGCTTCATTTACAACAATGGTGTCTTTGGTGACCCCCACTGAAATTTTCCGGCAAACATTTTCGTAGAATATTTTAATCCTTAAATGTCCTTTTTTAAAGGATATTTTTTGATTTTCTCGAAAAAAGGGTCAAATTGACACATAAAGAGACCAGTTAGAGGGTTAAGATCTTTCACAAAAATAATCCTCATACAATTCCACAATACAACTCTGACCATAAGAATTCTCTCAGACATTAACTTACAGCATTTTTTTCATATAGTATAATGCTCCCTTCGACCAAAAAATGAAAACTTTGACCCACTGTAAAAAAAACTCAGACGTGCTGGACCATAAGTTTGTTATACAAAAATTATCTACTCAACGTACCCTTTCAGAATTATAGGGTCGCTATTCTGTTCCAAAAATGCAGTTGGACAGTGTATTTTTACGAGAAAAAAGTTAACTATATTTGAATCAAGATACTAGGGTATCTTTGTGCAATATTTTATTAAAATTCATCCAGAATATTTTAAGTGATGCGAACACAGATAAGCAGATAAAAATTCTAAAAATTGCTGATTTGTATTTCAATTCGATTACTAATTGCACCAGCAAAAACTTTTTCAAAAAATATTTTTTTTTGTATAGAAATGGTCCTGTTACAGTTTTATTATACGTATAGATGTAGGGTGTTTTGAAATCTATGCTAACCTGTAGGACGTTTAAATACAATAAAAAAGTAGAACGACACTCTTACCTGATATAATTTTTCCCACTAATTTCAGCGAAGCTATGCATTCATAACTAAAACGTTCATCATTTTCTTCATACGCCTTCAGCACTTCTTCCCTGACACGCTGCTGCAAAACCGGATCTCTGGCCAATTCATATAAAGCATACGTTAACGTTTTCGCTGTAGGCTCTAGGCCAGCACGCAAAAATGTAAAGGCGTGGGCAGTCAATTCGCCTATCAAATGTTCTCTTAAATCTTTGGGATCTGCATGAACTTCCGTTTCATGCGTGCTCATTTCCTGAGACATTATATTGATGAGTAATTGTAGGTAGTCATTCTTATAGTCACCGCGTTTGTCACGCTGCGCAATGACATCATTAAGTAAGGCTAGAAAATAAGTTTGTACCTTTTGTTTGGTGAGGCAAAATTTAAAAGAACGAAATAAATTGGGATAACGTTGCATAAGGGTGGTGAGCAGTGTGCCATGTTTGTGGGTGTGCAAAGCAAATTGGGTCATGGCATCGAATTCATCTAAAGGATATTTCTGTTGCATAGACTGCGTTAGGCCGAATACCAAAATGGCTAGGTTGCCTAAAACAAAACGATGCATTAATGGTTGCACATCCAAGACTACTTCTCTTGGGCCTTGACATTGAGTCTCTTCTTGTATTTTTAAATCGAAAAGTAAAATAGTTTTTTCACACTCTTCTCTTATGCTCTCATGAAAAGCTTTTGTATGAGCTTTCTGAAATACTGGCTCTAATTTTAAACGCATCTCTTTCCACTGTTCACCACTCAAACTAAACAAATCGGCCGAAATGGGATCATTTTTTATATTATGATAACAGCCGCGATCGTTAAAGTTGGAGAAATTTTTCACCAATATCTGCTGCATTAACTCTTGATCCAGCACTAAAATACGCGGTTCCAGCAAATGATAGAAACCACAATATGGGCCTGTACCTTTATATTTTTTGTAGAGTTTTTGAAAATATTCATGTTGTTCCATCAATTGTTTACAGCTGCCATATTTACTCAAGGTCTTAATAATGTCCGCCAAAGGTTTGGGTTGATCATGCGGCACACCCAGGTATTGCCAATAATCGCGTATATATTTTAAGGCAATGCCACACAAAGCAATCAATAGGCAGATAAATAAACCCAATATTAAATATATTAACCACATTGTGAACTTTGTGTTTGTGTTTTTGCCTTTTTCGTTTTCGTTTTTGTTTCAATTACAATTTATTTTTCCATTTTCTTTTATTTAAATTTATTTAATTGTTACTTTTGTTGTTTGTTTAATTGTTATTTAATACACCAGAAACATTTTTTGTTGAACTTGTATATTTGCTGGCCGCTTGTACGGGCACTTGTTGTGTTGTACGTTTCACCTACTAAACTGCTCTATAAACTCCAGAGCAGAGTGTGAACTCATCGTTTAAAAACTTTTTATCGAATTTATATTATTCTTATCAACTGTTGTTGAGAGTTTGTATTTTAGTTAATTATATTTTTTCAGATATTCAAAGAATTATTTACTATTGTTATCAATTCACAAAAAAACGTTCTTTTTACTTTTTTATTTATTTTTTATTTTATAATGTGAGTGTTGTTCTTTTGGATCGGCAAGGCGCTAGTTTGTTTAGAATATGATTAATCGTATTAAGGTAAGTAAACACATGTACACTTCGTCATCTCTCAGATACTTAAATGACGCTTGTAGTAACACTGAGAGCAATAAATTAACTTAAACAAAAAAGTGTTTACTTAGTTATTTTAACTCAACTTTTATTTGGTTAAACTATTGTGAGGCATAAAGTTCATAATATAAAATAATTTTTAGTAAAATACTTTTTTTTAACTATGACTAAATTCAAAAATTTTTGTCAATTCACAGTATAGCTTGAAAAGAAAAATATTTAACTTTTTTTTAATATTTAATTTAATTCATGTGATATTTAAAAAATATTTGCGTTTAAATCTAAATAAACTACACTAGCCGCTTGTCAAGCATAGCATCTAGACTATACAAAAATAATACGTACAAGAATAAATTTTGTCAGCATCACACACAGTTGCCATAAAAAGTACACCTCAGGTGGCCTTAGAACTCAATGTGTATCTACTAGTCAATTAGGGTTTCGTTAGTGAGTCCAGGGTAAAGATATCTCACAAGGATTTTGAACGAGTTAGGTTTCAAACAATATCGTCACTGAAATTAATTTTCTACAAACAGTTGTATTGAGGACTAACTGTGCCCGCCACAGTGCGATAGTAAACCTTGGCAAGCGCTTCTGATGTTCTTTTGTGGTAGATACAACAGCACTGTTTCAATTCAGTTAGTTTTTTGCTCGACTAATTACTATAAAGGTGGTAGTGGTTTCATATTTTAACACTCTACCTAGTAAAGTTTCCTAAATTAATTTTGTGTGAAAGGTACTTGCACAAAATTTCAAGACTCTACTTATTATGGCTTTGAAGTTACACATTGATAAATGTTTAATTTGTGTGGAAAGTGCCACGCCCCTTTAACTATTAAATACAATAATATATATATCTTGTATATACTTTTTTACCCGTATTGTCACAATAACAATGCATTTATATTGACTACTTTGTTAACTATTACTGCTGCATTAACAGTGCACAGTGGTTTAACAATTTTGTTTGTTTACAATTACTGCTGCATTAACAATGTCAGACATGTATCAGCCACAGTGGTTTAAAAAGTTTTTGTTTTGAAAATAATTCAATAGCTCATGAACCACTAAAAATATCTTAACGAAATTTTACAAGGGCAAGGCAGAGACATTTTTGAGTGCAGGTGCGGAAGGTCGGCTCTCTAGGGCAAAGTGAGATTTGTGGGTAAGCCCCCAAATTTGGTTATCTCGGGCATACATTTTTATTAAATGCCACAAAAGGTTTATTTATAACTCATATGTTAAAATTTTAAATTTAGACAGTCTTTAAAAACAACTACAAAAAGTGTGCTTACTGTGTCTGTGTTAGTTTTTTTTTTTTTAGTTTAAGAGAAAATTGGTTTAGAAGAAATATTTCTTAAATTTTTGGCCAAGCTTGGACTTATTTATGATTGGATTATTATTTTAGGATTTCGACTCCCCTCTTAAAAAAAACAAATAATAAAGCAGTATCTTACAGCGCGTTGCTTTAAAAAGTTACAAGCCTCTGAATAGGGAATATGTAAAAACTACCTTTTTTCAGGATTTTCTCCAAAAAGGTTCAATGGATATTTGCTCCAACATCGTCCGCACCTCTACTCAAAAACACCTTTGCTTTGTATCGTTCAAATTTAATTAAGATATCTTTAATGATTCATGACCTACCGATATATTTCGAAAATAAAATATTTTTATACCACTGTGCAGTGTAAGAAAAAGGAAAAAATACTTATGTTTTATACTGTATGTATTTTTAAAGTAGACCACTTTAAGACTTTGTAGCTGGTTCTTATTAATTAATAGTCATTGCAGTTCAGGACACTTCCCTCTGTGAGGACTTTATAAATTAAGAAAAATGTTATTCTGCGTTCTCAAAAATAACATATTGAAATAATTGAGTTATTTACGATAACAAAACTGAAGAGCTTAAGTCGATTTAAGTGGTTTTTCCTTTTTGCCACAGATTTATTAAATCTTTAAACAAATTTTTAAAAATAATGAAATTTATAATCAAGCTTAAGTTCGTTTTTATTCTCTCTAAAAAAGAATTAATTAAATTACAAATTAGGTGATAATATTAAAGAAAAATTGGGAAAATTTAATTTTTAGACACCAGCAGGAGCGGAATGCACATTTTCTAGACAGCCACGTCCGTCATCAGCACTCTTGTATCTAATCTGCTTCGGGTAGTGTTTAGTTGTAAGCATCATCTATTTAACCAACCAAACCCAGATAAAGGAATACGAGAAAACTTGTATTCAATTATCAATCGTCAGTTGGGGAGAACGAAGTCTACCGCTACCTTAAGCTGCCCTCTTGTTGAATATTTTTACTTTTAATATTAACCACCTTATAAATATTTTTAAAAATATTCATATCGTTCTATAAAATTTACTTACATCTATCTTACATCGTATATATATAAAGAATAAAATGTGTTTGTTTGTATGTTTGTTTGTTTGTTTGTTTGTCTGTCGGAAAGCTATAGCGTACACCAGTAAACCGATAAATATACGGTTCGTAAAATAGGGTACCTCTTTTTTTTGATATTCGACGTGGGCGTGGCACCTCCCATACAAAGTAAATATTTATTATCGTGTAGCTTGGTAAGAGTAATAGGTAGCGCATTGAAATTTATGCACCCGTTACCTATATATTAGAGAAAGATAGACTAAGAATAGTGGGCGTGGTACCTCCCATAAAAAGTTAACAAAATATTATCCTGCATCTAGGGACTGAATTAGGTAGCACCTTGGAATTTCTCACCAATAACCCCCATATTCCCATATTAACGTACATAGTCAAGCTAAACACAAGCTAAATTGGAATAGTGGGCGTGGTACCTCCCATAAAAAGTTAAAAAAAAATATTATCCTGCATCTAGAGAACTGAATTAGGTGGCACCTTGGAATTTCTCACCAGTAACCCCCATATTCCCATATTAACGTACATAGTCAAGCTAAACACAGGCTAAATTGGAATAGTGGGCGTAGTACCTGCCATATAAAGTGAAAAATTATTATCCTCTATCTAGGGAAGTGTAACATGTAGCGCCTTGGAATTTCGCACCAGTAACCATCATATTAACGTACATAGTTTAGCTAAACACAGACTGAATTGAGATAGTGGGCGTGGTACCTCCCATACAATGTGAACAATAATTATTGTGTTGCTGGCGAACTACAATAGATAGCGCCTTGAAACTATGTATGAGTAAACCCCGTGCAAATGCGTAAGTAAAATCTATCAAAATACAGAATGAATTGGGACAGTGGGCCTGATACTTCCCATACAAAGTCAAAAATTATTATCGTTTACACAGAGTTCTAGAACATGTATGGTCTTGAAAATAGATAAAAGTAACTCTCATATCAATGAGAATAATTTAGAAAAACATAGGCTGGATTGGGACTATGGGCGTGGTACCTCCCATATTAAGTGAAAAATTATTAGCGTGTACCTGGAGAACGACAGCAGGTAGAATCTTAAAACTTTGTACCAGTAACACTCAGAGTAATGTGTTTTGTCTAGCAATATGTAGACTGGATTAGGATAGTGGGGATGGTACTTCCCATAAAAAGTAACAAATTATTATCGTGTTAATACATACAGTCTAGCAAAAAAACTGATTGGATGAAAACAGTAGGCGTCGTACCTTGCATATAAACTACATAAAAAATGTTCGATGTGAGAATAGGGTACGTTTTCTAGTTACAGGTTAACCATACTTTTCTTTAAAGTGTTAATTGTATTTTTTGTGGGTGCGTGTAGCGAAGTGCACCGGGGATAGCTAGTTTTAAATAAAATAAATTATGAAATTATAGAAAGCAACTTTTGCTTGTTTATTTGAAGCCATTGACTTACATTTTGAATTTTGCTTGTTAAAAGCTCTCTCAGTTAGTATCTGCGCTCAATTATGCTCATTTTAATCGAATTTTTTCAAGTGCTTTTTTATACTTGAATTGCTAATATTTAGTTAAACCATAAACAATGAAATCTTGTGAATTCTCTGGTAAAGAATTTATATTTGGCTTGTCAACAGTTTGTTTGTAATATCTCAAGTATGATTCTTGTCTGGGTGCCTGAGTTTGTTTAGCTCACATCTGATTAAATATAAGTGAATGAATGAATGTTTAATTAAACAAATAACAAATAAGAGTAATGTACACACGATTATTTTACACAAAAATATATGATTAAAAGTCGTTTAAAGACAACACTACCTGCGAAGCTCTTCGCTTGTCTGCAGAAAATACCCATAGTTTTTTGGTGGGAATCGAACCTGCAACCCTCAGGGTGTCAGACTAGATAGACAGTCTATCGAGGCAATCTATCGCAATAAAAAATACCTTAATTTTTTAACACAAAAAGGAAACTTTTAATACTTCTTCTTTTGAAGCTTTGGTATCACCAAAAAAATCTTAATATTAAATTGTTTCCACATTTAAATAAATACCACCCTTTACACTAAGCACTCGATTGTTGAAGGGATCAAAATTCAATTGCTTTGGAGTCCTAGGGCATACAGAAAATTTAAAATTATTTAACAACATTGCTACCGCAATCATTGTCTGCATTATGGCAAAACGTTCAGCAATACATGTTCTTGGTCCGGCTCCAAAAGGTAAATAAGTCATAGGATGTCTTTGATCTTGCGCTGCAGACGAAAATCTTTCGGGTAGAAATTTTTCAGGTTCAGGATAATAATTAGGATCACGTTGTATGGCATAAACCGGTATAATAATTTGCACACCTGGTTGAATAGTTAAGGGTTCATCATTTCCCGGCAAAGTAAAAGCAGAACGGCAAACACGTCTACTTGTGGGCGCAACAGGATGCTTACGAAGTGTTTCTTAAGGAGAAAAAAAATAATATTTAGAATTTTAAGTATAAATAAGAGTATAACACTACAACTTACCTTGTATCACTTGTTTAATATAAATCATTTCATTTAAGCTCTCATAACAAAAATCTCCCTGATATTTTTCCAATATTTGTTTAACATTCACTCTGCATTTTGCTTGAATTTCTTGATTGAAGGCCAATTCATAAAGAGCAAAAGATATGGTACTAGAGCTGGTCTCAAAACCAGCTATAAAAAATAAATAAGCCTGAGCTATCACATCATCCATTTGTAAACAAAAGTCGTCCGTTTCTAACCTATTATTTTTCAGCTCGATTAAAATATCCAGAAAATCATTGCGTTTAACATTATCTCTCTCACGCAGTGCTACATTTTGCTGTACAATTTTTGAATAAAACTCTATTAGTTCGTTGGTGAAAACTTTGTAACCGATTTTTTGGAAAACATTTTGATAGGAGGAGGCCAGAGCTTCCATTAAAGGATGTATAGTAAAGAAGGCTTTATCACCTTTTACACGAAATTCTGTGTGTGGATCTTTCAAACTGTTACAGTCCAGGCCAAAAGCTACACTTCCTATGACATCAGTCGTGAAACGGGCACACATATCACGTATCTCAACTTCACAGTCACAGTCACTGTCTATTTGATTATTTATTATTTCCACCAAACGCTTTCCTACAGTGGCAGCTGCAGGCAACATCATTTTCAATTTGCCTGAAGTAAAAGTGGGAGTTAGCTTTTGTCTCATTCTCTTCCATTTGTCGCCACTTAAGCGCACTAGATTTGTGGATAAGGGATCATTGTGAGGATTGGAATAGAGACCTCTGTCGGGAAATGCTTCAAAGTTTGTGATCAAAATACTCTTAATAATATCAAGATCTTTAATTATTAAGGCTGGTGTTAGCATGTTGTAGACTCCAATATATGATTTGTTTTCCATTTTCATTTTCTCATAAATCGTTTGTATAGCAAAGGCAACATGTTCTCTATTTTTGCCATAAAGTTTCCTTAAACTAACTGTTGCCACTTGATACCGTTTCCAATAATTGTGTTTGCTTCTCAACCAAAGCCAAAAAATTGTAATTAAAAGTATTACAAGCCCAAAAAACAGCTGCATTCTGATGCAATGAACTGCGTACTATGACGTTGTTTTTAATACTAATCATGTTTTCGCAACAGTAGGCCAAAAGTCACTAACTAAATCACCAACTAAATGAGAAAAAAGAGAAGAACTGCATTTGCAAAATATTTAAAAAAACATTTTAGCTGAGTATTGTTGTTGTTCCAATAAAACAAAATAATACTTGTTGAGATTTAAAAATTGCCTTTTTTAATTCTTAGTAAATAAATTAAAAAAAATATTTATCTGCAAAAAGTTAAGATCTTGAAAAGCTTTTTTTTTCTGTTGGCGAGAAGGAGAAACCAACAAAAACAAACAAAAACATTTAGAAAAAAGTAAATTCGGGCTGTTTATAAGATTAAATTTTATAGGTAACTAGCTGTGCCCACACACAATATTTTGTTTGATTTTGCCATGAAAGTAATCCACACCAAATTTTCAGACCCTTACGTATTAACTTAATATAAAGGTACCCATCCCTGCATACAATTCTGACTAAAAAATGCCGCTGCGCCACTAAGAAATGCTACTTATTTTGTGGTCACTTGAAAAATACTTCCAATATTTAAATTTTATGCCGCTCACCGCTCTGCTGCTTGCCGCTCAATTTGTGGCCTTAGGAAAATAAAAGCTCTCTGCTTTTATGAGTGGAAAATTGGCTTAAAATGAGCTTTTAAAACAATCTTTTTTAAACAAAGCTAAACCAGAGAATTATTAAACATAAAAAAAGCAGTTTCGTTTTTGAAGAGGTTGTCATCATTAGGTTCTTATTACAAGTGGAAAATCGGTTTACATACAAAGCAAAAAATAACAAAATTCTTGCAAGTTTTAAACATGATTTCTTTAATTTTAATTACCATCCTATTGGCCATCTTGGCATATTGCTATAAGTTATTGCGTGCGAATTATAACTATTGGCAAAACTTAGGCATAGCCTGTGAAGACCCAACATTATTTTTTGGAAATATTACTGGACAAGGCACCAAGCGTTCATTTACGGAAATTTGGCAACAATATTACGATAAATTCAAAAACACTGGGCCATTTGTGGGATTTTATTGGTTCTTTAAACCGGCTGCTTTTATTATCGATCCCGCCCTCTTGAAGTTGATTTTAATAAAAGATTTTGCGAAATTTGCAGATCGCGGTTTATTTGTTAACGTCCCTTGTCAGGAACGCTGTTTAATTTGGAAGAAAACAAATGGCGTCAGATGCGCAGCAAACTGTCACCCACCTTCACTTCGGGTAAAATGAAAATTATGTTTCCCATTATTGTTAATATCAGCCATGAGTTTGTAAAGGTGTTTGAAAAGGCTGTTGTAAGTGAGAAAGAAATAATTGAGGTAAGCGATTTGATGGCTCGATTTACCACCGATGTTATAGGCAGTTGTGCCTTTGGTTTGGAAATGAGCAGCCTAAGGGATTCGGGTGACAAATTTCGCATAATGGGACGTAAATCTTTAAACGAACTACGTTATGGCCGTTTCGGCATAGCCTTTCGCAGTAGCTTTCCTCGATTGGCTAGACAACTGCATTTCAAGGAAACTCTACAGGAGGTGGAGGACTTTTTCATGGGTATAGTAAAGCAAACTGTACTGTACAGAGAGCAAAACAATGTAAGACGTAATGATTTCATGGATATGTTGATTGATTTGAAAAACAACAAGCTTATGAAAACGGAAAAGGGTGAAGAGTTGACCAATCTTACAATCGAAGAAATAGCGGCACAGGCTTTTGTTTTTTTGGTGGCCGGCTTTGAAACTTCATCCACTACTATGGGTTTTGCGGTGTATGAATTAGCACAGCATAAGGATATACAAGAAAAAGCAAGAGAAGAAGTGAAGCAAGTCTTAGAGAAATATAATCAGACACTTACTTATGAAGCCACGAAAGAGCTACACTATTTAGAACAGATTTTAGCCGGTTAGAACTCACAGAAGAATTATCTTAAATAATTTAATTTTTTAAATATTTTTAGAGACTCTACGTTTATACACCATTGTGCCTTTGCTAACACGTTATGCTTCTGAGGATTATCCCGTGCCCGGTCATAGCAACTATGTTATTAAAAAAGGTATGATGATCTTAATACCGGCAGCCTCTATTCACCGTGATGAACGTTACTATCCGCAGCCGCATGTTTTCAACCCTGAAAACTTTGGTGCAGAAAAGGTGAGCCAGCGTGAGTCGGTTCTTTATTTGCCCTTTGGTGATGGTCCTCGCAATTGTATTGGCTTGAGATTTGGCAAAATGCAAGCTCTGGTGGGTCTTGCTGTTCTTCTGCAACATTTTGAATTTAGTGTGTGTGACAAGACTCAGATACCCATGAAATTTAATAAAAATAACTTTTTATGCGGTTCAGAGCGGGGAATACATTTAAGAGTAACTAAATTGTAAAAAATTTTTACTAAAAACAAATATACATACTTTTTTTTATTACATAATAGCACGCCACGCCACGCTCGCATTAATTTATTTTATTTAAAGGGCTTGTCAATGATTTGGAAAATTAAGGCTTAATTAAAATCTAAAAAATTTCGAACTTTCGAAAAAGTTTGGTTAGAATTTAGCAAAAAGTTGTGATATAAAATGTCTTATGTACAGCGAATTCAAACAATTTTATGAGTGGATTTTACGAAAAAAGTGCGTAATTTTAGGTCTTACCAAATTCGAAATCTTCGAAAATTCGAACTTAATTATATAACCTTTATCAGAGTAATGCTATGTATTGTGGTACACTCTTATGTTTCTTTGAAATATTTTGTAAAGTTTTTTGGAAAATATTTTTCGGAATTTATTTGAAACATTTTTGTAATTTTTTTTCCAAAATATTTTATAAAAATATTTTTTAAAAAGTTTTTCGTAAAAACTTATTTTGAAAATTTTTTGAAAATTTGTTTGTAATTTTTTTTTAAATACCACACTACCAGGGAAACTTCTGAATTGTCTGCAGAAAATCCCATTGTAGTCTTTGGCGGAAATCGAACCTGCAACCTTAGACTGATAGACTAGCGTACTAAAAATCAGTTTATGAAGGCACTCAATACTATGTTAGAGCTTTAAAAAGAACACAAAATGCAGAAAAGATAAACATTTAATTTTATATAAACAATTTTTTTTATTTAGAAAATTAAACAAAAAGTAGGAATTTTTATTTATGACAAAAAATTCACGAATATTTTTTAATATTTTATTACTGAACATGAAATTTAAGGTTTAACAATCATTTATAATATCGGCAATGTTATTTATAAGAAAAAATAAAATTAAAACTGCGTAGGTTTAGCACTTACGGAGTCTTCGAAAATTCGAACCTAATTTCGAACTTTGTTTCGAGTTTTCGAAATAAAATTTAACTTTATTTTTATGTTCAATTGACATGAAAAAACTTGGAAAATTTGTACAAAAATAAAAGTGTAACAAATAATAAAGAATATTGAAATTTTCGAAGTTAGTTCGCAGGTAAGGTAAATAATAAATTTATTTCCACATTTCGTAATTTTAGGCCTTACAAATAGTTCGAAAATTCGGACTTTATTTCGAACATAATTTCGAATTTTCGAAATAAACTTTATTTTTAAGATCGATGATATGAAAAAAACTTAAGAAATATGTACAGAAATAAGAGCCTAACTAGAATATTAAAATTTTCGCAGTTATTTCACAGTTTAAGTAAATATTGAATTTAATTCAGAAGTTATTTCAAATAAAAAAACAAGTAAGAGTGCTAAATTCGGCTATGCTGCATTTTATATATCCTTTGCCATAGTCGTGCTAGATATTGTGTTACCCTCTTTTGTTTTTTTGAAAATTTTTCTTTCAAATATTTGTGAGAATTTTTTTTAAACTTTTTTCGAAAAATTTTCGTCAAATTTTTTTTTAAATTTATTTGTAAATTTTTTTTTAATTTATTTGTAAAATTTTTTTTTGAAAATTTTTTGTAAAAATTTTTTAAAAAATTTTTTTGTGAAAATTTTGTTGAAATTTTTTTTTTAATTTTTATAAAAACTTTTTTGAAAACTTTTAGGGAATATTTTTTAGAAAATTTTTCTTAAATTTTTTTTTTTTAAATTTAAAAGTTTAAAAAAAAATAAAAAAAAATATTATTTAAAAATAATGACTTTCCTGAAATATATATTGCGTTAGAATGGGTAGACTAAAGCAAAAAAATCCTTTAAAAAAAATTTCCTAATATTGCCCCCCCCCCCCTCCCACAATGGGCCTGATGATAAACGTCTCTAATACAAACTAAAGCAGAAAAACCTTACCAACCTGAAAAAAAAAACACATAAACACATTCGCGGTCTAATATTTATTGAACACAAAAAAACCAAAAAGGTAATCATTAAAAGCGAAAAAAAAAATTTTAAAAAATAAAGGTGGGCGTGGATGTTGCTGCATTACAATCCCAAAATTTTCGAAATTACGCCTGGCAGATTGGTGGTCTTAAATCTTCTGTACCTCGCCTGGTGCCTTGGAAAATGACATTTCAACCCGAACACGACAGAAGGACAGACGGATATTGCTTAATCAACTTTCTATGTATAAGGATCCAGAATATATATAATGTATGGGGTCGGGAATGAATATTGTAGATATTACACACAGAATGACAAACGTATTTATGTATACCCTTTCCACCTGTGGTGAAAATGACAAAAATTTTAACTTAATTTCGAATTTTCGAAATAATATTTTTACTTAGAACATTTGTGTAAAAATAAAAGCATAAAGCATTAAACTCATAGACGACAGCAGGATACCGACTACAACCTGTCAAAACTAGAATACACAAGTTTATATGAAAACGATTATTTTGACGACATCATAGCTACATGGGTAACACGACCACCGTTGTCGCTGTAGCTAACTTAAACTTTTTTCTATTTTTGTTTGCGACAATTTTATTTAATTCAACAAAAGAAAATGACATAAAATTAAAAATACAAATTCATTTACAATCAAAAGGTTTTGAGCAAATATACATATTTATTTGTTTTGATATAATAAAAGTATTTTTTGAAAAAGTAAAGTTAAATATGTATTTCGACAATATTTTCATAGTATTGAAGTATGTAGCTGTCGTCTTCAACATAATTCAGTAGCTGACTACACGGCAACGATTGTAGCCAACGGCATTTGTAGTCGTGTAGCGGTGTAGCCGCTGTTGTCTATGTGTTTAAAGCTTAACAACTAATAAAGAATATTGGAATATACGAAGTTAGTTTACAATTCACGAAAATAATTCCAATAGTTTTTTTTATAATGTTTGATAAGTTATTATTTATTTGTGCTATTTTCTGTTTGTGTAGTGTAGCGTGCGTTTGATTTTCGCCAAACAACTAAATGTAAATTAATTTATAAATAAAAATTCCACAAAAAAGTTTACCAAAATCTTAATCGAATTTTAAATAATAAATAAAATAAGTTATTGAAACTAGCGGCGCATAAACGAAAATAAAATAGTTATTAAAGAGAGTTTGATTTTTTGATAGATTTTCAATTGTGGCGATTTGACGCTTTTCTCGAAACACAAATATATTTTATTCATAAATATTATGTTAATTTACTTGTAGTCTAAGCGGTAAAGACGGGAAGGGAGGTAATTCTGCTTTAGATAGTTGTATTTTACATTAGTCTCCTTGTATTTACATAATAATTGAGTTTATTGTTAACAAGAAATTTAATAGGTTTCATTATTTTATCTATTGCAATATTTTTTTTTTTTAATTAGTTCGCTTGTAACCGCAGTAGAAAACGGTCGTAAATTCTTTTGTTATTTGCAACCTCTCTCTACACAACAACATGTCGCTTTTATCTTTTTTCTTAACTTCTCTGAGTGGCTTGTTAATCGCCGTATTTCTACACATACGCAAAAAGCTTTCATACTGGCAACTGTTGGGTGTAAAGTGCGAGGAACCACATTGGCTGTTCGGTAATTTGAGAGGAGTACAAACTACAAGAGGCTTTCATGAAATCTGGCAAGATTACTATGATAAATTTAAAGGCTGTGGTCCTTTTGTGGGATTTTATTGGTTCTTTAAGCCGGCTGTATTTATTTTGGAGCCTCAACTGATCAAGAATATTTTAATTAAAGATTTTCACAAATTCACCGATCGTGGTTTCTATCACAACGAAAAAGATGATCCTTTAACGGGTCAATTATTTCTGCTGGATGGCTTGAAATGGAGAAATATGAGAAATAAATTATCACCCACATTTACTTCGGGTAAAATGAAATTTATGTTTCCCACTGTGGTGCGCGTGACTGAGGTATTTATAGAGGTTTTCGATAAAATGGTTAAGGACCAACAGAATATTGTGGAGGTTAAAGAGTTGCTGGCCCGATTCACTACCGATGTTATCGGCACTTGCGCTTTTGGCATTGAATGTAGCAGCCTAAAAGATCCCAATGCTGAGTTTAGAGTTATGGGTCGCAGGGTATTGGTAGAGCAGAGGCACAATCGTTTGATTATAGCTTTTATGGCCAGCTTTATGGAATTGGCACGTAAATTACATTTTAAGCAGACCCCCGATGATATAGAGGCCTTTTTCATGCGCATTGTCAAAGAAACTGTGGAGTATCGTGAGCAAAATAACATACGCCCTAATGATTTCATGGACATGTTAATTGATTTGAAAAATAAGAAATTAATCAAAACGGAACATGGTGACGAATTGACCAATTTGACTATAGAAGAAATAGCTGCCCAGGCTTTTGTGTTCTTTAATGCTGGCTTTGAAACCTCTTCAACCACAATGGGTTTTGCCTTATATGAGTTGGCACAAAATGAAGAAGTGCAGGAAAGGGCGCGTCATGAAATTTTGCAAACTTTTGAAAAGCATAATCAGCAGTTTACGTATGAGTGTATGAAGGAAATGGTGTATTTGGAGCAAATAATGGCAGGTGTGTTAAAAATTAAAAAAAACATATAAATTATTTGAAGCTTAAATAATGCATCATTTTCAGAAACTCTACGCCTTCACACAGTCTTGCCAATACTTAATCGTTCCTGTCTTGAAGACTATATTGTACCTGGCCACCCTAATTTAGTGATTAAAAAAGGCATGCCAATTATTATACCGGCTGGTGCTTTACACCGCGACGAACAGTATTATCCCGAGCCTCTTAAGTTTAATCCTGATAATTTCACGCCTGATAAGGTGGCCGAACGTGATTCGGTTCTCTGGTTGCCATTTGGTGATGGTCCACGTAATTGCATTGGCTTGCGTTTCGGTAAAATGCAAACAATTATTGGTTTGGCTTTTCTCTTGAAGAATTTCAAATTTGCTGTTTGCGAGAAAACTGATATACCCTTAACACTTAGCAAGAAAGCTTTTCTGTTAAGCACCGTAAAGGGTATTTATTTGAAAGTAACAAAAGTCGAATGAGTTTTCTAAAGGGTGAAAAGATTGGGGAAAAAAGTCAAGTATTCTTGATTGTACTCATAAGCTAAAAACATAATGACGGTTATTGTAATTAAAAAAAAGTTTAATTAAGTATTTAAATTGTTAGCTTTTGTTATCTTTTCGATAAATAAAATCTAATATTCGTTTGTTATAAATGATTTGCAATATTGTACATTATTTTAGTTTCAGAAGCGCAATTAATCTGGTATGTATCGCTTCTTTCGATAATTACATTTTCTCTCTTTTTTCTCTCTCACACGCAGACTACTACTTTAC
Source organism: Phasia obesa (assembly GCA_949628195.1). Lineage (NCBI taxonomy): Eukaryota > Metazoa > Arthropoda > Insecta > Diptera > Tachinidae > Phasia > Phasia obesa. The sequence continues at coordinate 5,370,619 of OX451219.1, forward strand.
CACAGATGTAGTATTGTGACGTTTTATCACTGAAAGCTTTTAATTATTTTGATGAATTACACAGGGCAACAACAACAAAAATATTTGTTTTCTTTTTAGTAAATTTTTGTTGATGACAGAGCTATCAGCCTCTAAATTCCATTTTTTAATTACGTATCTCTGTTTTTCGAAATCTACCGTTATATCCAAAAAGGCTCTCCCTCTCAGCCTCAAATTTCCTTAAATTTGTATATAAAAGAATGAGATAACTCCGTCTAGAAGGCCCGATAGTATTTAGCAAATATTCAAAATGTACATAATACACTGAAAAGTATAGAGTAGACACGAAAAAGTGTTTTTTATGCTATAAAAACAACAAATGGAAGAGAAAAAAATTATAATTTACTCAATTTTAAAGATCGATAGTCTAGCAGCTTTCCTCATGGCACAAAACCAATTATTTTTCAGTACATTTCGAAACTCTAAAAAGAACAAACATAATTTTAACTAAGAAGTCTTTCAAATATAAAAAAATATGTTTGTTTCTTTGTTTTTGCTAACAATAGTTTTCGTATTTTTATCGTTAATAATTTGGTGGCATCATAAACGTTTAAGTTATTGGTCCGCACAAGGAATACCCTGTGAGAAACCTCACTGGTTGCTTGGAAATTTTCATGGGCTCATGACCAAATATAGTTTTCATGATTTGTGTTATAATTATTATGGGAAATTTAAGGGCAAGGCACCCTTTGCTGGTTTCTATTTTGCTACGAAGCCAACTGTGTTCGTCCTGGAACCGAAACTAATACAGCAGATATTGATCAAAGATTTTTCCAACTTTACCGATCATGGTTTCTATAACAACGAAGAAGATGATCCCCTGACTGGACAACTATTTTTGTTGGACGGTCTGAAATGGAAAAATATGAGAAACAAATTATCACCCACTTTTACTTCAGGCAAAATGAAACAAATGTTTCCGATTGTCATCGAAATCGGTGAGGAATTTGTCATGGTCATGCAGCAAGAAATAAAGGAGCATAAAAATATAATAGAAATTAAAGAGCTGGCGGCACGTTTTACCACCGATGTCATTGGGAATTGTGCTTTTGGTATTTCGTGCAATAGTCTCAAGGAACCAAACACCAAATTTCGCACAATGGGCAAACGGGCTGTTAAAGAACAAAGACATGGCATATTGGTATCTGGTTTGATAAATAATTTCCCTGAACTGGCTCGTAAATTGCATGTCAAACAAACACCCGATGACATAGAAAACTTCTATATAAATTTAGTTAAACAGACAGTGGAATTTCGAGAAAAGAATAATGTGCGCAGAAATGATTTAATGGACACTTTAATCGAGTTGAAAAATAAAAAACTTATACAAGCTGAATATGGTGAAGAGTTGACAAATTTAACTTTAAATCAAATAGCTGCTCAGGCATTTGTATTCTTTAATGCTGGCTTTGAGACCTCATCCACTACCATGTCATTTGCTGTATATGAATTGGCCAAAAACCCTGATATACAAGAAAAAGCTCGCCAGGAAATTGACGAGGTATTGGAGAAATATGAACAAAAATTCACATATGAAAGCATGAAAGAAATGAAATATTTAAAACAAATTATAGCGGGTAAGAAAACTCAAGTTTGATAAATTATTTAAAGGAAAATTTCAGACAATTATTTTTTTTTTTTTTTTTTGTTAGAAACCCTAAGATTGTATACTAATCTACCCCTCATAAGTCGTGTGGCCTTAAATGATTATGTTGTGCCGGGTCATAAGGATTTCGTTATTAAAAAAGGCATGAATATATCAATTCCCGCCTGTGCTTTACATCGTGATCCTGACTATTTTTCGCTTCCAGATGAGTTTAATCCTGATCACTTCGCCGAGGATGTGGTGGCTCAGCGTGAGCCCTGTGTTTATATACCTTTTGGTGATGGACCACGTAATTGTATTGGTCTACGTTTCGGTAAAATGCAAGTCTTAGTTGGTCTTGTAGTTTTGCTGAGAAATTTTAAATTTTCTATTTGCCATCAAACTGAAATACCGTTAAGTTATGACAAGACTAGTTTTATGCTGTCCTCGGAGAAGGGCATTTACCTGAGAGTGGAAAAAATTGCTGAAGCTTGCGATTAAATAATTAGAGATTTATAAATGGGATTGTTTTTGTAAGACATAACAATATCTCCTTAAAGCCAGTGTTCAAATAAAATAAGAGTTTTGAAAAAACAAACATTTAGTTTAATATAAAGTTTTATTTAATAAATTTATTAATTAAGGCTAATGTAAAATCCAACAAGTAAGCTGCTAAGGGGTTGGAACAAGAACAAAATACTATCTTTTTCTTAAAGAGTCTTGGAAGTATTTGGAAAAGATTTTAAAAATTTTGTAAAATCTACAAATGCAAAAAGTAGTAAAAATTTAAAAACAATAAATTAAAATGCTGTGTTTGTATTATAAACGAAAAATACGCCTAGAATATTTATATGAAAAATTTTCAGTATTTAAAATTATTTCTATACAATTATAAACGAATGGAAAATTTAAAAATAACTCAATAAATATTAACATTAGACAGTTGCATAAGCCAGCTCTCATCTACTGGGTGTGCTCATAGGACCAGGACGTAGTCATACGCGAACAATAACTAGCTCACTAAACACATGCCTACTGATACCATACTATCAGTAAGCAATCCTCTGACCGAATAAAACCGATCTTTCTATACTAATGAGCGCTGTGTGTGCTCGTCTCATATTCGAAACATCCAGTGTGTTTTTTGTTTCTTAGCGTTGTAGAACTACGGTTTTTTTGGTTTTTTGTTTTTTTATGTCATAGGAAATTAAGACCTTAAAATTAACGCAAGTAATGTTAAAATAAAAAATAAAAATTCTGTGTATTTTAATTGTACACTCAGCCAGTGTTCGTGATTCACTCAAAGCATGAAACTGCTTGAATTCGCTCAAGTTCATTCAGCCCTATTCTATGTTTTGCATCGAGGCTCAATTTTCTCGGTTGGCAACTTTGGTTTTCTGTATTCCATTTCGTTTAAATTTTTACGATTCGTACGTATTTTGCATTACGATCGTAACTAGGTACGCTTTTTCAAGCTGACACGGAAAGTTTTTCGATTTAGGTTTTTTTTATTTTAAATATTTTTTAATTATTCAATGCTTTTTTACAAAGATTTTAAAGTTTTATTTAATTTCTTGGACGAAAACAACAGCATCTGAGCAATATGAAATTCTGGCGAATTGGAATGGGTAACGAAGGATGGGGAATTGCACAAGGATCTATGAATTAAAATGGATAAAATTTATTACTGTGCTACCACGATGTATAAAAATTATAAATATTACCTCCGACCGTATAGGATTCTTCACACTGGAATACTTGAGCACAAATACCTCTTAATTATGTCCTGCCTTTTTTTTGTCTTTCCATTGTTTAATTTTTTGTTTCTTTAATAATTAATGTTTCCATAATATATATTCTTTTAATTTATTTATTATGGGTTATTCGAGCTAAATTTAAATAAAAATATATTTAATTTTTTAAACATACTTTTGCATTCTTAGTTTTCTTTCGATTTAGTTTTTTTTTGAGTATGTAAAGAACGAATAAACGTAATTGAAATGCAGAATAGGGGTGATTGTTATTATGTTCAAAATTAACTCTTACATATTCAAACTTGCTTATGAAATCTCTGCAACCTCATCACATTAACTCGCAGGTCTTTGCTTTTTATTATTGTCCACTAATCGCTCATCGTTTGCAATCAACGGACATGAATTCCATGAAATATTACAATGAGCATGTTATGAGCATCGTTTTTTGTGCTCATGCAGTGCTTTAATTAACAATAAATTGCTAGCGAATAAACCACCTACAAAAAAATTCTATAAAATTCTCTACTTTTTTAGTTTTTTCTATAAAAATTTTCTACATGCAATTAGTAGAGCTTGTAACATGATAATTATTTCCAGTAATATTTAAAAATATTTGTAATAAAACATTATATGTAATTAATATTAATAAAAGTTCTTTAGTTTATTTAGCAAAAGTTTATTAACAGAATCCGAAATAAAAACATACAAATGATGTCATAAATATATTAAAGCATATAAAAATAAGTAATTGATTGAAATATAAAAAAAACAAATTTTTATAAACATCCACACACTTCACATGCATGACATTGATTTAGAGCTTTTTTTTTATCTTTTCAATTTCGTTACTTTTACACATCACCAAACAACAAAAAAAAATGTTTATCAAAAAATGGCAGTATTTTTGTTTTATCAAAAGTAAGTTCAAGACCAAGTGAGTTTGAATTTCACCCTAATGCTTATCAGTACAATTGCACTAAAAGGTAAGTGCAGAATTGAAACGTAGATGAATTTTGAGGGCAAGAAGTTATTCATTTCAATAAACTTTTTATCTTTATGAATGCCTGTAACGGGAATAATTACACTCATACCTTTCTGTATGTCATAATTGGGATAACCAGGTATTGGAGAGTCCTCCAAACAGCAATGATTTGAAACTGGCAACACTATATACCCTCTCAGATTCTTTTTAAAGGTGCAGTTGCTCAAGTAGTTAGCACGTTGACAGCTAAATCTTGGTCACGAGTTCAATACTCAGCCATAGCAATATCGATTTTTCGGATATGTATTAATTTTATTCACAATAGTACATATTACAGCGCCCTCCTTCGCCCGTATTACCATATAGCACTAACTCGCCGCCGAAGTAAACGAATTTGCTATTGAAATTGGCTATACTTGCTCCAAATTAATGCGCCTAAATAACACCAAGCAGCGCTAAAACACTGTTCTGAAATAATCATAACGTGCAATTGTAGTGTTGCCATAAGTGAAGCTTATCTATCACTTTGACCAACTATCTGCCTCATCTATTCCTATCCCTTTCCAAAGGAAGTAGACTTGTGCATTTTAGTGCATTTTAGTTCACTTTAGTGATAGCTAATTTTAGTTCAAACTTACAAAATAAACTAGTTCAATCTTTTAGTTCAATAGATTTTTGTCCTTTTGAACTAGGAATTGTGTTCTGCACTACTTTTTAACAAGCTGTGGTTCTCTTGTAATTTTTAGAAAATATCTTTTAATAAAATATCTTATAGCAAATAATTTTCAGAAGTAATAAAATAAATAAATTCAAACGTTTTTTAAATGGCTTGGTTGTTACTTTGAACCCCAACGTGCCTAAGAAGCATCCTGTGCCTTGAAGACATAGATTATAGTTACTACCTTTTTCTTATAGACCCCATTAATATTAAGATGTGCCCAATATATTTCACTTAAAAAATGGCGGTAATATTTTTTTTAGACTCAGAGTAATTCCCTAACGCTCCTACGCGTGGTACTATTCAGTGTTACCACAATGCAAAGATATACTGTGTGCTCAAGTTTGCTGCCATAACAGTAGAAAACTTCCTACAAAAGTTGTAAATTTTGTCCATCGCATCTGTGGGTTACACAAGCAAGGGTTGAAAATTCTAGCTGGTGGTCCATATCTTCCCTGACATTCTAATGACATTTCTTTTGGTAGCCGCCTTGATAAGAATGATCAGAGGTGTAAGTTTATGAATGATTGCTATGGATGCCGTAGGTCAAGTCTTCCTAGTCGCTGTTTTACAAAGGCACGCTAGCAACTTTCATTCTTCAGACGATGCCTTGTCGTAGTTAGCCGAACCCTGTCTCTTCAAAAACTGCGCCATTAGTACTGATTGTTCTTACCATACATCTTAGATCTTAGAATTTTAGATGTGTAGTCCTAAGATTTTCCAGTGACAAATTTCCATTGCCTAAATTCTGTTTTCTCCACATGCTTTCGCCTTAACAAATATATTCTCTCGTCTCAACATGCTGTAGTCTCCACTCGCTATCACCTCCACATACCATATTCTTAACTGATTAAAGTGGTTTTACACGACGTGTGTTTGTCATATGACTTGTCAGTTTGATAATCCATATGTAATTTCATGTGTTTGTCAAAATAGGCATTTTACATACGGTTTATAATTTTTGCTTTCAAACGTACAGGTGTAATTACATCTCACATAACCTATAATATATAATTTTTCCGCCACATAAAATAAATACATAAACCATAACTGAAGCTCACGAAGTGGCGGTCACAGCTAGTTATTAATAAAAATGTCTTTTAATTTATTAAAATATGAAATCTTAAGGTAATGATTTTTTTTCTATTATGATGATATAGATGAACAGATATCAAAACGACAGACAACCTGTTGGCACTGCTTTGGGTTTGGAATGCAAAACTTTCGAAATGAAAATTTCAAAAAAATGGAATTTCACCTATTCGGTGTTTATTTTCACAAAAAACGGATTTTTTCAATTTTTTATTATTTTATTTTACTAAAAGCTTTAAGAGAGGCCTAGACAAATGATGCACTCTGACTTAGTAAAATTTTAGAAGCTTTAAATTGTCAGGGAATAAAAAAGAGTGACAAGATAAAGAATATAAATGAGCATATATACAAACGATATACGAAGAACAGACCTTAGATAAACGTTTAGTTACACATACACACACACATATACATATATAGTCAAACATAAAGGGTGTTTTTTATAGAGGTATAGAATTTTAAGTTGCAATAAAACAACGATGGATTATTCGATTGACATGAATTTTATTTATCCGAAAGATAATCTTGTGGCATTACATTTTAAATAAGATTTCTAGCATATGACCGCCACGGCTGGCGCGGATGTAGTGTAATCTGGACGTCCAATTTTCGATGACTTTTTCCAACATTTGTGGCCGTATATCGGCAATAACACGGCGAATGTTGTCTTCCAAATGGTCAAGCGTTTGTGGCTTATCCGCATAGACCAATGACTTTACATAGCCCCACAGAAAGTAGTCTGGCGGTGTTAAATCACAAGATCTTGGAGGTCAATTCACAAGTCCAAAACGTGAAATTAGGCGGTCACCAAACGCGTCTTTCAATAAATCTATTGTGGCACGAGCTGTGTGACATGTTGCGCCGTCTTGTTGAAACCACATTCCCGGACATCATGGTTATTCTATTCAGGAATGAAAAAGTTAGTAATCATGGCTCTATACCGATCACCATTGACTGTAACGTTCTGGCCACCATCGTTTTCGAAAAAGTACGTACCAATGATTCCACCAGCCCATAAAGCGCACCAAACAGTCAGTTTTTCTGGACATACACTTGAGGATTACCTTCACTCCAAATGCGGCAGTTTTGTTTGTTGACTTAGCCATTCAACCAGAAGTGCGCTTCATCGCTAAACAAAATTCGCTTATGAAAATCGGGAACAACGGTAATCTAGTTTTGGGCCTAAATTGCACTATTTGCAAGCGTTGTTCAGGCGTGAGTCTATTCATGATGAATTGCCAAACCAAACTGAGAATAAATCACTTAACAGCTGTTAAATCGGTCGCCATCTTGAAAAGTAATGCCAACTTAAAGTTCTATACCTCTATAAAAAGCCCTTTAAGTGAAAGTTTTATTAAGTCATTAGAATTAAATGAAGTCAATATTATCCTATTTTTGGATTTCGAAAACAATTGCAAGCTGGCAACTCTGGCTAGAAAAGCTTGCTAACACAAATATAAAACTTTGTGTATTTTATCTCTTGAGTTTAGTATTACTTTGAGTTTTACACAAGTATTTTGAAGCAATTAGAAAAATGTTATCTCTGTGCAGCACTTTGCTACTTAGCGTAATAACTTTGCTGATCGTGTATTTGTACAACACCTATACGTATTGGCAGAGACGGGGGGTTTGTTGTGAAACACCTCTGCCCTTTTGGGGGAATTTTAAGGATGTCGGCAGGACGCGGCACATGAAAGACGTAAACAGGCATCTGTACAATAAATTTAAAAGCCATGCACCATTTTGTGGTTACTACATGTTTATCGATAAGGCGGCCTTGATCTTGGATTTGGATTTAATTAAAAATGTACTGATTAAAGATTTTGCCAATTTTCATGATCGTTTCATCTACAACAATGTAGAAGATGATCCCTTAACAGGTCATTTGGTAAATTTGGCTGGTGACCAATGGAAAGCTATGAGAACTAAATTGACTCCAGTTTTTACATCGGCTAAAATGAAGTACATGTTCTCGACAGTGGTAAAAGTGGGTCAAAGTTTTGCTCAGACCTTAAAAAAAGAAGCCGAAAAATCTCTGGAGTTTGAGGTGGAAATCAAAGATTTAGGCGCTCGTTTTACCACCGATGTTATAGGAACATGTGCCTTCGGAATTGATTGCAATAGCCTTCAAGACCCCAATGCAGAATTTAGAAAAAAAGGTAAATCAATATTTAGCGAACCACGACATGGTGCCGTGGTGCAAATATTCATGATAACAAATCCTAAACTGAGCCAAAAATTACACCTGAAACTGTTTAAAGACGATGTTACAGAATTCTTTCTGAATATTGTCAGACAAACGGTAACTTATCGTTTGGAGAACAACATCAAACGTAATGATTTTATGGATTTGATTATTGAGTTAAAGGCGAAAAGCGAAGAAATGGCTAAAGCTTCCAAAGGTATTGATTTGTCACAAGGTTTGACCATCGAACAAATGGCCGCCCAGACATTTGTATTCTTTTTGGCCGGATTTGAAACTTCATCCACAACTATGTCATTTTGCTTGTATGAATTAACTAGAAATCCCGCAATTCAAGAGAAGCTAAGAGCGGAAATTTTGCAGACAATTAAAGAAACTAAGGGAGAGCTGACCTACGAAGGCATGAATTCTATGAATTATTTAGAGCAAGTGATAGCAGGTTGGTTGAACGTTTTTTGTGTTTTTTCAAAATAACAATAAGCTGTGATTCTTTTTTTTTATAGAAACCCTACGTCTTTATCCGGTTTTACCTCATCTATTACGTAAGGCTAAGAATGATTACAAGGTACCTGGCACTTCTTTTGTCATTGAAAGTGGCACTACAGTGGCTATACCTGTCGAAGCTTTGCACTATGATGCTGAACTTTACCCAAACCCCTTGAAATTTGATCCCTCACGTTTTGAGCCTCAGGAAATAGAAAAACGCCACCCGTGTGCTTACTTGCCGTTTGGAGATGGTCCCCGAAATTGTATTGGCGCCCGTTTTGGTAAAATGCAAACAAAAATTGGGTTAATCTCCCTATTGCAACGCTATAGTTTTGAGCTGTGCTCAAAAACCGAAATACCTTTGGAAATTGATAACAATACTTTTCTAGTTACGGCCAAAAATGGCATACATTTAAAAGTTGTGCCGCTTGAAAACAAGTTTTAAATTTTTTCATCAGCTGAAGCAATTAGTAATTAAACTGCATATTTTTACAAGTAAATAAATCTTAATAAAGACCTGGGTTGTTAAACTTTTAATTTCAGCTTGTTTATATTTTAGCAGTTGTTTGCAAAGTTATTTTCCACAGCTTAGCTTGTGGGAGAGTGTGCGAGAGGGGTACATGAGCAGTAGTCATTATACATATTGCACAGGTTACGAAGCTAGTGAATATTATTTTAGCCATAACTTTTATGTATTTCATTTTATTTTATTTTATGTTATTTTATTTTAAAACAAGAACAATAGAGCAATAGTGTTTGCGAGAACACATAATTTTTCTTATATCGATGAAACTTAATCTACAAAGACACTACATGTGGGTAACCCTATAAGTGAAATTTTTAAGTTTTACAGGGAGAGCTGCCTGAGATAAGATGGTGTAAAAATTTAATATTTTAGTACATACTCAGTCACAAGATTTTAGGACACTTCCACTATAGCTAGAGAGCTGAAATTTGGTATACGATTAGGTCATAGTAAGTAAGTACCTAAAAAATATCTAAATGCAAGAATATTTTATCTAGGATAAGACACTAGGCCGTAGTTTGAGCGCTGTAATTTTCACTATAGCTATAAAGCTGATTTTGGTACACATATGGCTTGCGGTGAGTAAGCCATATAATCAGGAATATCTGAAGACATGAATTAATTATTAAGAGTATAAGGCCCTTTTTCAGAACTTCCGACTTGTAAAAAGGAGATCCCTTTAAAGTAATGAGATCGTCATAAGAGGAAATACCCATTGCTAAAATTGTACTACACAAAGCAAGAACTTGTTTCTCATTTCGTTTTTAGTACCTTTAACACCGACATTTTTGAATAGAAAATTGTCCTTCTTTTTATATTTATTTTAAGTGCGGATTTTATTTAATTTTTTTGTTTTCAATTTTTATTTTTGCCTTTGAATGAATAATTTGAATAATGATTAATTAATTTATTATTCTTTCATTCATAATAATGATTCTCCCATTCAAACAGTTTTTTTAATAAACTATAAACTCACTCATACAACACTCTCTTTTTGCCGATCACTACACTAGAGAACAAAAAAAAAAAAAAAAAATTAGATAAACTAATCCAAAGAGAGATATTTTCATAATATATATTTCCCATGTTTTGTTTGTGCAAGGTTGCCGCATTCCTTTTCTCGTCATTCGAAAAATAAAAAATTAAACATATACAACCTTTATACTTTTTTAATTATTGAGCTCTGTATTCAAAAAGTGTCCTACTCTATGATAATTGTTACGATGTCTATACGTCTATAACAGGGCTGTATCTCTTGAACCGGAAAGGGTAGACATGTGAAATTTTAATAAAATGTGAATTACCACGACCGGCAAAACAACAAGAAATAATAAAAATAATGGTAAATGATTAATTAATAAAATTCTAGTTAAAAACAAGTAAGATTGCTATATTCGGCCGTGCCGAATCTTCTATACCCTTCACCACGATGATTTTATTTTTACAGACATAGGTACAAAATTGATTTACTTTAAGAGACAAGCACATTAAAAAAGAGTTGCGCTTTTTTTTCACTAATCAGCAATCTTTCTTATACGGTATATATCGTCACCTGAAATGCTTAACTATGTTAAAATTTTCTATATATTTTTTTTTAAACGTAAATTTTTTTTTTTAATTTTATAGATTTTTTTTTAAATTTTAAAGAATTTTTTTTTTGTAAAAATATAAATATAATTTTTTTTATTGTAAAAATTATGTAGAAATTTTTTTATGTATAAAGTTTTTATGTAAAAATTTTTCGTAATTTTTTTTTTGTAAAATTTTATAGATTTTTTTTTATGTAAAAATTTTTTATAAAATATTTTTGTAAAAATATATAGAAAATCTTTGTAAAAATTTTATTAAAAAAGTTTTATTGAATATTTTTTGTAAAAATTGTATAGAAAATATTAATTGTGTTTTTAATATTTTTTTTAAATTTGTTTTTAATTTTATAAAAGTATTTTTCAAAATTTTGTAGAAAATTCTTTTGTAAAAATTTTGAAGAAAATAATTTTGTAAAAAATTTTATATAATATATAAAAAATTTTATAGAAAATATTTTTAAAAATATTATATAACATTCTTTTCTGAAAATTAAAAAAAAAAATTATTTAAAAAATTTTGTGTAAAAATATGTATAAAACTATTTTCAAAGATTTTTTTTATTTTATAGATATTTTTTTTAAATTTTATATAAAATTTTTTTTTGGAAAAATATAAATATAAATTTTTTTTTATTGTAAAAATTATGTAGAAATTTTTTTATGTAGAAATTTTTTATGTAAAAATTTTTCGTAAAATTTATTTTTTTTTGTAAAATTTTATTGATTTTTTATGTAAAAATTATTTATATAATATTTTTGTAAAAATATATAGAAAATCTTTGTAAAAATTTTATTAAAAAAGTTTTATTGAAAAATTGTATAGAAAATATTAATTGTTTTTTTTAACATTTTTTGTAAATTTGTTTTCAATTTTATAAAAATTTTTTTGTAAATTTTTTTTTGCAAAATTTTGTAGAAAATTGTTTTGTTAAAATTTTAAAGAAAATAATTTTGTAAAAATTTTATATAATATATAAGAAATTTTATAGAAAATATTTTTAAAAATATTATATAACATTCTTTTCTAAAAATTTAAAAAAAAATTATTTAAAAAATTTTGTGTAAAAATTTTATTAAAACTATTTTCTAAAAATTTTGTTAAAAATCTTTTGAAAAATTTTCTAGAAAATCTTTGTAATATTTTTTAATATTTTTTGTAAATTTGTATTTAATTTTATAAAATTTTTTTTCTAAATTTTTTTTTTTGCAAAATTTTGTAGAAAATTCTTTTGTAAAATTTTTTTAAGAAAATAATTTTGTAAAAATTATTTATGGAAAATATTTTTAAAAATATTATATAACATTCTTTTCTAAAATTTAAAAAAAAATTATTTAAAAAATTTTGTGTAAAAATATATTTTCTAAAAAATCTTTGTAAAAATTTTATTAAAAATTTTATTAAAAATTTTTATAAAACTTTTATAGAAAATATTTTCGAATTTTTTTAAAAATTTTTTTCGAAAATATTTAGATTTTTTTTTTTAAATTTGTATTAAAAATCTTTGTAAAATATGTAGTAAAATGCTTTTAATTTTTTTTTGTAAAATTTTTTTTTAATTATATCCTGAAAATTTTTTGTATTTTTTTAGTCTTTTCTTAATTTTTTTTTCAATTTTTTTTTTTTGGAAATTTTTTGTTAAAATTGTATGAAAATACAGATGAAATTTAAAGTCAAGCTTTAATTCGTTTATTCTCTCTAAGAGAAAATAAATTAATTTTTAGACACCAGAATGTACATTTTCTTGACAGCTACGTCCGTCATCAGCACTCTTCGTGTCTATCTTCTTTGGGTAGTGTTTAGTTGTAAGCATCATCTATTTAACCAACCAAACTCAGATAAAGGAATACGAGAATACTGTGTTCAATCATCAATCGTCAGTTGGTGAGAACGAAGTCTACCAAGTAATTTAATTTATTCTATCTTAGAGAGAATAAAACGAACTTAAGCTTGACTTCAAATTTTATCTGAATGTAAAATAAATAGTTCGACTAAATAAAATTTCAAATATTCAATATAAAAAACTATTTGATTTTCGTTGGTGTTGGACAAACCACTATGTCGGTTAAATTGCTGCAATGCTGTTCACGTGCCAAATATTTAAAATTCAATAAAAATTTTTTAAAAAAAATGCTTATGATGTAAATATTTAGCTGAATTGTAATGCTTTTTTATCTTTTTATTTTTCTATTTTGGTAGTCAATTTTTATTCAATTGATTATTGCAGTAGTAAACAAATTAATATTTGATGTTATTTTTAGACCAGTTTTTAAACACTTTTCTTTATAAAGTAAAAAAAAATTGGTGAAAAAATAAATTGAAACTTGTAATTATTTTATTATTTTATTTCAGCAATAAATTTTCAAACACCTGTGCAAAAACCTTTCTGCGCAAACGAAAGTGTAACTTGTATTGTTTTAGAGCTCTCTACACAGGTACATAAAAAAATCATTTTTGAAAGGAATGGCTTTTTCTAAACACTTTCCCAATTTTTCTCTCTCTCTCACTCTCTTTTATAATAACTGAAGGACTTTTTTCCTGCTTGTTTTTTTTTCGAAATTTCTTTCAAACGTAGTAAAAAATAAATCCTGTAATTGTTTTAAAGTGATGCGCGAAAAAATAGCGCACATGTGCGCTTGCGGGCCACTATTCTAAAGGCATTTGCCTTTAAAATTAAATGCTTAAAAAGAGTTACTTCCTTAACAAGTAAGTTTTCTTATGATATAAAAAAAAATCTTATCACTATTTTATTTTCTCAAGTCTTAAGTAGATACAATTTTTTGGCACATATGTCAAGCACTTGGGATCAAATGTTAGGGGTATTTCCGTCTTTGAACAGGTAGTAAAACGAAAATGTCTTATTAGGTTGGCTAGGCCCAAGCGTGATTGCATTAGACCAAAACGTTGACCTATGCAATGGCGAGGACCATAACCAAACGGCATATACTCCTCGGAGTCACGCTGTGTAGCCACCTCGGGGGCAAAACGTTCAGGATCAAATTTCTGGGGTTCGGGATAAAACTCAGGATCATAATGAAGGCCTAAAAGGGGTATAAAAACAGGCATGCCTTTTTTAATCACATAATTTGGATAACCAGGGATAGGGTAATCTTTTAGAGCTTGACGATTAAGCTGCGGTACAACGGGATATTTGCGCAAAGTTTCTGGAAAGAAGAAATTTTTTGTGAAAGAAAAAATATTTGCTGGCTAATAAAACATTACACTAACCCGATAGCACTTGTTCCAAATAAGTCATATGTTTAAGACTGTCATATGTTGTTCTAGCGTCTGGGCTTTGCTCAATTACTACTTTAATCTCTCGCCTTAGGCGCTCCTGCATTTCTGGGCATTGAGCCAATTCGTACAGAGCATAGGCAATAGTTGATGAAGAAGTTTCAAAACCTCCCAAATAGAATACAAATACTTGAGCACAAATTTCCTCAACACTCAAAACGTCCATGCCCGATTCATTATTATCGTGATTATTTTTTAGTTCAAGCAAAATATTTAAAAAGTCTTTTTTTTCTATTTTATGTTTCTCTCTGTAGGCAATTGTATCGCTTATAGTTCGCATAAAAAACTGATGGACATCTTCGGGTAAAGTGCGCATGCCCAACAGACGGGCAATACGAGGAAAACTATCTATCAAGGCCATGACAAAGGTATTGTGTCTTTGTTGATCTAACGACTTTTTACCCAGTCTAGGGAATTCCGAGTTGGGATTAGCTAAACTATTGCACTCAATGCCAAAAGCACAGCTGCTTATGATGTCGGTGGTAAAACGTCCTAATATATCGTTTACATTCACAACATTATTTTCCCTAACCTTCTCGTTTAAGATGTGTATTAATTGGTCGGTGACTTTGAGCAGAGTTGGATACATGTACCTCATTTTGCATGAGGTGAAAGTAGGCGAAAGTTTATTTCTTAAAATTCTCCACTTTTGGCCATCTAGCAAAAACAAATGTCCTGTCAAAGGATCATTTTTCTCATTATAGTATAGACCACGATCCGTAAAGTTATTAAAATCCTTCATTAGTACATTTTTAATAAGAATTTTATCCAATAACACCACTGCCGGACGCTGTATTATATGGATGCCAGCAAAGGGACCAGTTCCCTTAAATTTTTTATAATAATTTGCCGATATTTCGGCAATATGATGCTTGGTACGCACACCCTTAAAACTACCCATGACAATGTGGGGTTCTTCATGCGGTATACCGCGGTCTTTCCAATAACTCAAATTACGCTTGACAAAATATAGAACCACCGAAACAATAGTAATTAATAAATATAGTAATGCCGTTGTTATTTCCATTATGTTGGGAAATGACTTGACTTGTTAATACTTTGATAATAAATGTTGAAATAATTGTATTTTTGGGTTTTTATAACAAATATAAAAACAATTTGTACAACTGCCAGTATATTGATCTTTAAGTGGGTTTTTTGGGGGGTATTTGCTAAACATTGGCTTTTACTTTCATTGTGATGAAGTCGACTTGTTAACATTTTATTATTTAATGTTAAAATAAATGAGTCTCTGGGTTTTTATATCAAATATAAACAACATTTGTTTAACTGCAAGTACATTGAACTTTAATTGAATTATTTGGTGTGTTTGATAAGCGCATTTTTTTGTTTTAGAAATTTTTTTGTTGTGTTTAAAAAATTCTTAAAAACAAAACTGGCTGGATACATGCTACAGATGGTATACTAGGGCTTAAAAATTAACTATGTGAATGGACATCATGTTTCCCAATTTTTATCTCAGTGAGATACTCAAATGTTTGCCTGCTATTGTAACAGTGCACAGTGGGGCAGGAACAAAATATTTTGGAAATAACTCAGCCATTTGTAAAGGGCTAGTCCGATTGATTGCAAATTTGTCGTGAGCATAGCAGAGGAGTATGCGAGCTTAAGTTTTGACGCTGGGCACTATCCAATTGCCAGGGGTGGCACTACGTGGTCTTAAAGTTGGTTACCTCGCACCAGCAAATTCTCTTTTGTTGCTTTAAGTGAAAACTTCTATAGGCGCGTTGAACAATTTTTGGATGAGCAAAAATCATTGAACTCGCTTCAATCGTCACCGGACGACGCTGGTTTCTAATGATAGGTGGTATGTGCCCGCAGAACTCAGTCATTTCTGAACCGATTTTGACCATGTCTCCTTTATTAGAAAGGTAATTTTAAAAAAGTTCATAATACAGATGAAATTTTAAGTCACGCTTAAGTTTCATTTTATTCTCTCTATGAAAGAATAACTTAAATTACAAATTAGGTGAATAATATTAATATTATATACTTTGGGTAGTGTTTAGTTGTAAATATCATCTATTTAACCAGCCAAACTCAGCTAAAGAAATACAAGAGAAAAACTGTATTCAATCATCAATCGTCAATTGGTGAGAACAAAGTCTACCACTACCTACCACAACAGAGTGCAATATATAGCACTGGGTGTATATTTCATGCTAATAATATTAAAAATATATTTTTTTTAAAAATTAAACCCTTAAGTACTCCTTCGCTTTTTTTACAACATTTTTGTATTTATAGAGTACAAATAAGTCGTCTCTTACTTAACTGAGGTTTAAAACATATTTTTTTTTTTGTTTTGTGCAATTATTAAAACTTTAATTTGTATTTATGTTTCTTTTTAAATAAATACAAGTATGTACGTTTCTCTAATTTTACCACGTCATTCGATACAAACAGGAAAATTTATTAATTATTTATTTTTATTCCCGCATGATTCCTTTTGAAAATTTATTTAAATAAATATTTTATGAGTATAAAATATTTATTTTCAAAATATATAATAATCGAAATTCATTTCTATGGGGAAAGCATATCCAGATAGCTATTTCGCTAGTGCTCAACTAGCTCAACAGTGGATTTTTCCCAATTTTTCTGAATAAAAAAAACTCAGATTCTTATGCTTAAAACTTAATAGACTAAATGAGAAGTTCAATCAGTCTAGAAAGAAAGCCAAATCTAAATTTCTAAACAAAATAAAAAACCATAGTAACCATTTCGATTTCAAAAAGTTTATTTTATTCTTCTTTAAATTTTCTACATTAAGAAATTGAAATAAACAAATATAAGTTAATAACACATTGCAAAAATATAATTAAAATTTTTTTATATATTTTTTAATGAATGATTATATGAATTACTTTTGGCTGGTGTTTTTTATGTTTAAATAACTTTTTCTAACCGTTTCTCTAAGTGTTTGCATCACCTAAAAACTACTGGATAAATTAAAAAAAAAAAAATTGTGGGCAGATACCTTAGTATTTCGGTTCAAAACCGCTTATTTCCAGGAGAAAATAGAGAAAAAGTAGTGAAAGTATGCAGTTTTAGCGATTCAAAGTTACTGCAAACTTGACAGCACCCTTTATTTTTATTTTTGTCAGCGGTACATTTTACACAACACTTTTTACAAAACTCTACAATCATTTTAACATTTTTATACATTTTAGAGTTTTATCCAGGGAGAGGTACCTCTCTTAATTGAAGCACAATAAAAGTAAGAGTCTTATAATTTTATTTGGATATCTTTCAGCAAAATTGAACCAAATGTTTGAAGGCTACGACGCACACTGTGGCCGTGTAGTGTATTTAATGGTCTTAAATCAAGGAGGTTGCGGAGCTTCATGAAATTTTGTACACATTTATTTTAAATTTTTTAAGAATTTCAATTTTTTTTTTACAAAAATACGCCTACTTAACCTACACCTCTCATACAACTTAAATAAAAAATGTGGCATAACTTCCATGATTTTAAATATATTAACTCAATTTTCATAAAATGTTAATATTATAATTGTAGAATGACCTCCTGAAAATATGAACTTAATCCGCTTACGTTTACGCCCACATCCCATACAAACGATATTTCAAAAATGCAATATTTTTATATGCAATATGTTTATTTTTCGCAAAAATGCATATAACATCCGCCCACCCCACCCCTCATACAACTCCAATATAAAAATTTTCCATACAAATCAATGTACAATTTTGCCGTGTCTATACAATATATTTGGAATTTCTCAGCTTCTATTGCCTGACTGCAACTAATTGTGGATAATATAATTTTGAACCGAAGATTTCGTTCTGGCATTGCTCTCCCCAAAGCTTTTCGTTGGACGTCCACATTTACCATCCACTGTATCATCCACTACTTCATCAGTCAACGTATAATAATGTGTTAGCCATTCTTCATTGTCATCAAAAAATCTTGATGAAGTACGCTGACTCTTGTTCCACTACTTTAAAAATTGAGGCATAAATGTTTGTTTCAAAAACCGTCTGAACTTTTCTTGAGTTTTCTCAGACACTATTTTATAATTCCGAAAACTATACGAATTATAAGATCAATATCTTTTTTACATTGAAAAACAATTTCCGAAAGCGTGCTGAAAGATATTTTTAGCTTTTCAATTGTATATTATATAAATTTTCTTGAATTGCTTAATATACACTTACTTATCACTATACCACTCTCAAATATAATATAAAAGAATGTTTATAACGGATAACGGAGTTAATTTTTAAAAGAAAAAATGTGATCAATGTTAAGTTATTGATTAAGTTATATATAAAGCTCTTCATTTAATGTGTAGTAAGTTTACATTTAGATTTTTTGTTGTTTAGTGAACGTAAACAATGTACCGATATTACTTTGATAAATACTTTTGTGTACATTTGTTTTTGTAATCAGGACTCAAATTTAAGTTTTTTCTATATAGTACACATGCAATGAAATTTTCGTATTTCTCGATCCCAAATTGGCACCGGCTTAGTTGTACGAGTAGCAAAGAAAGAAAGAATGCATAGTTGTTTTTGCACGCGTAAAATAACGCATAACGTATATTTTTTACTGTAATTTTTTGGTTTTTCATTGTTTTTTCGGCGGCGGGCAAATTGGGGCAGGTTTCTTTTGTTTAGTCTATTAGCTGAGACTCTCAGCTTTAATTTGGTATAGGACTCCATGTGTCGCACTGCTTCGCACACAACTAAAAGTCTAACGGAAAATCATAAATGTTTTTTTTTTTGGTTTAAAATATATTGTCAAAAGAATTTTTTTTTTAAATTTTTAAATTTTTTTTTTAATTTACATATAATGCTTAATGTCCATTTTAATTGAAAAAATACTTATAAGGTCCATTCGGTGTATAGTTTATAAGTAACAGGCTTTTGAATATGACATAGAAAACTATCACATTTGAGACTGGTTCACATACTTCAACTTTGCGCTGCTCGGGACAGAAAAACAATGGAGATATTTGCATGAAATTTTTTACACATGACCTTTAGATAGTTTTTAACCATCTGTGCAAAAATCATCAAAATCGGAAAGCAGATCCAAATTGATTTATTGCCGCAGTGGCCACACTGTGCGACGTGGCGGGCAGAGTTAGTATATAATAAAAAAATCAACAGCATTAGAAAATCTTATTACTCTCCGTAACCAGATTTTCTCTCAAAAAATGAGACCTTTTGGTCTCACTCACACTATTTCTTGAGAAACTATTTTTTGTGCAAAAATCCCGCACTGTGAACTTCATAGCAATTAGTGACCAAGCAGCTTTATGTGAAAATTGTTAAAAAAAAATCATTTCAAATAATTAAAATAATAATAACTTGGAAAAAAGGTTATGTAAAATAAATCTGAATCTGATAATAAGCTAATTTTAATTGTTGAATGGGCTATTAAGGTTTACATTAAAAAAATACATTTGTTTATAAAAAAGCTATTTAATAAAACTTCTAAAAAAGTGTTTAACAGTGGGACGAAATTAAAGTTTTAAAAAATTTTATAAAAATTTATAAATCAAGCCAGTTGTTATATTTTTTTTTTAATTTAACTTCGTCCCACTGTTCTGCATACCTTTTAATAAAAGAAAGGATGATGTTTTTTTTCATATAAAATTGTAATATCAAATTTTGTTTTTTTTATTCCAACGAAAGATTTCTAGTGTGATTGATGTATGTATAAAGTTAAAAATCAGTAAATTATAAAAAATACTAAACTCATTTAAAAAATAATAAAATATTAATTACAAAATAATTTTATGTTATGAGTAACAAGTAACTAAAATTACTTAAGAGTTAATTTTTATACCAAAACCTTGTCAACTTTAAGAAAAATGCCATTCTGGCTACACAACAGAAACGACTTTTTGTTCCACTCCAATGGAATTTCAGTTTTATCACAGACAGAGAACTTAAAGTTACGCAGCAGATAAGCCAAACCGACACGAGTTTGCATGAGACCGAAACGCATACCAATACAATTTCGAGGACCATCACCAAAGGCCAGCCATTCAAAAGCATCACGTTGTTTCACATTTTCAGTATTAAAACGATCAGGATTGAAAATGTCTGGTTGAGGATACAAGTCAGGATCATGGTGTATGGCATAGGAGGGTATAATAACCATCATGTCTTTTTTGATAACATATTTGGGATAACCAGGTACAACGTAGTCGGCTAAAGCTTGACGATTCAAATGAGGGACAATCGTATATTTGCGTAGAGTTTCTACAGAATTAAATATAATTAAATAAAATTTGTTTACAACCAAAAATTGTTTCTCCAACTTACCCGATATCACTTGGCCCAAGTAGTGTAAATTGTGTAGAGCTTCATAGTTTATATGGCCCTTTTCGTCAAAGGCTTCATTGATTTCTTTACGTAATTTCTGTTGTATTTCTTGTTGCTGGGCCAGTTCATACAGAGCAAAACCCATAGTAGACGAGGAGGTTTCAAAGCCAGCCAAAAAGAACACAAATACCTGGGCTGCCATTTCCTCTATTGTTAATTTTACGGCTTGTTCGCCTTCCTGGCCATTTTTTAAGTCTATTAAAATATTTAGAAAATCATTACCATGTACATTGTTAGCCTCCCTATAGGCTACAGTTTCCTTAACTATGCGCAAAAAAAATTCCGTGACATCAGTTGGCACAATTTTCATATGCAATGTCTTGGCTAAATTGGGAAAACCTTGTATAAAACTCATAAGAAATCTGCCATGTCGGCGCTTGTTTAGAAATGTTTTGCCCATTAAACGAAATTCAGCCTGGGGATCTTTTAAGCTGTTGCAGTTAATGCCAAAAGCACAAGTGCCTATGACATCGGTGGTGAAACGTGCCAACAATTCCTTAATTTCCACCACATTGTTAACACTGCTTAAGTCTGCAAAAACCTCCACAAATTGTTCGGCCACTTTGACTATGGTGGGATACATAAATTTCATTTTGCCCGTAGTAAAAGTGGGTGATAATTTTTTTCTTAAATTTTTCCACTTAACACCATCTAAGAGAAACAAGTGACCCGTTAAGGGATCGTCCTTTTCGTTGTGAAATAAACCGCGATCCATAAAATTGCTAAAATCTTTAATTAAAATATTTTTCATCAATGATAATTCCAATACAACAACGGCTGGCCTTTGAAAGAAATAAAAACCACAAAAGGGTCCAGTGCCCTTGAACTTTTCATATGTTTCTCGAATGCATTCCGCTATGCTAAATTTTGTTTGTAGACCTTGAAAATTGCCTCTCAACAAGCTGGGTTCATTGTGTGGAATGCCTTGTTCCTTCCAGTAGTTCAAACGTTTTTTCATGAAGTAAACAGTTAACGAGCCTAACGCTATAATTAAGTATAATGAAATTGTTATTAAAGCCATTATTTAATAAACTTTTTTAATTTAAATTTTAACATTAATAACACTGTTTATTATTGAAGCTTACTGCATACTGAACTAGTTCTCTGAGTTCGCAGATAATTTTATACTTTAGCGATTAAGAAATATCGGAAGTAAACAATTTTTGCATACTCATTGCATCGATAACAATTAAATATTTTTTTTTGTTGTTATACTAAAATGCTCAGTTTTGCACAGTGGAGAAATTAGCAAAAAAAAAAAAATTAAAACATAAAAATCTTCCATTCGCGTCCACCTTTAGGTTTTTACGTTTCATTTTTTTTCGGCAAGCAAAAGAGAATTATTACGTCTTGCTCTTTATTGTATAATAAATATTAGATCGCGACCAGTAGATCGCATGGAGATCTCGGGGGATCTATAAACCCCTGCGAGGGGCGATTTTTGTTTCTTTTTAGGTTGGTAAGATTTTACTGCTTTGATTTGTATTAAAGGCCTTTATAGAAAGCAATACACATAGATATAGCAGATAGACCCACACGGTGCCCACTGGGAACCAGGAGAAGTCAGTCTGAGTATTCTTATGCGATATAGATTGCAGGAAGGCCCTAACCTACAAAAAATTTTCGATAAAATTATTACAAAAATTTTCAATACAATTTTCTATAAAATAAAAAATTTTCTGATAAAATTAAAAAAAAACCGATTAAATCTTTACAAAAAATTTTCGATAAAATTTTGCAAAAAATTTTCGATAAAATTTTACAAAAAATTTTCGATAAAATTTTACAAAAAATTTTCGATAAAATTTAAAAAAAAAATTTCGATAAAATTTTACAAAAAATTTTCGATAAAATTTTACAAAAAACTTTCGATAAAATTTTAGAAAATATTTTCGATAAAATTTTACAAAAAATTTTCGATAAAGTTTACAAAAAATTTTCGATAAAATTTTACAAAAAATTTTCGATAAAAGTTTACAAAATATTTTCGATAAAATTTTACAAAAAATTTTCGATAAAATTTTTCAAAAAATTTTCGATAAAATTTTACAAAAAATTTTCGATAAAATTTTACAAACAATTTTCGATAAAACTTTACAAAAAATTTTTAATAAAATTTTTAGAAAAAGTTTTCAATAAAATCTTTACAAATAATTTTCGATAAAATTTTACAAAAAATTTTCAATAAAATTTTACAAACAAATTTTCTATAAAGTTTTTTTACAAACAAATTTTCTATAAAATTTTACAAACAAATTTTCTATAAAATTTTACAAACAAATTTTCTATAAAATTTTACAAACAAATTTTCTATAAAATTTTACAAACAAATTTTCTATAAAATTTTACAAACAAATTTTCTATAAAATTTTACAAAAAATTTTCGATAAAATTTTACAAAAAATTTTCGATAAAATTTTACAAAAAATTTTCGATAAAATTTTACAAAAAATTTTCGATAAAATTTTACAAAAAATTTTCGATAAAATTTTACAAAAAATTTTCGATAAAATTTTACAAAAAATTTTCGATAAAATTTTACAAAAAAATTTTCGATAAAATTTTACAAAAAAATTTTCGGTAAAATTTTACAAAAAAATTTTCGATAAAATTTTACAAAAAAATTTTCGATAAAATTTTACAAAAAAATTTTCGATTAAATTTTACAAAAAAATTTTCAATAAAATTTTACAAAAAATTTTCTACAAAATTTTAGAAAAAATTTTCTATAAAATTTTACAAAAAAATTTCTATAAAATTTTACAAAAAAATTTCTATAAAATTTTACAAAAAAATTTCTATAAAATTTTCCAAAAAATTTCTATAAAATTTTACAAAAAAATTTCTATAAAATTTTACAAAAAAATTTTCTATAAAATTTTACAAAAAAATTTTCATAAAATTTTACAAAAAAAATTTTCTATAAAATTTTACAAAAAAATTTTCTATAAAATTTTACAAAAAAATTTTACAGAAAAATTTTCTATAAAATTTTACAAAAAATTTTTCTATAAAATTTTACAAAAAAATTTTCTATAAAATTTTACAAAAAAATTTTACAAAAAAATTTTCTATAAAATTTTACAAAAAAATTTTACAGAAAAATTTTCTATAAAATTTTACAGAAAAATTTTCTATAAAATTTTACAAAAAATTTTTCTATAAAATTTTATCCTAAATTTTTTGTAAAAATTGTATCCTAAATTTTTTGCAAAAAAAATTTCTATAAAATTTTTTTGTAAAATTTTTGTAAAAAAAATTTTCTATAAAATTTTACAAAAAATTTTCTATAAAATTTTACAAAAAATTTTATATAAAATTTTACAAACATTTTCTATTTGTTGATTTATTGAGTTTTTGCTTTTCTTGTTTTCATATCCACACAAAGTTTATAAGACAAAAAATAAATAAAAGTTATACAAAATTACTTATATTAAAGAACAAAGCTAAAGTTTAAATATTTCAAAAATCGTTTGTATATTAATAATAAGTTTAATAATGTTTAGTTCATATTATTAAAAAGAAAAACTATTAAAAAGCACACTGTGACATGAAAAAGCAAAACCACAATAAGATATTCGTATCACCCACCCCACCACTTCGATGATAATATTCAGTTGTTGTTATTGCTGTTTTAAACGAGAGTTAATATTAATTTCTTATTGAGAGGTATTTTTCTCTTTTTCTCTTATTGATAATTGCTTGTCTTTACATTGTCAGTAGCACACCAAATGCAGCACAATTTTGTACTGAGGAGAGGTTATATGAAATAAGTTTTTAAAACTTGCCGTCTACATTACTCATATTAGTTTTAATAAATTTTTTAAACGAATTTAAAATAAAGTTTTTTTTTAAGTAAGAAACCTAAACTTTTTTTGTATAAGGGTTTCCATTGGCTACTTATCTATATTTTATATCAAAATTTAATATAGCGGGCAACTGACCGATAGCCACTGGCGCTATAGCAAAAGTTTCCGTTTACGTTGGGATATTTCCAATTTATCTTACGACTAACAATTAAACGGAATCTATTTATTCATTTAGTTATCATGACTAGTATTTATTGCGCTGTCGGAAAGGGCTACGTCACTGGAACAGTATTTCCTTGGTAGTTCGTTATTAGTGGCAATCGATAAATATGGACAATGTATCCTATGGAATCCTATGGGATCTGAAAGTCGACGTAATAAAAAACCTATGGAGGAGAATCTGCCATCCACTAGAGTAAGTTATTGCTTTGGTCTTAAGGCGATTTTGATATCAAGGTAGGGGAGATATCGTGGCAGGCCCCTACCTTAATGATTACCATTTTGACCCTCAGCCGTCCTCAATGATTATAGGCAAGCGATTTGTAATTTACGACAATGAATTCAGACTGTCCACTGGTAACTGTAGGCCTTCTTTCTCATCACGGAGTCTGTAGTAGTTGCTAGCATTCTTTCATGGGGATTTCATGGCATCCACATTTAAAAAGTTACTGCCTGTGATCCGTAGTGTTGTCCCAAACAGTGCTAAAAATTCATATACAATGAGAACATTCTTCCACACACAGTCTGCAAGTATCATAATCTTCGGGTTTCATCTTGTCTAGAAGTTTCCATGACCTGTCACTATCGCAATTATTCAACCTTAGGTACTTTCATCATTTTACTAGCCTTCCTGCTAAGGGCCTCTTTGAGCACCATTTGTGTCTGTTACCTTTTCAGGTTCAATAAGTTCACCCACTTTAGGACCTTCACTCGTATTAGGAAATTTTTCAGTGCTACTCTGGGTTCTGGTCCATTAAAATTTGTAGCAGAATCCCTTTTTGGTAGTTGGCCTACTGCTTCATTCTTAGCTATCTCTATGTTTCCCTTAACCCACATCAATTTTGCCACAGTTGAAACTTTGCTGAACTTTTATGATTATTAGGGCTTCTAGGGAGCATATCTTGGCTAGGGAAGAGTTTAAAAATAACAATTTGATTGTTATTCGATTTAAAAAAATGTAATGCGTCTTTAAATACAATATTCATGTTGGATCAATCGGTGTAGCCCTTTAAAAGGGCGGACTTATTTCCAAAATAGTTTGATTGTGCCCCACTGTGCAATGTACGGGCTCACATGTGTGTATGCACTATGGTAATAACAATAAATTGGAACTGTTACTCCATCCAGCATATTCTCTTAAGATTTAGCCCATTGCGACTATTGCCTGTTTTATATTCGAGAAAATGGTTGCCTGGTAGGAGATTTGGGCTTTAATAATGAGGTTACCATTGAAACAAACGCATATTTTAAGTGCCTTAAAAAATCTTATTATTTGAAGGGAATAAAAAAAAAATAGTGAGACGCCGCAATAAATGTGTCGAGCTAAAGAGAGAAATATGTTGAGAAATAAAATACCTTTTTTCTAAAAAAATATATATATTTTTCCGAAAAGACACGAAATTTTTAAATTGCTCTCGTATTAAGCACAAATTGTTATCGTTTTTCCTAAATCATGCATGCAAAAAAATTTTCTACCAATATTTTTGACAACATAAAAAGTTGCTGGTGGAGTCATTTCCCTTTCCTAAGCTAAGTCAACTAGAAGATTCGAATTCTGATCCTATGGATCATGGATCTCCAGGTAGCGAGTGAGCCTGGAGATCGCTTCATTTTCCAATTCTGATTCTCATGTTATCTATCTTGTAGGAAATAAAATAATGGCAATATTGTTTCGATAAAAAATTGTATTTTTTATTTTAAATTATTTTGGGATTAAGTTTTTAAGTTGTATTTAATTTAAAACAAAAATATAAAGTGTTTAATTTTCATAAATCTAAATAATAATGAACTTAATTCTGTGCAAATGTTTTGCATAAAAGTATCTTTAAAAATTCCATGTTGTGTTATTTGAAGCTTTTCCAACAAATCCTTCTGGGATTAATTTGCATCACTTAATGAAATTATAATATTTTGCCTAATCTATCATTCAAACTTTAAAGATAGTAGTTTGTTGAGCAAATCGTTTTATGAAAACTAAACAAATTTGTTTGCTGACAAGTGTTTAACCAAAAATTTCCTTCCTTCTTCAATACAGATTGTGGGAAAACTTTTCAAAAATTACATTCAACCAAACTTGTTAAGCATCTATTGCTTCTGTTAATAAATCCTAAGAGTTTCATCAGAATATTTGTATAAGGCGAATTGATAACTTTATTATAAACTAAACTGAAAGTTTAAAATTTGTTTATCATGTCCATTGTGGGATTTAGACATGTGTACCAACATAGTTGTTTAATGTCTATTTGATGAGAGATACAAGTAAAGGTTTTCTTTCAGTAAATAATATTTATGGATTTAATATTAAATTTCGTTTAAAATTAGTTTTAGAATTTTTTAAATATTTTTTTTTAACAATTTGAATCCAAGCACTGCATGAAACTTTATAAAATATTCATGTCTGGTGAACTTAAATGTTTTTCAGCAAAAATAACTAAAATATTTGTTAAAAATCTATTTCAATATTGAAAAGTATAAAAAATTATAAATTAGGATGTTTTAGGTCTAAAACTTCTTACCCGACTTTAAACTTGTTTCTTCTAGTGAGGCCAGAAAAAACACCAAATGGAATCTCCTAAACGAAATAAGTTCTTTTGTTACGTTTACTTAAAGAAATCTTATAAGCTGGGACTTTAACCTTGGCAAGTTTTGAGCCCGGGCCACATAGGACCCATCTGAGGTTGTTTTTTAACATATTCAACTGTAATCAAAGTAACGACGGAAGTGTTTGATACAATGAATACTTTGTTGACGGATATTAAATCAGGAAAGGAAACACTTGAAAAGCCTTGGTCTCAATTTTACTTTATTTAATTTGTTTGTTTTTATTTATTATTAATTTATTTTGTTTTATTTTTGCTACCACTTAAATCAATAATTTTATTAAAAAAAAACAATTGATAGCTATTAAACTGCTAAACGTACGTCAAAAATAGCTCAACTTTGGTACTTTGCTGGACAGAGACTTACTGATTGTGAGAACGTTCATAAGAAAACCTGTATATCAACGTTGATGGATGCTATGTGCCCCAGCCTTTACTCTATTGTTAATAAGTATGACCTAATAATGATAAAAAGGATAAAAGATAGAGGGCGTGGCACTGCATAAATAATAAAAAAAAATCTTAAATATTTCACACTGAAATGGTCGGAATATAAACAAAAGGGCGTGGTATATGTCCCGCAAAGAACAGTGTTTTTTAATACAGATAGAGGGCGTGGCAGTGCATAAATAATAAAAATATTAAATAGACATTGTAATAGAGAAGAAAAAAATCTTAAATCCTTCAACATTGTGGGAGTAAGTTTGTTGCCCTACCCAAACTGAAGTGGGCGGTATAGAAACAGAGGGCGTGTCATTTGTCATACAAAGAATAGTATTTTTTATTTTATTTTCATCAACACTATTGAAAAAGGTAAATTTTTAAGATTCCCTTTCTATAAAGAAACAGTTTTTTATACTGTGTTCAGATCTGGCAACTTTGTCGCCATCAGCAGTTTGGTTTATCATTTGATTCTGATCATACTAATGTTTAGTTGTACAAATTCATTTTGAAAATGGTGATTTAATTTAAGGTAATTTCTTACAATATTCTGTTCAGTAATAAGGTTCGTGCCCCTCTAGTCGCATAAATAAACAAATGACACCTTAACTTCCAGGAGTCAAATACCTCGGTATAATTCTTGATCCTCGTCTCACTTGGAAAAGCTGAATAGAATCTAAACTAACACTAATTAAGTTAAAAGCAGCCCCACTAAACTGGCTTATTGACAGAAACTTTACTCTCAGTTGTAAATTGCAAACTTCTACTGTACAACTGATTCCTATATGGAGTTCAATTATTGGACACTACCTCAGCTTTCAACAACAACGGCATCAAAAGAAGTTTTGCGACTTAATTGATCAAAGTCACTAGTTAATTACACAAAAAGTGAAAGCAAAAACTGTGAAACATGCAGTAAATTATCTAAAGAAGTTGGAAAGGCATCCAAATCTGCTGGTCTAAAACGATGATCGTAATTACATTCGACTATGACTTCTCATGGCCCATCATCAGAACGATGATCCGCAAATGATGACAAAAACCGTGAAATATAAAATTGTTAGTCTGGAACGGGCTGGACTTAAAAAATATATACCTTTTTTTTTTTGCTTTTAGACTTAAACTATCAGTACTTATTGGTGATTCAGTTGAATTTAGAACAAATAAAAATATGAAAAACAAGTAAGAGTGCTATATTCGACCATGCCGCATCTTATATACCCATCACCATAGTAATGCTAGATATTGTGTTACCCTCTTATGTTTCTTTGAAAATTGGTTGAACGTTTTTTGTAAAATTTTTATTGAATTTTTTAAAAAAATTTTTTTGAAAATTTTTAGTAAAATTATTTTGAAAATTTTTAGTAAAACTTTTAAAAAAATCTAGTAATTTATTTTTTGTAAAAAATAATTAAAATATTTTTGAAAATTTTTAGTAAAATTTATTCAAAAATTTTTTGTAAAAACTTTTTTTTTTATTTTTTTTTTAATTTTTCGTAAATTTTTTGTTAAACCACTTTTGAAAATTTTTTGTAAATTTTTTTAAATTAGGACCTTCCTGTAATCTATATTGCTTAAAAATAGTCAGACTAAAGCAAAAAAATTCTTTAAAGAATGTCCTCATATGAAAACACATTAAAAAAATATAGATGGGCGTGGTTTTTTCCCTGCAGCTTGCAATAGGATGGTCTGATGTTGCTAAATTGCAATCCTAAAACTTTCGAAGCTACACCTGGCAGATTGGTGGGCCTAACGTGGGTGGGTCTCTACCGTCGTCTGGTGCCTTAGCAAATGACATTTAAACATACTAAATTAACTTTGTTTTTATCACATTAAGATTTAAACTCATGCCTGCGTATCATTTTTTGGAATTAACTACAATTAAATAGACCAACAAGATACCTTAAATAGAAAAAATATCTGTAAAAATGGAAAGAAATATTACTGAAAAATACTGCAATATATTATCTCCTTAGTAAGTGGGTATAAAATTAACTAAGAAAAAATTATGCGCTTTAAAAAGAATTTTCTTTAAAACGCTTTTTCTTGATATTAAATTTAGTATTTTCTTGTAATTTTCTGATAAAAGGAAAACAGTTCCTTTCCATTTATTTCATCGATTCCTTTTTAGCTTTATTTTATATGCAGTTTTATGTTACAAAAAAAAATCTGTTAAACTCTGAAGGTGGAAAATATTATACCCAGCAGTTCTGTGATTTTGTCAAAATACATTTATTTATATTTTTGTTTTATCTAATAATACATCTTCAATGCCGTGTACTTGTCGCCGTTACCAATTGTTTTCCTTTATGATAGATTAAAATTAAAATAAAAACTTTAAGGGATACGTATGAGGAATATGAATAATTAAATAATGCTCATACGTGTCCCACATACTCATTATGATCAGTTTTATTTTAATTGAAATTAGAGGTCAGCATCGAGTTTTTGTTGTACATGTGAAGTTGTTTTGTTATTCAAATACAGTAAATACTTTATCTCTCTCAGAGCACAAACAGTGAAGAAAAGTGAATTGTTGTTTGTCAAATACTTACAAGTATGTAGTCGCAGCTAAATATGTTCTTAAAAAGAGAACACAGAAAAATATGAACATATAAAAATATAAATTTTGGAGTTTGTGACTCGATGCGATCGTTTCCAAGTAGCTAGATCTAGATCTCTAGTGAAAATATCTACTTATTTGTTCGTAGCACCGGCCGGATGCATGTATTGGTCAAATGTAAAAGCAATTGTTTGTAATGAACATGACGTAATAATGGAAATCGTTGGCTTCTCAGCTTAATATACTACAACAATGAGAGAAAAATATCCGTGATATTCCGTGCGACATGCGAGACATTGAGTGCTTTAAGATTTCCCTTCCTAAAACATCTTGCATTGTTTGATTAGAAAATTATAATAGTTAATTTATTCATTTTGCAATAAGCCTTCACGATAGCTACACAAAAATATCGTTAGAGATACATTTGGGAAATCGCGTAATGTATGCTGAAGCAGCTCTGCTGGTTAAAAATACCTTTGTATCCGACCTGTCTGAACGCATCTATTTGATACTGACACTGATACTGAACTATTCAGCTAAACTTTTACCGTTTTAAGCAATAAATCGCTCTTGTTTGATTAAAAAAATAGTAGCGATAGTGGCATA
This sequence comes from Phasia obesa, assembly GCA_949628195.1. Classification (NCBI taxonomy): domain Eukaryota; kingdom Metazoa; phylum Arthropoda; class Insecta; order Diptera; family Tachinidae; genus Phasia; species Phasia obesa. The sequence goes on from OX451219.1 coordinate 5,401,507, forward strand.
AAATCAGGCATTGTGCGCAATCGAGCATGTATCTCGTTATAGTCCCATGCTATGTAGGGGATTATAAGGATTAAATAACACTGGTCAACACAATACGTTTTTCCTTCAGATTTTTTCGCACATTGGCTATTTCTACAGCTCTGACTAAAAAAAAAATACTACGAGATCGCAACTTTACTTTATGAAATACACAGTTTTGTTATTTCGAAAAAAAAAATCAAGAAAATAATAAAACAAGAACACTATCAAGTGATCTTTTACAAGAATTCTTTGAATAAATGACTTTAGGCAGATCTCTTTGCAAACTCCAGCAGTAGTTTGACATCATAACTGAGTCTCACCTACCCTGATAACGCTTTTCCGTTGTCCTAAGATCCTGATACAATTTTCAATGTGTAATCAGTGTCCTTTAGTAGATACGAATAGAAGTAGAATCATTGTAACTAAAAGTGTTAAAGGGTACATTTTCTAATATAAACGCACACACAGATATATCTTAACGTTTCCAAATGTTTTCGTGATTTATGTGTTTTCTTGTCTATATTTATTGCCACTATTAAAATTCAAACACCTACTTGTGCCAACTTCAAAACAATATAAAAAGCATCTTGTTATCCTGTAACATATTTTACCTATCTTATTATTAAATAAATTGATTTTGCATTAAGTTTTTGCGGAAATTGTAGTTGGCAAATGCCTGCTTAAGAAATTGGCAAAAGAATTTGTTTAAATTTTTACTTTCTTACTAATAATTTGCGAAGAGCTTATTTTTAATTTCCTTATTTAACTTTAAAATGCTTGTTAAGTTGTTTCAAATTGTGTTGGACACTTTTCTTATAAATTCGAAAAAGTTTTCCTAACAAAAAAAGTCAAGAATATTCGCATCAAATAAAATTAAACAAGATTTCCGCCAGCATCAAGTAGAACTTGAGAAACTAAATATCTCGTTAAATGATTGTGAAGTTTAAAACTTTTGCTATTGGTTTACTATAAATGGCTTAATAATTGTTTAACACAACTTGTTAAATTTCTTGTTGATTGAATTTATTAAAAAGAAAAAGTATTCTTATTTTTAGAAACTTTTTAAACAATTTATAAAAAAGCTATTTTTAAAGCTATAATTATTTTATCCATTCATTAACAGCAGCTCTGATGGTAAGGTTTTAATATTTATCTTTAATACTGTCAGTCCACATTATATGCATCATTTATCATTTTTCCAGCTAATTTTCAATATTTAAAATTGATCGACACATAAACACCCGCGCATATAAGATACGCAAAAGCCAAATAAGACACGAACTCAATATGACTTCCCATTGATGTTTTCATTCGCAAGAAACCACCTTCAAATGTAACATCTGTGTCACGTTTTAACCTTAAATTTGTTTTTGTGTCAGAATATAAGTGACGGTGATGATGTTGTTAATACCCAATTGTATGCAAAAGGTAAAACGATAAATAAGAGAAAAATAAAAATAATGAAAATAAAAATGAAAATGAATTTGCATTATTTTCAGTAGAACGTGCAATTTCATGGGCAATCAAATTTGTTCAGATTTTAATATGGGTACGTCAAGTTACTGCCCATCATGAAATACAAAATATAAAGTTACTGATATAAAAAGTTATTTAAAAAAAGGTTTAGTTGAAGTTAAAGTAATTTATGAATTACTACAACGTATACTTATTTTCAAATATGATTGATTAAATATAACTCATACGCTTAATGAATGAAAGAATGAATGAATGCATAAATGAAAAAAGCGTTTCCGTGCTGCCACCACTACACTCGTCAAGTCAGTAATACCAAGTCAAATAGGTAAAAGGAACTACATTAGTTATTTTAATTTCAAAAATTCTCTATACAAATAAAATAATAAAATTAAATGTTTTGTAACACTTGATGTTTTTTAACATTATTTTTTCAAGCCGCGTGGTCCTTAAAAACTTTGAAAGGGTGGACCCCTATACCAAAAAGGTTAAGATTTATATTACGACTCCAAGAAACTTTTATCTCGAAGTATAGAGAGCTGGATATCAGTCGAGAACGTGAAAGACCATTTCTTCTTACGCTACACCCGGTTGCTACTTCAGTAGCTATTACAGGAAAGTCACAGCATATATACAGATCACCAAATAACTTGTTAATACTGGCTTCAGCGTTGTAATATCCTTGCACACAATTTTCTAGTGACATTACAATCGTTTAGTTTGCGATATCTTACCTCAGCTCTTTTAATACCGTTTAAAATATTGCCAACCTGCAGAGCGACCTATACCGCATTGAACACGTCCAAAGTACAGCAAGCACTGGCCGCCAGTATATTAGCCAATTCATTCCCAAATAAGTTACTATGTTCGGATGCCTGAACAAGTTTTCCTTAAATTGTCCTACTAGAAAAGAACAGGTAATGTGTGATCTATCTTACAAAAGAGCCGCCTGAATGCAATTAAAAATACCGATATTCTTCCCTTATATTTCTAACAAAATTAATACTACATGCCTCCCCAACAGCCAGAATATTAACACTTTTTTATGAAGTGAGGCTTATATTTTATATTAATATATAAATTAATATTACTGTTTATAGTAGGGGTAACTTCGAAGGAGAGCACTTCTTAAATGGGACATTTTTCGACCCTTTCGGTACTCAATGATTACGGGTATCCTTAGCTCCATTAAGTCACATGCAGTCGGCTGTAGACTGGTAAATATCGGCATTTTTTTTCATCACCATTATGTCTCTGGTGATTGCTACCATTTATCCAAGGTTAAGTTTCTTAATGGCATTCATATATAACAGGCTTCTTCCCGTTGTCTTATGCTAGCACGTCCTGGCCATTCACGCCACCGGCTCAGCATGTTCTAGTCATAGTCTACAAGATGCTACTTGAAGTTCCCATGACCTGTCACTAACGCAGTTATACAGCTTAAGGTACCTCTATTATATCTAAGCATTTTGCTGGTCTTCCTACCAAGGGGCTCTTTGAGCACCATTCGAGTCTGTCTACATGTAGTAGCCTCCCTCCAGCTTTTTAGGTTTAGTGAGTTCAGCCATTGTAGGACCTTTGCTAGAATAAGGCTATTACGCAGTGATACTCTGGGTTCTGGTCCCCTTAAGTTCGTTCATCCTTAAGTTCGTTTCATTCTCTCTAAGTTGAAAGAATATTTTTGTTACAAATTATTACAACAACAATTATAATTTTCTTGATTTAATTGTTATTAAGTCAAAGTAATTTTTTTAACTTAAGGATATCTTTGCGTTATTTAAAAATTGTGTAAATGTTTCCTGATGAGCTAAAGTAAGTACTTAGTGAAATGGCCCTAGAAACTTGCACATCCCGTATTGATTAATTTTGGTGAATTTTAAATTTGGGTAATAGCACGCAATTAATTAAAAATTTAAATTATGAACTTTTGAACTTTTTGAAGTGTACTTTACCAAGTTTTCATATAAAATTTTAAATAAAGTAGACCTGAAGTAAACTTTATTTTTTTGTATAGAGCACCAATGTTTTGATATAAATCTATTCAATTAATGCTTAATAATAATTACGACTACAACAAAACGCGTTTGTATTTATACATTCATATAAAGGGTGATCCATTTCGAGGTACTTTTTCAATAGCCTTTTTTGACAGTTCACGTGTGAGTCATGTCATGCTGTTATGTATTGTTTGGCATATCATAGTGGAAAGACTTACGCCTGAATCGCTTCACTCTATGGGCTCTTGAAAAGCCCAAGAAGATCCGACGTTTTCGAGGTAAATTTTGTTAAGCGATGAAGACTATTTCTGGCTCAATGGGTATGTAAACAAACACAATTGCCGCATTTGGAACGAAGAGCAACCTGAAGAAATTGAAGAGCTGCCATTTCATCCAGAAAAAACAACGGTTTGGTGTAGTTTGTGGGCCGGTGAAATCATCGGTCCATATTTATTTAAAAATGTTGCCGGTGCGAACGTAACCGCCAATGGCGACTGTTAGCGTGCCTGATAACTGGCTATTTTATGCCTAGAATTGAAGCTCGTGATCTCGGCGTCATTTGGTTTCAGCAAGACGGCGCCACTTGCCACATATCTCATCAATTAAATTGATTTATTGAGAGAACATTTCAGTGAGCACATAATTTCACATTTTGGGCCGGTAGATTGGAAACCAAAATTGTGTGATATCACACCGTTAGACTTTTTCCTGTGGGGATATGTAAAGTCTTAAGTTTATGCGGACAAACCCTCTTCGATTCAGGCCTTGGAGTAAAACATCACACGTGTCATTCGCTAGTTACCAGTCGAAATACTCGAACGAGTCATCGGCAATTGGACTCAACGGATGGACCATTTGAGACGTAGCAATGGCCAATATTTGATAGACATAATCTTCAAAAAATAGATGCCAAAGAATGTTCTTTCAAATGATAATAAACATTCTACATTAAATTTGAATTTTCTGTGTTTTCTTCTTTAAAAAAAGTAGGGAACCTCGAAATGGATCACCCCTTACAATTGAACTCATGTGATCACAAAAGGCTCTTTATTTAGTTTTATCTATGTTGTATTAGTACTTACATAAACAGCCATATGTATGTATAATATTATTAACCACCCGACACATAGTTTGGCTTGAAAAGTTGCAAGATAACAAACATCATTTAGAGCTCAAGAGGAGAGTTGTCTGCTTACCGAATCACGTACTTAAATTTAACATCTGTTTATTATATTCAACTCAATGATTTTGTTGCAAAACACGTACGTGTACTGACAAACACACACACACTCGAGATGATGTTAAACATTATTGGAGAAGAGGATACATCTGTATCTCTATCCGCAATACACAAATACACAAATTAACAAACATGAGTGATTGTGTGTGTATGTGTGTGAGTGTGTTTATGGCTCTTTAATTTCTTTAAGGGAAATTTATTAAAACTTCATTGTGATGTGGCAAAATATTTGCTTATATTTTATGAAATATTGCCAGAAAAGTTTGTTTCTTCAACAGTTATTTAAAATGTGGTTATGTAAAAAAATAAATTTTCTTATTTAAATTTAATTTTTGTTGTTTTATTGTTTATTTCCATTAAAAAATATTTTGAAATAAGAAATATTTTGTAAGAAATATTTTTATATATTTTATTTTATGTTAAAGAATTCAAATTTTATTTATATTTGACAAGACTTATGTTACACTAGCAGCCATATAGGATAGCCTACCCAAAATTGCTTTAAAAATAAAGGATTTATTAAATAAAGCTAAAGGTGAGGGAAATTTTAAAATTATTAATAATTTTTTTTAGTAGATAAATTTTTATTTAAAACTAACTTTTTTATTATAATTCCTTGTGAATCTTTTTCCGTCCGATATCACGCTTAAGACCCACGGTGTAATAATTTTTCAAGTTATATTTAAAATAAATAACGTTTTGATTGCTTTCGTTATTAAAAGGGTTATACTTAATGATTTTGATATTTTTCAAATTCTCTTACGGTTTGTTTGTCCTAAATACAAATAATAATTTATTGCATTCACTCATAACCTGTGCTTAGAATGGCAAACAAATAATCTTGGATTTTTGCCAAAATGATAATAACAATAATAACTTTTCTAATCCCTTAAGCTACGATACGATAAAGAGAGAGAGAGAGAGAGAGAGAGAGAGAAGAGAGATGTTTAAATACAAAATATATAATAATTTGTTTGTTACCCTATAGCATTCAATTCAAAGAGTAAAAGAAAAAATAACAATGGCATGCTTAAACCCATTGTCACGTATTTGTATATTATACTTTCCACTTGAACTGCAATAACAGATTTTATTTGGATCAATGCTTCTTGCAGCATGAATAATAGAAAATATAAATGTATGTCTATGTATATGTGTATGTACGAACTTTTAAGTTACCAACAAAATACACGACCGTCAAGCTATAGCAACGTGAGGAATGCAATGGGTTTTTTTTTTACATTGGAATTTAAAATACATTTGAAAACAAAAATATTTTATGAACTTGGATGTGAAAATTTATTAGAAAGTTGCAAATAACAGAGGAATTTTTTTTGGGTGAAAATTAAGTGATTTTATTACAACGGAAAAGTTTTATAAATAGAGGAAAAATAGAGAGCGTTAATTTTAAAGATATTTAAGATTATATTTGATTTTAATACATCATTTTAATGATTGGCGCCATATGACTTTAAAAAAAATATAACTTCAAATAAAAGATGATAGCTATCTTACTCCTCCAAGGCACAGTGCTTCGTTTCGGTATGACGAGTGAGAAATATTAGACTACTCATCCTAGACTAATTTGGTACACAGATCAAGAAAAACTAAAGGATACAAAAATGCTACAGAAAAGTTTCGCATACCTCCCATGTGTCGTGCATATCTATTTAATAAATATTTTTCTGAATATTCAATTTTCTTGCAAGCTCAATTTCGATAAATAATTGCTGAGCTTTGCAACATCTAGTGACGTTAAAATACGCTTAACCATTTGTTGAATACACCTTTCTGTAAGTAGGATGTTACAGCTTTTAGCCGATACCAATTTTATGCAATACTTTTTTTTAATTTATATATTCAAACGAAAAAATCACTGTGCAACAGGGCAAGTGCTTTTCAGGACGAAAGTCGAGCTATTTGGCATGCCTGTTGAGTTAGGTATAATGCCATAGACTACATAGACTAATTGTTAGTGCACTAGTCTATGTGTTTGTGGATTGCGGCTTTGCCAAAGACTCTAGCTGTTTACTGCAGGAGCCAGGTGCTTTGTGGTTTGTCTTGTCATAAAACATCAGAGAAGAGTAGAGTGGAGAGGAGTTGAGTGAAGTAGAGTGGATTAGAGTGGATTAGAGTGGATTAGAGTGGATTAGAGTAGATTAGAGTAGATTCGAGTAGAGTATATCGAAGTAGAGTGGAGTAGAGTGGATTAGAGTAAATTAGAGTGGAGTAGATTAAAGTAGAGTGGAGTAGAGCGGATTAGAGCAGAGTAGAGTGAAGTAGAGTTGAATAGATTGGAGTAAAGTCGATTAGAGTGAAGTAGAGAGGAGTAGAGTCCAGTGAAGTGCAGTAGAGTGCAGCAGATTGGTATAGAGAGGAGTAAAGTGGAGGGGAATATAGTGAAATAGAAAGAATATAGAGTGTAGAGTGGAGTAGAGTAGATTGGTATAGAGGGGAGTAGAGTGGAGTAGAGAGGAGTAGGATGTGGAGTAGAATGAAGTAGATTTGTATAGATTGGTATAGACTGATTGATTGATTGGTATGGAAGTGGTGTAGAGTGGAGTAGAATGTACTGTTGCGTGGAGTAGAGTAGAGTAGAGAAGAGTAGAGTAGAGTAGAGTAGAGTAGAGTGAAGTGGAGTAGAATAGCGCGGAATAGAGTGAAGAGGAGTGGAGTATATAGGAGTAGGGTGGAGTAAAGTGAAGCAGAGTGGAGTAGAGAGGAGTAAAGTGAAGTAGAGTGGAGGAGAGTAGAGTGGAGCAGGGTTAAAACGCTACCTTTTTTGTACACGTGTTATTCGGGCTGTGCACCTGCTAATAGAGCAGCTTTAAGATTGAATAGGTTGGTAGTTTAGCCAGGGCTCACTGAATGTCTTAAATGACGCCAATGGGTATATGGGGCTCCTATTTCATCCTATTTCGAACTAAATCGCAGGAAGAGCGGCTTAGTCCGGTATGCTGTTGCACTTCAACCAACTGCATGTCAGGAGTTAAAGTAGTTTCCAACTGCTATACAAGGGATATGAGCAATTTTCTGCATGGTTACGAAAATCAGTATCTCATCACCTTCAGAGAGCTGATGAAATCATTAGAAAAATATGACCGTATTATAATAACAAGAATTCTTCTCAAATGGTAAATAGTAGGAGGAGAGATATCTCTTGGCTGCTGACAGTATTAAAGGACAATAAAAATTAATATAAAGGGTGTTTTTTTATAGAGGTATAGAACTTTAAGTTGCAATAAAACAATGATGGATTATTCGATTGACATGAATTTTATTTATCCGAAAGATAATCTTGTGGCATCACATTTTAAATATGATTTCCGGCATATGACCGCCATGGCTGGCGCGGATGTAGTCCAATCTGGACGTCCAATTTTCGATGAGTTTTTCCAACATTTGTGGCCGTATATCGGCAATAACACGGCGAATGTTGTCTTCCAAATGCTCAAGCGTTTGTGGCTTATCCGCATAGACCAATGACTTTACAAAGCCCCACAGAAAGTAGTCTAGCGGTATTAATTCACAAGATCGTTGAGGCCAATTCAAAGGTCCAAAAAGTGAAATTAGGCGGTCATCAAACGTGTCTTTCAATAAATTTATTGTGGCACGAGCTATGTGACATATTGCGCCGTCTTGTTGAAACCACATCTCCTGGACCTCATGGTTATTCAATGCAGGAATGAAAAAGTTAGTAATCATGGCTCTATACCGACCATTGACTGTAACGTTCTGGCCACCATCGTTTTTGAAAAAGTTCGGACCAATGATTCCACCAGCCCATAAAGCGTACCAAACAGTCAGTTTTTCTGCATGTAACGGTGTTTCGACATACACTTGAGGACTACCTTCACTCCAAATGCGGGAGTTTTGTTTGTTGACGTAGCCATTCAACCAGAAGTGCTCTTCATCGCTAAACAAAATTCGCTTATGAAAATCGGGAACAACGGTAATCTCGTTTTGGGCACTATTTGAAAGCGTTGGTCAGGCGTGAGTAAATTCATGATGAATTGCCAAACCAAACTGAGAATAAATCACTTGATAGCTGTTAAATCGGTCGCCATCTTGAAAAGTAATGTCAACTTAAAGTTCTATACCTCTATAAGAATTTACATGCCTATAGGCTAGGTCTTTAGGAACTGCGATAGCTGCCGTTTTTAAGGTAAGGAAGAAGCATTCTTTCCCCCTCTATGCAAATGCCCAGCACACCCTTTTTCGAGACACTAATTACAGCAAACATAATAGACGACAAACAGAGCTGAAGTGACCTTATTAGAGGCATCAATGCGAAATGTAAAACCTAGCTATTCGCTAGGTTTTACATTTGGATAGGCAGTATTTTTATCAAATCCAAATCGCTTAATTTTACTCGATCGCTTATAGGTGGCAACGAACCAACCGTTATAGTAATAAATCATATTTAAATAAATCATATCTTAGAAAATAGACAAATAAACAAAATGAAGGGACACTTCACCAATGCAGAGCTTAGCAGAAAGCAGTAAAATGAATGTAAGCTAAAGGGCAAATCCAGCGCTGCTAAAATTACTTATTTAAAGTTTTGTGGAAGTAGTTATTGTTGAAAGAATATTTATTAAAAAAAATCTAGGCAAACTTTTTTTGGTTTAGGGGTTGTTTTTAAAGCGAAAAATCGATAAAAAAAATCCTTTTATTTGATTGAAAAGAAAAACAATAAAGTTTTTATGTTTTCCGTTTTCACTTGACTTACTTTTCTTAGAACTTTTGCTAAGTTTAGGTTATTTTTCGTTCTTTACGCTAGATAAGTTTCATTAAATGCGTGTGAATATTTGATGGATTAAAATGTTGTTGAAAATCATTTTGCTGCGTCAACATCACAACATATGTTAACAATATAAAACTTTTAAGCCAATTTATTTATTTATCTGCAGCTCTCTTATTATTTGTTCAACTTGTTTTTTTATTTCTTTTATTTTGCCATCTACACTTATAAAAAAGAGAAAACTTATAACATTCCAAAGGCAGACACCCATATTGATGCGATGAAATTGTTACTAGATTAATGGGGCATTGAAACCCATATACATGAATAAATTTACTCATGAAACGTGTTGGGATCCTAACAACACCATCGATGTTTATTTATTTGACACAAATTAATCCACATATATTTTCATTGCCATTGCCGAAAAAGGCTGTAATGTGGAATGTTTCCGTTTCCCTTTAATTTTTTGAAAAATTGCGAACTTTTATTGGTAATCATTTGAGATATTTCGTGAAAAATAGTGATTGATTGTTAGAATTTGCAAACGGGCGAATAAGTAAAAAACAACAGACAGAAGAGTGAAGCAAAAAATCTCAATATACTCGAACGTTTAAATAAATTGTTTATTTTAGCTTGTGTTTTGGTTACCCAACAAATCATCAATGACAATCAGATGAAATAGAAAATGATTTTATGATAAATATTCCAAAACAACAGCTGGCGTGTTTTTTTGGTAGAATTACAAATTACTCGTTCAAAGTGGAAATACGTGTAAAAAGATCTAGGGAGTAAAACCACCAACTTTCAACTTTAACAACAGACTGTTAACGACGTAGGAGTGGAAAGCGTTTTTATCTTTATAGAGATGGATTTTAAAGGAAAGAATCATAAATTTCTTAATATCGTCAATATTAAGATATTGATGATTCTTTCGGAGAATTAAAGATTTTATAACTTTCATCTGGCAATTTAAAATGTAAACTTTTATAGTTTTAAATTTAAAAATAAAAATTTGCCTTAAGAATTTGACAATCTGTACATATAATAAAATAGTAACTCATTTTCGCCTGTCTGTCTGTCCTTCTTTCTTTGCGTTTGCATCACGTAAATACTACTAGATTCATTTTAACAAAATTTTGTGAGGAGGTACCTGAGCATCCTGATTCCAATATAGGATACTTTCTTTTTCGCAAAAATATCTCATTTCCAAGAGAAAGTGGAGAAAATGCAGTGAAAGTACGTTGATTTTTATCGATTAAAAGGTACTGCATACTTTAAGGCTTCTTTTATTTTTGAAAGTGATATATTTTTAACACAGTTGAACAACATATGGCGTTGTTTTACAATAATTACAAAATATAAATTACTTACTGCCAAATAGCCAATTGAATAAAATTTGTGTTTGATTTGTATTTTTACGTTGTGGAATTCTATTGTTATTAAAATATTTTAAACGCCTTTTGCAGATTTACATTACATTAATTGTTAGAATTTTATATAAATTTTAGAATTTTATCCATTAAATTTAATTATAGAAACTAAAAACCTAAGAGTAAATACTACTTTTAAAGCAAAATCGAACAAATTATTGTCAGGACACACTCAGCATGTCTGGGCGCAGCTAGTATATTAATAAAATTTTAAAATGTACCTATAATTATGTTTGATTACAACCATATTATAACATAACATAACATAACATAACATAACATAACATAACATAACATAACATAACATAACATAACATAACATAACATAACATAACATAACATAACATAACATAACATAACATAACATAACATAACATAACATAACATAACATAACATAACATAACATAACATAACATAACATAACATAACATAACATAACATAACATAACATAACATAACATAACATAACATAACATAACATAACATAATATGATATGATATTTTATTATTTATTTTTTTATGATCATTTATAAACATTGTATGGTTAAATTAAATAATCATTATATGATCAAAACTCATTCAATGCATATATAGGTTGGTCCAAATCCAACAATTTTTTCAAAATCATATATTTTTTTTGGCACTGAGTGATTTATGATAGATATTTGTCAGTATCATAAAATGAATCGATTAACATCCTTGGCAAATTTATGTATTTTCATGGTGAGAAAGTCCTTATTTACCCGAATCATATCTTTTGACGAGTCCCCTTTTCATCATGGCAGCATTGTCAACAACCAAAGTTGCCTCATCTGGGTATGGGAAAACTCGCACGGCATTTTTGAGCAGTCAATGCATCCACAAGGAGTAACAATTTGGTGGCATTATTGGCCTGAATTTTTCAAAAACGCTGCTGGGTATGACATTTTAGTTAATGGCGAGCGCTACAAAGCCATGATTAGGATTAAATATCAAAAACAAATGAATTATATTTCATTCTCTTTAATTTAATAATTTTTGAAAAAAAACCCGACTTCAAAACAAATAGAAGGGCACTAATTCTAAAATAAAAATTTAAGAAGTACTCTGTAAGAATTAGATTTAAACCAAATAAAAGATGCGACAAAATTAGAGGGAAAAAAATAAATACTATTTGAATGTCAAGCCTCTGCCTAATACTGTTCAAAAGTTAAGCTATTTTCACCAGCATCCGTCTTTATGGGGACACCATTCAAGCCTCTGTCTATAACGTTTTTAAATATAGGGTCACATAGTTCAAATAACATCACCTATTCGGACACCCTTTAATTTACAGTTTAAATTAAAGACCGGTTGTTATACAGGACTTGGCCACAAATATTCTTTATAAATTTCAACTATCTGTCTATAAGGGTTAAAAAGTTTAACCATATATATCAAATTACATGAACTATTGGGACACCCTTTACATTATAATTCCAAATATTTATACTTGGTATCATAGCAAAGAAAGTAGTGGATATTCTGCCTAATTTTCAAGTGTTTGTGTTTAACGGTTCAAAAGATAGGACCATATAGATCGAATTACATAATTTTTGGTGACACCCTTTAGTTTCTAAATTCAAATTGTATACTTGCTATAGTGGACATTGCAAATTTTACCTGTCTGTCTATAAAAGTTCAAAAGTTTGGCCTCATACATAGAATTACATTAACTATTGGGACACCCTTTTAGTTCCAAATTCAAATTTTATACTTTTTGTTATAGCTGACTAGCAATACAGGTTCTTAGGAAATTTCAGCGGTCTGTGTACAACTGTTCAAAAGTAAGGCCATATACATCAAAATAAATGAACTATTGGAGCACCCTTTAATTTAAAATTTTGAATATTTATACATTTTATTATAGCGGTTATAGTAGTCGACATTTTGTCAAATTTTCAAGGTTTTTTCTATAACGGTAAGATAGGCCCAAATAGGTCAAATTACGTTAGTCACCTATGTGGACACCCTTTAAATTTAAAATTTTTTTTATTAATTTTTGCTGTTGGGAGCTATAGCGAACCGCAATTTTTTAAAATTTTAATTTGGTGCCCTTTACGCTTCTTAATACACGTAAAAAACATGTAAGTTGTATGGGGACACCCTTTAATTTTTAATATAATGAACTCTTTTTAAAATGGGACCAACCTGAAAGCATAACCTTTCAAATAAAGAAAAAAATCGGTTTAAAATCGGTTCAGAAATGGCTGAGTTCTGCGGTTACATACATATAAAAAAGCAACATTCAGACGAATTGATAACCTCCTCCTACTTTTTTTAAGTCAGTTAAAAAAACATTTCTTTTGGACTAGTCCTTTCCACGGCGTCCTACTTTGAAGTTAATACTTCTGATATTAATGCGGCGTTAGTCACTGGAAGACTAGAGCCTTTAAGGTCTGACCAGTGAACAAACTGGTGCTGGCAAAACCTACTACTTTTAGTTACTCGTTACTACTCAATATTTTTTAATCGATTATCCAGTAGTACTCAAGCTAAACGTAAGTACCTTTTAAAATCTGACTCCGACTCCGACTCCCAATCAAGGGGTATGAGCATGTTACTGCTAACCGTTGTCGTTATACGCAACAAGGATGTAAACATTAAAAGTGTATCTAGAGCAATTTTAGCCAGTAAAATACAATTTGAAAATTTAACTTACCATCCCTGAAGAAACATAAAGAAATGTGCAAGTCACATTTATTAGGTAGCCTCACAACGGAAGGGAAATATTAAGACGATAATTAAAAATTTTTTTTATATGGATTTTGATAGTTAAACTTACAGTTTTTTTCGTTAAATGGAAAGTTCCTTTGTCAAACTTCATATAAAAAATAATAAAAATATTTATATTAATATTTCCCCTCCGTAGTGAGGCTACCTGATAAATGTGCTTGAAATTGTGAAAATATATATATGTACGTGTATAAAAACACAATGTCACTATAAAACATGCAAAACAAATTTTGACACATAAACCGATAAAAACACAAAACTTATGTAGGCATAACGTAGATATATTTTGTTTCAAATGAAAAATAGAAAAAATGATGGTCGTATTAATTTAAATAATAAATAAAAAAGAAAAATATTTTACATATTTTTTTGCTGCACAAAACACTAAAAAATATTCTTTTAAAATATTTATGTAACTAAAAAATATTATAAACAAACATAACAATTCAAGTTTTATGGTTATAAATATTTTATTTTTGTAAAATAACTTGTTATGAAACATACAGATGAAATTTGAAGTCAAGTTTATGTATGTTCTATTCTCTGTAAGAAAGAATAATTTTAATCACAATATAGGTGACTAATATTAAAGAGAAATTGGAAATTTTTAATTTAGACACCAGCAGGATGGAATGCATTTTGTAGACGTATACATCCGTCTCATAGCATTCTTCGCGTATCAACTTTGGGTAGTGTTAAGTTCTAAACAGCATCTATTTAACCAACCAAACCCCTAATTTGTAATTAAAATTATTCCTTCTTAGTTAGACACAATAAAGCGAAACTTGACTTCAAATTTTATCTGTAGGTAAATAAAATATTATTTATTCCTCTAACTCCCACTGGAGCATAGGGATTTGGGACTTTCAACAGAGGTGCACGTAGTGTGGAAAGTTTTCTGACTGTCATTCACTTGGGAATGACCAGAAACGATTCCTTTGTTTGAATGTCCAAGCAGCTCACTACTTCCGCTCCTAGACCAAATATATCCCGGGCAATGGCTTTTCAAATTCCTCTGAAAGCTAGCTAGAGTGAGAAGACGCCCAGTCATGTAGCCTGAATGGTTACAATTCACCTTAACGTCTCAGGCAAGTAGGTAAAATAGATGAATGTTTGCTGAAGCATGACTGCAACTTGGGACTGGACGCATAGATAGCAACCCACCTTTTTGAAATACAATTTGCTAACGAATCGCTTAGGTAAATAAAATAATTCGACTAATAAACTTTGAAATATTCCACAGTTATAAAACTTTGATCTAGTCACATTTTTAGCATTATGAACAGCGTTGCCACAAAGAAAAATATTTTCCTACCAAAGTTGTTATCCCCAAAATCTACCAAATCCTACCAAAACCTAAAAACAAACTACTAAAATTTTTTATAATAAAATAATTGTAACCTTTATATTGTCAACTGCACTAAACTGTTTGGTTTGATTTTATAATGTCATTAAAACCCTGTTTACATTAGCCATTAACATGTCTTAACAAAAGTAAAACTTCAAACAAAAACCACAAACAGTATTAAAAATATTTTTTTTTATATGAAGTTTGAATTTTGTTAAGACATGTTAATGACTAATAAAGAGGGGGGTAATGATTCACTATCATACTCAGTCGTACGATCTGTCAAAAATGTCAAAAGGTGTCAAAAAAGTATGATAGTGTGAATTAAAAATGTATATGTGTGGCAGACTGTAGCAGATAGGTCTGTACAATTTGATAATCTTTTGAAAAAACTAATAAAATATTTTTTTATTTTTTTATTTTTGCGATCAGAGTTTCAAAATCTTTTTTGTATGATAGTGTGGCAACTACAAAGCTATTTGAAAACGATTTTTTTAGAAGGACAGGACAGTATTCTGTCAGATTTTTTTTATGGTTGAATCGATCGTGGCCTTTACTACGATTTCTTTCATTTCCAATTGTTTTAGTAAATCCTATAGAAATGTTTAAGATCTTTTATTGGAAAATAATATTAATGGTTTTTCTACCAAAATAACTGGAACAAACAAACAAAACTACCAAAACGTTAAAAATAAAAATAAACTACCACTTCTGGTCCGATCAGTCCAAAGTGACATCCCTGATTATGAAGTTCCAACCAAATTTTTCTGTTCTTGTTAACATTTTTTAATCAAATGTTAGCAAAAACATCTTCATCATCGTGACTAAAGTAATTTTTGAAAAAACCTTAAATTGTTCAGCATATTGCTACAGAGAACATAGTATAGTTCTTGTAACCATACCACAACCATACCTTTTCTTTACGTGTAAAAAGATTTTTTTTTTTAATTTTCTAATAATATATTTAGGCTAATCTTAATCAATCATGTTTAAGAGGCGCGAGTTAATGATTTTCAAGGAAACTTTCTAAAACAAAATTAAATGATTGATTTATATGCAATCTGTTGATGACAAATTGTTTTTTGTTATTTGATTATTTGGAAACAAATTGTTGTTTGTTATCAACAGATTAATAATAATAAAAACATATTTAATTTATCTTAAGAAATATTTTTTTTTTCATTTCTAAAAATACTGTACACATTTGCTAATTAAAAAAAGAAATTAAATGTCATAAAAAAGAAGGACACATAATTTATTTAATACTAATTTTATTCTCTACTAGTTGTTGGCTGAACTGTTGTGCTGCACAAGTGAGTGTTACGTGCATGTTTAATTTTGAATTAATGTTTATTTAGGACGATAAATTTGTTACAATTTATTTTTATTATAAACCCGTTAACTCCTAAGGTCGCATACATACATACACCTTGTGCAAAAGACATTATTTTGCAGCTGTAGTGGCAAAAGAAAGAAGGGAAATAATAAAACTAGTTTACATGTACACAGCCTACACACATGTTTAAACATGATTTGTAATGCATGTAGGTGCGTACATATGCATTCATACTCCCTCCCACTTTAAGTATAAATAGAGATTATCAAAAGGTATGCGGCATGTTAGATATGTACTTTAGAAAATTTATGGCTATAGCCTAATAAAAGTGAGTGAGTAGATGTGTATGTGTATGTGTAGGAGTGTGTATGTGTGTGTGTGTGTAGGTGGTTTTTTTTTGTAGTTGTTAAGTTGTAAACAAGGTTACAACAGACTTTTAATTATTTCCTTGGTCATTTCGAAACATGTTTTATGTTCATTTTACCTCAGTGAAATATGTTTCATGGGGGAAAAATAAAACTATTAAAGCTTTTCTATTTTGCTTTAATGAAGTTAAGGAAAAAATATTGTTTAAATTTGAATGAATGCTGTGCAAATGTTTAAGGTGACTAACAGCTAAAACATTGGTTTTAATTTTTTCATGAATTTAATTTAATTTATTTTATTGAGTTCTAAGCTTGAATTATTAATTAAAGTGCATAAAAAATTAACTTAATAGTTTTATTTTTGTGTAAATATTGATTTTTTCAGGTCTGTATTAAAAAAATAAAAAACAACAAAATTTTGTATTTTCCAATTTCCTTGAATAAAAATGAATAAAGTTTCCTTTAACTTGTTGGCCTGACATCGTTTTTAGGAAATTTAAATTCATATAGATGGACATATAGCGCTAAATTGGCTATATAAATATACGTACACCTTTAAAAAATTTGAATTTTTAACCGACTTCAAAAAAGAAGGAGGTTATCTATTCGTCTGAATGTTGCTTTTTTTATGTATGTAACCGCAGAACTCAGCCATTTCTGAACCGATTTTGAAATTTATTTCTTCATTAGAAAGGAAATGCTTACAGATTGGTCCCATTTTAAAAGAAATTCAGAATTTGGAAAATTAAAGGGTGTCCCCATACAACATACGTGTTTTTTAGGTGTATTATGAACCGTAAAGAGCACCCTTTTAAAATTTAAAAAACTTCATATCACTATAGCTGCCAATAACAGAAATTAATAAAAAAAAAATAAACTTAAAAATTAAAGGGTGTCCCCATATGTGACGTCAATTTAAATATATGAACCATTTGAACCATTGTAGACTATCACTTGAAAATTGAACAGAATGTCCAATATTTATAATCAGAAATTAAATATTTATAATTAGAAGTTAAAGGGTGTCCCAATAGTTGATGTAATTTGATGTATATTGCAAAACTTTTGAACCGTAACAGAGAGACGGTTGAAATTTACAAAGAACCTGTAATTCTAAGTCCGTTATAACATCAAGTATATAATTTAAATTTGGAAACTAAAGGGTGTCGCCATAATTGATGTAATTTTACCTATCTAGCGCTATCTTTTGAACCGTTATAGACAAACACTTGGAAATTAGACAGAATCTCCACTACTATGTCCCGTATAATAACATTTATAAATATTTAAAATCATAAAGGGTGTCTCAATAGCTGATGTAAATTGATGCATATGGCTAAACTTTTCAACCGTTTTAAACAGACATTTGAAATTTACAAAGAATCTGTCCTTGAAAATAAGTGTTTAATTTAAAATTGTACATTAAAGGGTGTCCCCTAGGTGATATTGTTTAACCTATATGGCCATGTCTTTGGAACCGTTACTTTTTATTATTGTGTCAGTAATAATAAGTGTAAAAAAATAAAGGGTGTCCTCATATCTGATGTAGTTTGTCGTATATGGCTTTATCTGCTGAACCGTTATGGATAGACATTTGAATATACGGAACGTATAAAACTATGTCCGTTATTAGAGCAACAAGTATAAAAGTATTTGATTTGGGTACTAGTTCTTACAGATTACTTCCTTTTATATTTTTAGTTTAGAATTGATGTACATATATTTGTTTTGTAGTCGGTTTTTTTTTTCAAAATTTATAAATTCCATGTTTGTTTAAAAACACCCTAACGTATGAGTGATTTTGAGCATGTTTTTTCTTATCAAGTATACGCCACATTGGCAAAGTAATAAGAGTCAGTCTCTATTTGGACTTCGTTTTTACTTTTTTACTATTTGTTGTTTGTAGAGGCAATATTAAAAAATTTTATATTCTGCGAAAAATACAAGATTTTATTGCTTAAGATTACAGAGACAGATGAACAGACATTGTGGGGAAAACAATGGGCCACGTATTAAGTTTTTGGCTACCGAACCCTACAAAACAACTTTCATTTACAAATAAAACACTCACAAAAACTTCAAGTTTCATGTTATTACAAAGTGGGTTATATAAGAAGCTTAATCAAGAATAAGAAACTTCTTAAAAAGAAAATTTTCCTTGGAAAGAAGATAGTTTTTGAGTTGTATTAAACAAAAATTCTGAATAAAAATAGTAAACTCTCAAAAAGCAGTGCGAATTTTCATTAGAAATAAAAATATTAACAAAGTAAAGTTTGAATAAAAAAATGAATTTTCTAATTCCTTTCATAAATAACCAATTGATTTTTATAGCAGTATTTAAAATCTTAAAAATATAAGCAAAATTATTTGCAGAGATTTATTTTATATATTAAGGTCAATTGCAAATTTGTATTTAAAACTTGATATTTAATGGTTACTGACACTCAAAGCCATAAATAACCCTCACAAAATAACAATCACCAAATCTTTTGACATCTCAACAAAAAATTATTTTCTGACAAAGTATTTTTTTGAAGAAAATAAAAAGCTAATAATTGCACTATGAATTGCAATTCAGTGCAAAGTTTTTGCATTAAAATTTGGCTAACATCTCTAGAAAAAGAAGAAGGGAAAATATTGCTCAATATAAGTTTCTGTAAGTTTGCCAAATTTAGTGACTTTTCATTTTTTTCATTTTAAAAACTTTAAGAATAAAAAAAATAAGAAAATTTCTTTCCAACTGTATTTATTGGTTTTAAAAATTTCTCCTTTTTTGCAGCTACAGCAGCTACATTTTTAAGAAAATTTATTTCTTTAAAACTTCCAACATTTCTGTTACCTTTATCTTAAAAAAATATATATATATATATATATATATATATATATATATATACTTTTGAGTGCATTTAATTCCCCCATATAATTTGTTAAGCAAATACTACGACTGTTTAAGTGAGTTTGGTTTGCCACCAATTTTATTTGAACGTTATATTAAGCAGCATAAAATCCCCTTAATACAATAACTTTAATCAAAAGCTATTAAAAGTGGTAGAATATTAAAGAAGTTTTACAATTTTTTTTTTAAATTTGTTTTAATATTTTTCCTCATCTTCGATATGTTTCTTCTTTTCTCTACTTTCAATGACAATTTTTGTTGCTTTGATTATTATTTCTGGATTTTTCACTTATTTTTTGTTACATAGATTTTATATTTTATATTTTTATTCTTTTGATTCTTCCTGCCATCATTGAGGCCAACTGTGGCAATAGCGACGAAGAAAAAATTACATTGCTGCTTTATTCCGCCATTGTAACAATTGCATCCTCCAGTCAATAGCAAAGCTATGGTTGTTGTGTGTTTTTTTATATTTGTTGTTGTTTTTGTAATTTGCCTTAATGACAATTGTGCGCTAAAATGGAAAAAAATGTACAAAAGTGAAAATAATTTGTTTTTATTTTGTTAATAAAGTTTTAATTTTAAATAAAAAATAGATTTGCTAGATTTGGCAAAAAAAAAAATATCTAAAGGTTAAGGACCAAAATTTACGCTAACGAAATGTAACAAACGAAAATCGTTGTAGCTTAAAACTCTTTACTCTTTTTATGCTTTTTTATGCCATATTTCTGAGATTTTTTTTCAACACAGGCCAGCGGATTTAAATTCGTTTCGAGCTTCCTCAGTCACATTATTGCATGTTTTGCTATTACTGCCTTAACTAGTGACACGTTTAGATTTGTGTGGATGTTTGAGTATTCAACATACCAGAAAGGGGCTGTTATCATGTTCAAAATTTTATTTTGTCGTCTTTAATTTTTTTTTGAGAATAGCAAAAAAATTTAAAAATACCTGCTTGCACTTTTACCATTCATTGAAAAACAAAGCAGGAATGAAGCAAAAAAAGGATCAAACACCAGCAGTAACATTCAAGTGTTATATTTCGTTACAGATACGTTCAGTTAAGCAGGCCTTGGTTGGTTGGATGTGCGTAGCAAGCTGTTAGATATCAAGTAAAATTAAGCGACTCAGTTTGGACAAAAGCAAAATTCAACTCGTCCAGGTTACGCTATCAGACCCAATGTCTAATATTTAGACCCATCCTAACCCATTAATAAAAGGTGTTTTTTATAGAGGTATAAAACTTTAAGTTGGCATTACTTTTCAAGATGGCGACCGATTTAACAGCTTTCAAGTGATTCTCGGTTTGGTTTGGCAATTCATCATGAATAGACTCATGCCTGGACAAAGGTTGCAAACAGTGCAATAGTGCAAGATTACCGTTGGTCCCGATTTTCAATAGCGAATTTTGTGTAGCGATGAAGCGCACTTCTGGTTGAATGGCTACGTCAACAAACAAAACTGCCGCACATGGAGTGAAGGTAATCCTCAGGTGTATGTCGAAACACCGTTACATCCAGAAAAACTGACTGTTTGGTGCGCTTTATGGGCTGGTGGAATCATTGGTCAGTACTTTTTCAAAAACGATGGTGGCCAGAACGTTACAGTCAATGGTGATCGGTATAGAGCCATGATTACTAACTTTTTCATTCCTGAATTGAATAACCATGATGTCCAGGAGAGGTGGTTTCAACAAGACGGCGCAACATGTCACACAGCTCGTGCCACAATAGATTTATTGAAAGAGACTTTTGGTGACCGCCTAATTTCACCTGTGAATTGGCCTCCAAGATCTTGTGATTTAACACCGCTAGACTACTTTCTGTGGGACTTTGTAAAGTCATTGGTCTATGCGGATAAGCCACAAACGCTTGACCATTTGGAAGACAATAATCTCCGTGTTATTGCCGATATACAGCCACAAATGTTGGAAAAAGTCATCGAAAATTGGACGTCCAGATTGGACTACATCCGTGCCAGCCTTGGCGGTCATATGCCAGAAATCATATTTAAAATGTAATGTCACAAGATTATCTTTCGAATAAATAATATTCATGTCAATCGAATAATCCATCGTTGTTTTATTGCAACTTAAAGTTCTATACCTCTATAAAAAACACCCTTTATATCTTATAAACACGTCTCGACTGGTTCATGTAAAAAAAAAATTTCTTAGAACACGAAGCTGGAAATAATGGACATTCTTATAGATAAGAAAGAGCTATTTTTTTAGCCATGTATCAGGTCGCTATGACAGTATCTATCGTAGGGAATTCCTAACCTATTAGCATGTATACCTATCGCCCAATTACCTGGCAACACTTCAAGCCACATAATAAAGTCCTTGTTGTTGATATTTGGCAATTGACCTAGCGACATTAGAATGTTTAGTTTGCCCAACTTACCTTAGAACTATGAAAATGTTGCCCATCTATACTTTTCATAATAGTATGAGACTGCTAAGCGATAGACCCAGCTGTGGCAATTCTATCCGCATCTGAATTTTCAAATAATTCTCAAAGTTGTGG
This sequence comes from Phasia obesa, assembly GCA_949628195.1. Classification (NCBI taxonomy): domain Eukaryota; kingdom Metazoa; phylum Arthropoda; class Insecta; order Diptera; family Tachinidae; genus Phasia; species Phasia obesa. The sequence goes on from OX451219.1 coordinate 5,423,643, forward strand.
TCACCCTAGTGACGGCAACTTGATGATCCAACCTGGTTAATGCGTTCTAAATTTTACATACTAGATTCAAGAAGTAATGTGTGATCAATGACAGCCTCCCTAATATTTCCATCATACAGACCTCCATAAGTCTCCCTAAGGTCATAAGACAATATGAGAGTAAAACAGTTAAAAATATTTAATTATAAATTATTTCTTGATCCTGATGAAATTAAATTATTTTTCCTTATTGTTTAAACTATAGCCACAAATAAGGAGTAGATAAAAATATATTTATAAGTTCTAAAAACCTTCAAGTTTTATTTTAATAAAAATTTAGATTTTGAAACAATAGTTTCATTAAACGCAATTTTTTCTATTTATTTTTAATTAATAAAATTTTTGCCCTTTCATGCAAGGTATATTTATTTTACTAGGAAGTGGCGTCCCTACAACAAATACAACAATACAAGAACAACATGGCATTTTGTTGTTGCTTTGTAGTTCGAAATGTCAAAAAACATATAAGAAAATTGAGAAGGCCTGTGTTTTAGTGCTTTCTCACTTCTACACTATAAAATTTATGAACACATACCACTTTTGACACGTCGAACTACTAAATCAGCTGGGCGGACGACACTACCTAGTAAGAAAAATATACCTTGCCTTTCATGCAAAAGAAATGACGTCTATTTCTAGTCTACTTTATGACAATTTTTATATAAAAATTTTGTCTTTAAAAATTCTTTTGATATTTTTTCCAATAATTAAATTGTAAAAAATAAAAATTAAAATTTTCTTTTATTTTTCGTTTTCATGTGCTTGATTGTGACTCTGTATAACGATCTACGTGTGAAAGTTTATATTAAATTGCATTTCTAAATAAAATTTTTAAAAGACTTTATGATACAAGGCATTGAACTTTTAATTAAAAAAAATTGATTTCTTAAAAGAATTTCCTACGAAAACATAGAAAGACAATATAATTAAGAAAGATTAAAAGGTGAAATCTTTAGGTATGAGTGGCTGATGGCAAATAAAAAAATACAAAAATATTTCTGCATATTTTCTCGATAAGAAAGTCATGTCTTAATTAAAATTCTTATGTTTTTACACAAATTAATAATAATTGTATTTTTATATGTCTATATGGCAGAAATATGGAATTTATTTTAGAAATTAAAAATAACATCGAGAAAGTAGAAAAAATCATAAATAAGGAAAAATAATAGCAAAAAAAAATCAGTCAAGTGCGAGTTAGACTCACATATGTAGGGTTCCGTACTAGGTTAAGTACAACTTTAAACATTCAAGTTGTTAATTTTTTTATGTCTAATGGGGCAACTTTAAAATTTTAAAATTAAAGTCATATTCACGAAAATTGCATCACTATGATAATACACTTTCTATAAAAATATACCTATTGAGGTTCAAAGAATAAAGTAATATAACTGAAAAACATGTTACGGATGGACCACTCTTTAGTCATTAGTAATTGTTGTAGCGGCAGAAGAACAACATCTACTGTAAACATTTCAAGAATATATCTATTACGTTTCAAAAAATAAGGCTATTTACGTACAAGTCATCTCTCTGTAGGAACATCCTTTAATTTTGTTTTGTTTCTTATAGCGGCCATGACATTTCTCTTTCTATGAATAAATCAAGAGTAAATCTTTTACGATTAAAAAAATAAGTCACTTTACGTGAAAAACATGTCACTGTCGGAACACCCTTTAATTTTTAGTAATCGTCATAGCGGCTATGGCAATACATCGCATCTTCTGTGCAAATTATAAGAGTCTACCTATTAAGGTTCAAAAAATAACGTGACGTGATTTGCAGGTATCACGTCACTGTCGGAAAACCCTTTAATTTTTACTGTTCTTATAGGGTCATAGTAATACACAATTTGTAAAAATTTCAAGAGTCTATCTATTATGGTTAAAAAATTAGGCCTTATACATGCAAATCACACCACTGTCGGAACACCCTTTAATTTTTGAGTTTAATTTTTTAGACTTGTTTATAAAGCGAACTAAGTTTTAATTACTGTTTGAAAATTTTTGGTGTATGCTGTAGGAGGCATACACTTCGAGAAATAAAAATATGTTCGTGAATATCACCTATCTATGGGAACACCCTATAATTTTTAATATTTGTTGCTGTAGCGGCAGCAGCTATACATCATCTGTGAAAATTTCAAAAGTCTACTTATTATGGTTCCAGAGATAAAAGGCGCTGACCGGCGGACAGACGGACAGACAATGTAGCGAAAACAATAGGGTTACCCTTTGGGTACGGAACCCTAAAAATGAAATAAAATACTACTACTACCTGACTGATAGGCTATGCTATGCTGACCGGTGGTCTATGCTGATTATTAAAGCCAAGGGACCTCCAGATTCTTTTCCATTTGACAAAAGGAGTAAGGAGGCAAAATACTAAGGACGTAACTCACATGGAAGGCAGTCTCAACGCTGTTTAAAAAAATGATAACAAGATTTTTTTTTAAATTTTTGAAAAAAAATTTTAAAAATTGTCATTTCACTTAAATTTATTCGATTATGTCAAGTGAAATTTTGCACGAAATAGGCCTTTAATACCTGAAAGTAAAAAATATCTGCAATTTTATAACTCCTTATACGTTCCAGTACCCCCATGTTAAAAATACTGAAAATATTTAATAAATTTTAATATCAAATGTAATAAAGAGATCAACAGCATTGTTAAATTTTAAATCCTGAAAATCAAACAAATAAAATTTTTCGAGACTTAAAGCTCTGTACAGACGGTTGTCAGATCTTACAATACATATTGGCAGACCTAACATTGTGCTGACACACAATTGTCACATATCTGCCAATATTGTTGTTAGTTTAAAGTCTGACAATGCTTTTTCCGACAATATTGCCAGACAACAATTGTAAGTTCATACGATTCTTAGACGTTTTCTGTATATTTTTCTGACAATATTGTAAGATCTGACAACCGTCTGTTTAGAGCTTAAGTGTTTTACAGAAACTTATGAAAACTAAATGTTGCTGAGCACTGCCTTCTATATGTTCTATGGTGCTAAGATCTATTCTTTTATTACATGTTACATAATGGGAGGTACCCTAGGTCTCTAAAAAATTTTGAGTTTTTTGGACCACCCTAATGGATATTCTTTGTGGTCGTAGTTTCGGCCATAAAAATTGAATTTTTTTTGGACAATCCTAATGAAGATGCTATGTGGAAGTCGTAGTCGTCTCCAAATAAAATTGAGTTTTGGACCACCCTAATGGAGATGCATTATGAAAGCGCTAAGCTCCCAAGAGAAGTAATAGGAAAAGAATTTTTCTAGCTAAATAAGAATTATTTTAGTAGCTTTCAATAAATACAAACAAAACTTTGTCATAATTTCTAACCATTTATCATAATTAAAAGATGATTATTTAAATTTGCATCTAAAATAAAATCTTTTATTTCCCAATATACTTTTTTCATAATCTTTTTCTTTTTCCACTTTTAATCAACTGGGTATTGATTTAAATTAAAAAAAAAATAAATTTCTTGTTTTCGAATAACAGCGATTATAATTGCAGCTGTCCATAGAGATGAATAACAAATTAGAATTTCCATTTTATCAATCACTCGTTCGCTTAGTCAAATATAATCTTGGCGCGATGAGAATTGGAAAAAAGTTTTATTTAATTTAAAACAAATTTGTTTATCAATATTTCGTTTTGGAATAAATTGAACGTAAAAATTTTTTTAATGGAATGAAAATATATTGTCAAAAATGTGAGACAAATAAAAAATAATATACAGAAGTTAAGATATGGAGCAAGGTATATTTATCTTACTAGGTAGTGTCGTCCGCCCAGCTGATTTAGTAGTTCGACAAGTAAAAAGATCTATGTGTTCAGAAATTTTATTGTGTAGAAGTGAGAAAGCAATAAAGCACATACACGCCTTCTCAATTTTCTTATATGTTTTTTGACATTTCAAACTACAAAGCAACAACAAAATGCCATGTTGTTCTTGTATTGTTGTATTTGTTGTGGGGATGCCACTACCTAGTAAAATAAATATACCTTGATATGGAGAAATGATAAGTAAGAAGCCAATGTTTACACGAAAAAGTTAAATATATCAATTTATTCAATGTAAATGCAATGTGATTGCAATAGTCTTTAAAGGCAAGACATTCCTTTCTTTAAGGCGCACATGGGGGTATTTTGACAATATTGCTGGACATAACGATTTTTTTTAGTTTATATTCGGTCTGAAAATTTATTGAGTGGCCCTAGAGTAAAGAAACTGGACAGAAAAATCTCTCATGGTCATAGGCTGTTAAAGCTGGAAAATAAGAAAAATCGGACCCAGGCGAAAAAAGTTCCCCTTAGAAAAAAAAAAAAATCCTACCTCTGAAAAATTAATTCTTTTTAAAGTTTTCCCATATTTTTTTTAGCAAATGCAACTTTTATGGTCAGCGAATGTTTAAAAACCTAAACTTGAACACAGGAAATTCTAAAGGGTTTTTTGTTCCGCCCCAAGATGTTTGACATACACCGTTTTCATTGGCAGGGGGAGGTATCCTACCAATCCCACTCCAAAACATATTAATTTTTAAGCTTTTATATCGAAGAGAAGTGGTCTGTGCCCACCACTTCGCCAGTCTCCATATTATGCTTTGAAACGAATCCACTTTAAGACTCTTACTTTTATAATGATTCAGATATGTATTTACTTTATATAAATGTACCTAATCCTGGGTAATTGCTCAGAAAGGATTTATATAAAATTCTAAAATTTATTAAAAATTCTAAAATTATTGTAGAGTTAAATGTAAATAATATTTTATATTTCCCGCTGACAAAAATAAAAGTTGCTGCCAAGTTTTCTGTACTATTGTATCTACTTACTGGGTGTAATTTCATGTCAAATCAACCAAAATAAAATTGTTTTCAAATTTACCATTTCCGATTTTATAGAAACTTTTGTTGCTTATATTCTTTGACTTTTTGAAGCCAAATATAATTTTAAAAAAATTCTATCTCTTACAGTTTTTTTTTAGCTATAAAGTTATCAATATAGGAAAATACCGCTTTTGTGCATATGAGCTCGAGGATTAAATATATTCTTATTCCAGTTCTATAAGCCCTAGGAAGTTGAGTAATAGCTCATTTTAAAGGGCATTTCATACGCTTTAATTTGATAATAATCAATAATATAAATATAAATAATATAAATATAAATAACAAAAGTTTCAATAAAATCTGAAATAGTCATTTTTAATGGCGGGTAATTTTGACGTGGAATTACCCTATTCTTTATATTCTCTTGGCAAAAATATATTTTTACGAAAAAAATCTCGCATATTTGAACCAAAATACTTAGGTACCTCTCTATAAAATTTTATTAAAATTCCTCCAGTAGTTTTTACGTGATGCGAACACAAACAGACAGACATGCATAATATCTCAGTTTTATTATGTGTATAGATAATAATTTATTTATATTAGAAATAATAAATTTTTAAAATTAATTAATTATTTGGGCTTTAGTTCTTAATTATAAAGAGAGAAAGAAAAATTAGACACCAGCAGAGTGGAATACATTTTCTAGACAGCTACGTCCGTCATCAGCACTCTTCGTATCTATCTACAATGTAGTTTCAATTGTTATTAATTTTCTGTTTAAACAAACTTAACAAAGAAATAGAATATGACAAATTTTTATTTTTATATTATATTTCATAGGAGAAAAGCAAACATTTTTTATGTTTTTTTTTTATTCTCTTTATATACTTAATTTATTAATTTAAAAATTGTTCAAATAAAATTTAACAACAAATTTAACAATAAATTTTATTTAAAATAATAAAAATTTATTTATTTAAAACAACTTAATCGAATGCAAGATAAGCATAAACAGAAAAAGGTAAAATTTGCAAAAATCGTAAAAAATGGCGCAAATACGAGCAACGTTCCTTTCTACAGTCTGAAAGTAGGAATCTCAAATTTTATAGTGGTATATAACATTTTTAGGATCGCGATGGCCCTCACTCTCAAAATCCTTTTTACTTTTTTTTGTGACAAAAAAAAAAAAAAAAAATAACAAAAATATCTTTTTTTCAATTTCGAAAAAAAATTTTTATCATAAAAATTTAAAATAGAATTTTTCAAAAAATTAATATAAGTAGCTGTATAGCCTTTCACAAAAAAATCAATACAAAATCTTTAATCGTTTAGCCACAAAAAAAAAATATATTGCAAATCTCTCAAAATCGTATAAAGTGAATAAAAACACATGCGATTTACTCAACTTTCCTGATTTAAACACGGTCCCAAAATGACAATCCTCAAGCAAAAGCCTTGAAATTCACTAGACGATGCAGAATTTTATTGGTTCGAGCTGCTTACTGTCACTTTTATAATTCTTAAATTAATTTTTGGCCTAATGTCTGGCTAGATTGGCAAAATATTCCTAATTAATTGTAATTTAAATAAAGGAGTAAAGGCAATTACAAATTATTGTAATTTGTAATTGAATAAAAACAAGTTGATGGTATCAACGCACAAGACGTCCAGTAGACTCGGGCAGACAGTGGAAGTTGAAAACTACAACTTTGAGGTAGTCAGCGATTTTATCTACCTCGGTACCGCCATTAACAAAACAAACAACATCAATAGATGCTACTTTGGACTAGATAAGCAGTTTAAAAACAAGGCCACCTCTCGACAGACAAAAATCACTATCTACAAGACACTGATACTACCCATTATATGGCTCCGAAGCATGGGTACTTGCGAAAGCAGATAATGCTGTGCTTGGAGTGTTTGAAAGAAAAATTCTTCGTAAAATCTATGGACCAATCTGCGTTGGCGGACATAGACATAGTCAAACGTATCAAATTACAACGATTGCGTTGGCTAGGTCATGTTGTGAGAATGGATGAAGATGCTCCAGCTAGAAAGTCAATTCAATACGAACCTGGTGACGGTTCACGCAGAAGGGGAAGACCGAAACTTCGATGGAAAGATTAAGTTGAGGAAGACATCTCGAAACTTGGTGTCAGAAACTGGAGAAGAAGCGCAAAAGATCGAGGCGCTTGGAAATCTATTTTACGTTCGGCTACAGGAACAAATGTTCTGTAATAGCCACCTAAGTAAGTAAGTAAGTAATTGAATAATTTTAATCGAATATTACATGTAATTGTAATTGAAAATTTTCAATTACAAATTACAAGTAATTGTAATTAGAAAATAATCATTACTTTGATAATTATGTTTTTTAAGCTTTAGGTCTTTTGTATACAAATTTTTAAATTTATTTATTTTTTCTGACGATGCTACCCAATGGTGTATCGAAATGCTATATTCCTTGAAACTTCCATTATATACATGTAATTATAATTGTTTTTTCAATTACAATTACATGGAATTTTTAATTGAAAATTGAAAATTACATTTTTTATTTAAAAACTGTGTAGGAATAAATTTCGTTTTTGGCACAAATGTTAATATATTTTCAACGAATCCTCAGCTACATTATTACCGAACAAACTTAGACGCTATCACTTTGTTGGAATGAGAAATTATACAAAAACTAATGATATCTTTTTTGGAGGACCTACCGATTTCCGAATTTTTCGAGGTACATAAATAAAAATTAGTCATCAATTTCACTATACCGAGTATAGGATTTCTCTAGCTTTTAATAGCAGAAACAAACCTATGCTGTCACTTCCTTGTATTTTTTTTCACTGTTGCACTGTGTAATAAAATCTATTAAAAATCTAGTTATTTTTTTTTTTTTTGATCAAATATAAGTTAAAGCCTAAATTGGTATACAATTTCATTCAGTATTTCTCTTTAAAGTAAATAAGTCTGGATTACTGCAATGTGCTATCCCAGCCAAATACTCGCAGTATTAATATTTATTATTATTTTGTAGGGGGTATATATAAACAGACCACTAACTTTATGGGTCCCTTTTGTACCCCCTTCGTTACTCAATGATTTCTGGCCTCCGACTGAAAATTTACGAATACCTTTCTTCCATTAAGTCTCACGCTGTCACTAGCATTGTACTCTCGAATGTATTGATTTTAGACTGGCGACTGCTACATGTGGATATTCTTTCTCATCACAGAGTCTATGGTAATTGATGACATTAGCTTAAGGCTAGGTCTCTACAGCATCTCCATATAATATGTGTTTTCCCGTGGTCCAAAGCCTTTTTTTATGTTAGCCTTTTTCCCAGCACAGTCTGCAGGTATCGTCTTATCATGATTTTTAAATTGGCCAGATAATACTTGAGAGTCAGTGACCTGTACTAACCAAGCTTCTTTCTTGGTCTTCCTGCCAACTTGTAGTGAAAAATTCCAGAGTCTTTGGTGGGAATCGAACCCACAACGTCGGACTTATAGAATAGCACACTACCTAATAGCCCACCGAGCCAACCATTACTCCCAGTAAGGCATCCGTGTTCAATTCGATTGGTTAAGAAACACATCTACAACATTGAAATTTAAACAAAAAACTCGGCTTATCGCAGACATCAAAGTTTCTTCAAATAAATGACTTGTAGTTCCTACTGTACAGCTTTATGTATCACAAATCTTTTGTGATAATTTAAATACTTGACACTTTCTCTACTGTATAAAAACATTTTTGTTTTTAATTAAACCACTTTGCATAATCCCTTACAGTTACTATAAGCCTTTAGATATGGAGAGATTATTTTTTTCTTTAAAAAATATATTTTTACTTTGTGGTATTTTTGTATTTATTACCACCCAACATAAGAATATAATTTTTCAAAAGTTTCTCTTGATATTTTAAGTTTTAATTAAGTTTCCTTTGTTTCGCCTAGTCAACTCAAGTTATTTATTGGTCTCATTTGGTATTTTATAACAGAACTTCACATTTATTTAAAAAATTCAGTTGTTATTTTTTTGTTTCAATTTTAAGTTTTCTTAAAAGCATAAAAAATTTAAATTGTTTAGTCTTAAGAAAACTTAAAGATTTTAGTTTGTTTTATCAAACATTCATAATTTTTTGTTTGCCATGTAATATTCTGCTCATTAACTTTGTTTTTCTGACAGGTTTCTCTAGTTAAAAAATACTTTTTCAAATTATAACACTAACGCTTTTATGCTTTTGTTTTAAATAATTTTCGTTTTTTTGTTTAATTTCTATTTTGAAGACTTCCTAGCCTTTCGTTTTTTTTAGTATTTTTTTTAAAGCTGTTTAATTTTTTATCTATTCCACTGCTGGTGTAAGTTCACTTTTAGTTAATAAAACAACAATACTTCCTGTATACAAAAAAAAGAAAAAAAAAACATAGCATACATTAAGGAGGATGTTAATTTACAAAAAAGGTGCATCCAGATAAAATTAGAAGTTTAAAATTTAAATAAATTTTTATAACAAATAATCAATATTTATTAAACTTAAAATTTATTTATTACTTGCTGTGCCCACACACGTTATGTGCGTTCTGAAAATATTCTGTTCGATTTTGCTTTGAAAGTAATCCACACCAAATTTTAAGACTCTTACAAATTTACTTTATATAACGGTACCCATCGTTGGATAAAATCCAAAAATTTATTTAAAATTATAAAATTCTACAAATTATTTTTACAGTCTGTAAAAGTTTTTTAAAATATTTAATAACAATAGAATTCCACAATGTAAAAATATTAATCAAATAAAAATTTTATTCAATTGGCTATTTGGCATTTAGTAGTTCATATTTTGTCATATATGAATTACTGTTTTATTATAATAAAACAGTAACTCATTTCCTGTGTGTCTGTCTTTCTGTCTGTTTTCGCATCACGTAAGAACTACTAAATGGATTTTAATAAAATTTTGTGAGTATCCTGGCTCCAATAAAGGACACCTTTTTCCGCAAAAATATTTTATTTCCAAGAGAAAGTGGAAAAAAATTTGTGAAAGTATGCAATTTATTTTACCGATTTAAAGGTATTGCATACTTTAAGGCATCTTTTATTTTTGAAAGCGGGATGTTTCCGACACGCTCAACAGATGGCGCTGTTTTAAAATAATGACAAAATATTAATTACTTACTGCCAAATAGCCAATTTAATAAAATTTGTATTTCATTTGTATTTTTACGTTGTGGAATTCTATTATTATTTAAATATTTTAAACGCCTTTTACACAGCTTTAAAATAATATTTAGAATTTTATATAAATTTTAGAATTTTATCCAGGGATGGGTATCTTTATATAAAGTAAATACGTATACGTGAAAGGCTATAAAATTAAGAGTCTTAAAATTTGGTGAGAATTACTTTCAAAACAAAATCGTACAAAATATTGTCAGTACGCCCACAACGTGTGTGGGCACAGCTAGTAAATGAAATAAAGTAAATAAAGGAAGGAAGCGTCTCTTTTGGCAATACTGTAGTTTCACGTCTCATAATTATTTTTAGAACATTTTTGCAGCACCTCTGGTAGGCACGATTTTAGTGCTTTTTAGAATACCTGCTAAGGAGGGCTCTGGGATATATTCTAGAAAATCCTATAAATATTAGAAAAAATGTATGTTGATAATTGCGCAGCTGAGAACCGAACCCCAGGTGTCTCAAGCTAACATGGATGCTTAGTAATTACCGTATTAACTACCTAAGCTATAGTACCCTCAATTAAAGAGATAAGGGTATACCATCTATCCCTGTGTTTTAGTAAAGCATACAAAATCTGATCCTACCAACAACATCAACAAAGGTACAATAGGTTAGTGAAGAATTTGTAGACAAGACAGCATGCGCCAACTATAGAGGAATAAGTCTTCTTCCCATCGCACACAAAATACTTTCCAGCGTACTGTGTGAAAGATTAAAATCTAAAGTTGGCAAGATAATTGAGCCATATCAATGTGGCTTTAGACCTGCCAAATCCACCACCGACCAGATATTCACCTTACGTCAAATCCTGGAAAAGACCCAAGAAAAACAGATCGACCCCTACCATCTATTTGTCGACTATAAGGCTGCTTTTGACAGCCCCATACATTCAAAGGTGTTTCAAGCCATGTCTGAGTTTGGTATCCCTACAAAATTAATACGGCTGTGCAGGATGACCTTAACTGATACGCGATCTTCAGTTAAAATAGGAAAAAACCTCTCCGAGCCATTTAATACCAAACGAGGTTTCAAACAAGGCTATAGTCTATCGTGTGACCTTTTTAATATCCTGCTAGAAAAGGTTATACGGGATTCGAATGTGAATAGAACTGGTACGCTAAACACTAAATAACACATGTTACTCGCTTACGCTGACGATATAGACATCATGGGTCGAACATTGCGAGCGGTAACTGCCACCTTTGAAAAAAAATGGAAAAAGAATCTGCCAAAGTGGGTCTGGCAGTAAACGGCGATAAAACCAAATTGATGGTATCAACGCACAAGACGTACAGTAGACTCGGGCAGACAGTGGAAGTTGAAAACTACAACTTTGAGGTAGTCAGCGAATTTATCTACCGCGGTACCGCCATTAACAAAACAAACAACAGTTTTGAAATAAAGAGAAGAATAATACTGGCCAATAGATGCTACTTTGGACTGGATAAGCAGTTTAAAAACAAGGCCACCTCTCGACAGACAAAAATCACTATCTACAAGACACTGATACTACCCGTGCTATTATATGGTTCCGCAGCATGGGTATTTGCGAAAGCAGATGATGCTGTGCTTGGAGTGTTTGAGAGAAAAATTCTTCGTAAAATCTATGGACCAATCTGCGTTGGCGGAGAATATCGGTGTCGTAAGAACCATGAGCTGTATGAGCTGTATGAGCCGACATTGACATAGTCAAACCTATCAAATTACAATGATTGAGTTGGCCAGGTCATATTGTGAGAATGGATGTAGATGCTAGAGCTAGAAAGTCATTTGAATACGAACCTGATGACGGTTCACGCAGAAGGGGAAGACCGAAACTTCGATGGAAAGAACAAGTTGAGGAAGACATTTCGAAACTTGGTGTCAGAAACTGAAGAGGAAGCGGAGAAGATCGAGGAGCTTGGAAATCTATTTTACATTCGGCTTCAGGAACAAATGTTCTATAATAGCCACCTAAGTAAGTAAGTAAGTGAAGAATTTGTAGCTGCATTATATTTTTTCTTACTAAAAATTGAACCGTCCTAAGCAGCATCTGAAATGAAAATTGTGAAATTTCAAATAATATATATTTAAACCACATTTTACCATCATCAACATCCATGTTAACACACATATTAGGAAGAATAGTTGGCAGTGCTGGTAGACCATGTTGACAGTGTATGTAAATATAGACAAAAAGTTTATTACAAAAAAGAAAAGGAACAAAAAATTAAAAATAAAATAGTTCGTATGTATACAATTAGATGAATTTGTGAAGCAGGCAAATATTTTGGTTTAATAAAATTAAGAAATGAAGTAATTTTAAAGCATAAATTTGATAACAAAAAAAGCTGAAGATAGATGTAGAAAAAGTGTTTTGTAGAAAGACTATACAAATATAAATGGTTTTAATTTGGATGAACGGAATATTTTCTCTGCGGTTATTTAGGGAGACCGTAATCAAATCTGCTCTACATTTTATTTAATTAATTCTAGTTTTGGAGTTATAGTGTTATTTACAAAATGAGGAAGTTGCTCTTAAAGTATTAGCACAACTTAATAACAGTTAAGCACAGCATTCGATGAGGTAAACAATTATAAAATTCAAAATAAAGTTAGGTTTGCTTTGCAGCAAAAACATGCTTTTTTGAAGCGGTTAATTGGTTTCAGAGATATCTATCGAAAAAGTAGTTCCGAAAAAATTTAGTTTTTAATGCAAAATTATCTGCGAGATGGTTAAGAAAATTTTCGCTTAAATTAAAAGTAATTTGATAAAGTCATACAAATATCGTTTTTTTTCGAATCTTTTTAGTAGTTTACAAGATATCGAGAATGCTTTGTCACAAAACAATATTAAAAATTTATAATTTTAACATTTTTGTTATTTTCTTTTTTGAAGAAAAATTAACCTTCTTGACTATTTTCATTTTTGTGCGACACATTCACATTTCTCGGTCTCTCAGACCGATTTCAAGTATTTCTCGGTATCTCAAAACTATTATAAAGTTTTCAAAACCTGTGTAGTGGTCATATTTAACAAACTAATCTGAAATACCTGAAGTAAGAAAAAAAAACCAAATTAAGATTTTTTAGCTCACAGCATCAATTTATATTTCACAATAATTTGGCATTTTTGATCCTAGACCTAATATAAAAATAAAAAAAAAATTCATTCACAAAACACAACATTTATAAAAAGTAAACAAAAAAATAAAATGACTTAAAAAAAAACAGGAACACTAAAAAAAATAATTTCAAAATGCTTAAAATATATGCCTCATTATGAGGTTCGTCTTTGTAAATTTCAATCAGTCGTTAGAGCTTGTGGCTCGATTCAGCGTCCTGTAAATCTTCAACATCACTTTCCTCTGAGTCTTCTTGTTCAGTATCAGTGTTTGCTTCATACACATCAATATTATCTTCGTATTCAGTACCACTTTTCACATCAGAATCTAGATCTGAATCGATTACATTCAGATAGCTCTTATGCGCTCAATATCTGCCATATCTAACGAAAATCTCACGATAATTAACTTTGAACATAATTCTTTTATTAAATCATATAAACTGATCTCTAATTGTCCATTTTCATCTAAAAATTTCCAATTTAGCAAAACCAGCTTACCTATCGAAACTTAACACTTAACTATAAGTCGGTCTCACAGACCGTCTGATGAGCAATCACCGGTACAACACTTTAACTCAAATGCACTTGTTACACTAAACGTTGTATAATGAGAAATAATGAAGATACTGAGAGAATGATGGTGTTGCAATTTTTTGTTTTCGAGAAATTAACACAAAAGTGATTCATCGGTCTCACAGACCGACGAAATGGTCAGGAAGGTTAAATAGGAATAAAAACCTGTTCCTTTTTCTTTACACTTGTATTATAATTTCATGTATCATGATGATGAACTTTGATCAAAATGTTTAGTGGTATTTTAGCAACAAACTCACTGTTTGTAAAACTGACAACTTCATGCTCTTGGGTCTTTAAAAAAAAATATATTTTTTAATTCCGTTTTTGCTGTTGAAATTAGTTGTGTTTTGGGGATTTTCCAACCATCATGAAGCTCTTCTTGTGCAGCATAAAATGTAGGAAAAGTATATTTTAAAACATACAGAACACAATTGGATACTTTGGCAAAAATTTTATAATTTTTGGTCGCTCAAAAACGTAAACTAAGAAAAGACATCTGTGTAACAATTTTGCATGTAATAGAATAGAATAAAATAAAAAATAAATTATGCAAATAATCAGTTGATGTTGGTTTTTAAAGAGAGTAAAATAACTTTCTTCCAAGTTGTTTTTTTTTTTCTTTGTAAACTTTAGCACAGTTTTTAAAACCAAGCGAGACAGAAAATCTTTTAATTTAAATGTTTTAAAAAAGTTTTTATATATTATGGTTCGTTCACCGTAGGTGACAGTGCTGAAATATTATTTTAAAACCTTTTGAGGTAAACATATATGAGGTGGGTTAAAAAAAAAAAAAACTAACAGATATTAAACATTCAAAAAATTCAGTTAGAGACTAGCTGTGCACACACACGTTGTGTGTATCCTGAAAATATTTTGTTCGATTTGTCTTTATGACTCTTAAGTATTTACTTTATATAAAGGTACCCATCCCTGGATAAAATTCTAAATTTTTATATAAAATTCTAAAAATTATTGTTAAGCTTTGTAAAAGCTATTTAAAATATTTTAATAACAATGCAATTCCACAAAGTAAAAATAAAAATCAAATACCAATTTTATGCAATTGCCTATTGGGCAGTAAGTAATTCATATTTTGTCATACAGTGGCCAAAAAAAAAACTATTCGACATAAGCCCCTAAGATTATATTTTTTTTTATCAATAAAAAGCTGTTAAATGTGAAACTTAATGAAAGGAACTTACACAATGATTTATTAAGGAACAAAAAAATTGTATGCAATACTAAAAAAGAGGTCACAAAAAATAGTACAAAAAATTCATGACTTAAAAAATTAATAACAAAAACTGAACAAAAAAAGTATTCGACTTTGGCAATATTTTCAATATATATGTACATATAACATCGTAACTTTAGTAGCGAGTTGCTTTTCCTTGGCGGAGTATGACTTCTCTTAAACGATCTGGCATAGACTTTACCAAGGTTTTGTTTGGGATCATTGTGCTGATAGAATTTAAATCTATTTGACAGACCCTATTTTTCTGCACTTGACCGTAAATTTTTCTTCAGGAGATCAATGTATTGGTGGTCCATGATCCCATCAATAAATGCTAATTTACCCACACCTGATGCCCCCATACATCCCCATACCATAAAACCACCACCACCATGTTTCACAGTAGGTACCATGTTTCTTTCTTCCACTTCTGTGTTGGGCTTACGATAAACCAAAACTTTGCCATCACATCCAAAAAGGTTATATTTACATTCGTTAGCAAAAATTACATCCATCCAGAACTCTATAGGCTTATTTACGTGTTCTTTCGCAAAGTCTAATCTTAACTTTCTATTTTTTTTTTTTTTTTTTTTTTTTGGAAATGTGTGGCTTCTTCCTGTCTGATCGTGCATGGCAGTCATATTTTTTAGGACATTCCTTATTGTTTGGTAAGTAACAGTTACGCCTATATGCTCCTCAGTGAATTTTGGTAAAATGCTAGCATTAGTTTTTTGGAATTTTCCTCACTTCCCGCACGATTCGCCGTTCATCTAATTCAGTTAGCTTGCATGGTCGGCCAGTCCTTACCTTGTTTAACACGGTGTTTTCTGACTTAAATTTTTTTATAATATAATGGACAGGAGTTCTTGATTTCTGAACGATTTCTGCTATGGTTTTTTCAGTTTTTCCTAATTTATAATGATGCATTATTAAATTTCTAACATCAAGAGAAGTTTCTTTGCCTTTACGTCCCATTTTCGCTATCACTTGTACAGAAATGAGTAAAAAATTCTTGTAAATGATAAACAATGATCATGTCGGTATTTTTTACCAACAACAATATAAAGTAATAAAAAATACATAATCACAGTAGAAGAAAAACAATGCTTGTCGAATACTTTTTTGTGTTGTAATTTTTGTGCTTTTATTAAAAATGATGGATGAATATTAAAATATTTTTTTTAATATTATAACGGTATATTCTGAAATACGTAATTTAAATCAAAAATCTAAAAAATTTTAAAAGAATGCTAATTAATTTCAATTAAATTCTAACGAATATTTCTAATGTCGCATTTTTTTTTTGGCCGCTGAATTATTGTTTTATTATAATAAAATAGTAACTCATTTCTTGTACGTCTGTCTTTCTGTCTGCGTTCGCATCACGTAAAACCTACTAAATGGATTTTAATAAAATTTTGTGAGGAGATATCTTAGTAACCTGACTCCAATATAGGATACCTTTTTTCGCAAAAATATTTTATTTTCAAGAGAAAGTGGAGAAAAATTAGTGAAAGTACGCAATTTATTATTCCGATTTAAAACTACTTTATACTTTAAGACATCTTTTCGTTTTGAAGGCGGAATATTTTTTGGACACGCGCAACAAATGGCGCTGTTTTAAAATAATGTCAAAATAAGAAATATTAAACAGCGCCATCTGTTGCCCAAGCGTGTTTAAAATATCCCGCTTTCAATTCATATTTTGTCATTATTTTAAAACAGCGCCATCTAATGCCTAACCGTGTTTAAAATATCTCGCTTTCAAAAATAGAAGATATCTTAAAGTATGCAGTATCGTTAAAATAGGTTAAAAAAAATCGGTGTACTTTCACTACTTTTTAACCATTTTCCCTTTGAAATAAGATCTTTTTGCGGAAAAACAGTATCCTATATTTCCGTCAGGATATTAAGGTATCTCCTTACAAAATTTTGTTAAAATCTATTCAGTAGTTTTAACGAGATGCGAACACAAACAGATAGAAAGATAGACAGACAGGAAATGTTTATTAATCATGTTTTTAGCTTAAAAGTTTTGAGCAATTTTTTTGGCTTAAACAAAAACAAATTTGCTTTTATTAATTAATTTAATTTGATTTGAGCAAGTTTTATGTAGCAAAAAAAATTTTTTTAAATTAAGTATATGAATATAGGGACGCTAGCAAAACTAAAAATAATAAACTAAAACATAAACACACAAATACTTGTATATACATGTCATATATATATATATATACACAAAGAGTTCTAAATATATTTTCTAAAAAGCAAAAAAAAAAACAACTCTATTAAATAAATTGCTGAAAAATTCAACAACAAGCACACAAACAAACGTGAATATTTCTTACACATCTTAACTTAATCTATCTTAATATCTTAACTGTTTATGCCGCGATGTTGCTGATTTCTAATAGCAAACTTTATAATAGTAAACAAGTCGTATAATTTCAACATAAGCCACCATATAATTTCTGGAGTCTTTAGACAATTTAGTTTAGCAGACATTTATTTAAGTTAATGGTCTCTGCCAAATAATGAGTCTGCTCTGATTACTGTGAGAAGTGGTACTAAGACACAAAAATTAAATCAATATACGAGTATATACATCTTTTTATTGCTTGATACTTAAAGCATCTATGAAATATAATAGCATGTTATTAAGTCTATTAGAAAAAATTATTTTTGATACTTTAATTAACCTTGAATTGTGATATTTTCTATATTTTTATTTATCATAAATTTTCTAGAAATTTTATATTTGAGTATTTTAATGGTTGCTGGCTGCAAACCTTTTCCAAAACTGTATGAAACGATTGATGTTAAGTTTCATTTTAAAGTACTTATTTTGATATTAAATTGATTGTATTTGTTCTGCCAGTAAATAAAATACTGTTGTCATACCTTTCGGTGAAGACCGTCGCACTGGCTGTTGTTTTGGTACGTTTGGCATGCGCTTTCGATGTGAAGACATAATTTTCAAGCCGTGTTTAAAATGGTTCTCTAAGTAAGTTATATGCTGGAGCAGGTCTTTAATTTACGATAGGTCTCATTGGTATATTTTCTTTGTGTATTTTCGGTTGTGCTCTGAGTATTGGTGGTCCTGGGTTCATGTTCATGTATTTGTATATTTTTCCGTTAATAAACGTTTTGCAGCGTTTTAGCAGAGTACGAATTTCCTTCTGGAAGGTGTCGGTAGGATCATTTTTAAATTTTGTACAATTAGTTTGTTGTATAAATTGGTGTGTTTTGTGTATATAGTCTTTTTTGTAAGTGCAAGACGGAAAAAAATTACCATATACGGACACCACTACGTGCTAAAAGACCAAAAAAAAAGTGAAAAATTTCCCGGCTACCTAAACGCTACCTAAACGGTGTTAAGAATTATTCCTAGGAAGTTCATATGTTCTAGAAAGTTGTTTACTGAGATCATAGGTTCATTTTTGTAGTTGATTGTTTTCTTGAATTTTGAACGGTTTGCTATCTATAGACCTGAACAGGGGAAAAAAGGTAAAAAAATTGAATTTTTTTTAAGTTTTTTTGCGATTTTGACCTTGAAGATGAAGTTTTCTTGATTTTATATGTTCACAATTTTTGTTCTTTGTGACAAGAGCTACAACTTTGCCTCAGAGAGTATATCAAAATTTCAAATTGTTTGCAAAATATGAGCTTGACTAAATGATCATTTTTTTGCAAAAATGACATCGAGGCCCCACATCTTTTAGGGCCCATAAAAAAAAACCTGGAGAACTTTGGGCAAAACTGAGAGACAGGAGTCTTTTTTTTTGGTCTTTTATCACGTAGTAGTGTCCGTATATGGTTATTTTGCCATGACTTAAAAAATTACACAGTGTGTTACAGAAGTGTTTCCTTTATCTGCTTTAGTAAGTAGCAGGTCATTCTTCCATTATTTTGCCTTTATTTGTCTAGTAGTTATTTGTTCATTAGGATTTGTTTTTGTTTTATTGTATTGTTTTATTGTTTTTTTCGAGTACGTCGGCTACTTTATGTCTCATGTGTTCTTGGCGTTTAGTTGGTAAGTAATTAATAGTTACTTCGGCGTCTACAATTTGGGTAACAATTGTTTTTTAAATTTTGTCAAAAGGTAAATTATGTTTTAGCCCTTTCTCTATTAGTTTTGTCTCGTTGCCGTTGAATTGTATGTCCGTGAGATTTTTGAAGCGTGAGTAAAATTCTCTGTTGGTGCCGTTGTCAGTCTGTTTTGTAATTTTTCTTTCCATCCGATTGTATTTATCAGTCATCTGATTTTGTATCCTTTCGTGTAAATAGTGTAGAAATAGAGGAAATAAATGGTATATATGCTGTCTGGTCAATAAGTCTGCTACCTCTAAATGAATTTTGTATATTTCTGTGTTAAGTTTGTCTTTTTTAATGTAAAGTGAGCGTATTGCTGTCTTTATCCATGTCAGTTGTGCTATACGTTTAGCTTGTTAAGAAGCGTATGTTTTGGTCGGAATGTTGACTGTTACGTAATATGGGGTAATTTTGTTGTCAAGACATTGTCTATTGTAACGTATGTTTGCGATTGTCTTGTGTAATTGTAGTGTTTTGTTAGTCATTTTATTCAATAGTACCTTAGCTTGACTAGCTGTGTCTGCTATTAAATTGTACCATTTTGAAAATGGTACCGGCTTGAAAATGATGTCTTCACATCGAAAGCGCTTGCCAAACGTACCAAAACAAGAGCCAGTGACGACGGTCTTCACCGAAAGGTATGACAACAGTAGTTATTTTGATTTTAAGGTTTTAAAAAAGATAAATAACTAGATTCAAATCATTGGAAACAAAATATAAATCAGACTATTTTCTATGCATTTCTAGCTGTCGCTGATTTACTTAGTATGCAATGATCAAGCTATAATTTTACAACAACTTAAACATTTCTTTTTTGCTGGATATTTTAAATAAAAACTTTAATAATTTATGTTAGATTTCTCGCATTTTTTTAGTCATTTAAAAAAGTTTTAAATTTTTGGTCTCAGTTGTAAATTAAATTATTGTATCAACTTTCAAGATTTTAGTTATAATTGTGAGGAAAAACTTTAATATACTTTGGTTTTCATTTGTTAATTTGATCAAATCATAAAGCTAATAGACGCCTGAGAGTATGCCTTAGTTCTGTTAGTGTTAATTTCGTTACTGCTAGCATTTCTATTACGTTGGTTTTTTTTTTACTTTATGGCAAAACTTTAAAATTGTTCTTTCAAAATTATTCTAATAAAAGACTCTGCAGTATGAATACGTAAAAGTTTATCATGAATGTTTCTATTTTGGCCTTTTAGAATTTAGCACACAAACTTTTAATGTGTGTTAATTTGTTCATAGGAGAGTTTGTATTTAGTAACTAATACAGTTTAAATTCTGCTAGTACTTTAAGCTAATTAGTTAATTGTTCTGTGGAAAAATGAAGGCCTTTTGGAAGGCCTTATAAAACAATCAAAATTATTTTCTACCCCGTTTTAATACCACTTTTTTGTCTCTTGTAAGTTCTATTTATCTGTAGTAAATTTAGAAACAATAAATTTATTTGGATTTGGAAAATATTTTGAAAAAAAAAAAATTTTAATAACAAAGTGCAAAAAATAAGAACTTTTTGAAAAATACACGGCTTTGATAGTATAGGTTTTAAAGGGTAGTAAAACCCTAAACTGATCTAGACACCTTAAATGGCACTTTCTATTTTAAAAACGGGTGTTTTTCTTTATCAATATACTTCTCAAATATACTTCTCTTTAGTCGAATCATATATAAGAAATGGAATATCGGCTTGGCGAAACTCTTTTTACTGCAAAAGCCTGCAAAGGACACAAAATCACCTACTAAAGATATTATATAAAAACCAGATCAACAATCAAAACTTCACTTACTCCCGCCTACATACTCAGTCCAATAACAACGACACAAGACACAACAACATTAGGTACAACAACACTCGCCCAGAAACACTTAATATGCAACCGTATGAACAAACTCGAACTACCAACAGTAACATAGCTATCGAAAATCTACCACGTCATCTTAATGTATTAAGCATCAAGAGTATATAAGTACTCACAGTGTTGACTGACCTAAACAATCCCCAAATATTGCAACCCATTTCTCATCAATACAACACACGACTACATTCTGAAAGCAGACTTACAATCGCAAGAACGAAAAACAGCTATGGTGATCGAGCACTAAATGTATTATTGCCAAAAATATATAAGGACATGCCAAGGAATATAAAGGATATTTCAAACGTATCACATAAGAAAAAAATTTATAAAAATTACTTATTGTCCTCGCAATAATAATATTTATACTTTACGAAATAATTAATTAGTTAAGTAGTTATTTTCCCGCAGGCAAGCCACAAGGCTTCGCGGGGTTTAAAAAAAAATTTATAGTCAGCCTTGTTTGTTGTTGTATTTCTGTTGTTGTTTTTCAAATAAAATTCTCAGTAAAATTTCAAGGTAAAAGGTGATCTTAATGAGAAATGTAGGGTGCATAGACATGTTCAGATTATTCTGGAATGTTCACAAAAGTGGTTGAGTATTACCGTGGCCATAATTTTCCATATATTGTTAGTGAAAATTTAAAAGTCCCTGTAAGTTATGCTAAAAAAGTAAAAAAATATTTTTTAATTTTCTTATTCAAAAAAAGTGGAGGAATAAACTTTTTTTTTTGGCATAATATGTTAGTAGAATTTTTTCAGCGAGTCCTCAGCTACAATATTGCCAAACAAATTTAGACGCTATGACCTAGTATGAATGAGAAATTAAATAAAAACCGATAAGACCTTTTTTAAGGGCCCACTAATGTTCAAAATTTTTCGAGGCCCAAAAATAAAAATTGGTCACCAAACTTGGCAAACTGAGTATAGCGTTTTACTACCTTTTGTTAGTGGAATCGAACCTACACTTTAAAGTCCGTGTATTTTTTTGTCACTGATACACTGTGTAATTGACGTTACGGTGACTTCGAAGTATTTCTTTATGATCAAGATAACCCAGCGGTAAAACTTTAAAAAGCCTTTTCAATTCAGGGCTTCTATAAGACATGATTAGATCCTACTCTTGCTACGATCCTCATTTTACCTTACTTCCAAAGAAGAGTGTTTAAAAGGCCTTGGATCTCCCTTCTCATCTACTACATTTTCGTACTTTCCTACTCTCATAGAAGGGAAGTATGATGTTCTGTTCTTATATCTCTGATTTTGTATGGCAAAAACATTTGTATGACAAAAATTAACGAATGTGGAGAGTCAAGTTCATTTCAAAAGAGTGCCTCGATAGACTGCTTGCTAGAACGCTACTTTATCAGCCTGGTGGATGAGGGTTTCATTCCCAAAAAAACAATAAGACAAAATTTACTAACATCCATAAAATAAATTTAAAATCTATAAAAATAAAATAAAATATCGTTTGTTGGTAATCGCATCACTTAAGAATGGTTGCACCTGGTTGGCCACGCCTACGCTTACGCCCAGTTTTGAAGTAGGTAGAGAACCATAATAGGTACATCCTATTAATATCTGTACATAGTTTAGCGAAACACAGGCTGGATTGGAATAGTAGGCGTGAAAATTATTATCGTGTACCTTGAGAACTACCATAGGTAGAATCTTGAAATTTTGTACAAGTAACCCTCATACTAATGTAAATAATAAAGGAAAATACAGACTACATTAGGATAGTGGGAGTGGAACTTCACATACAAAATAAACTATTATTATCGTGTAAATACGCATAATCTAGAAGAAAAAAAAAACAGATTGGAGGGGAACAGTGGGCCATTTTTGTAGCGGCAGATGTAGAAGAAAAAAACCAAAAATTATAATGGCCAAATTGTTGGCGATGCTGACATGCTCGCATTTAGCACCGGCTAGTGCTCGCCGTCTTCGGCTGGTTCTTACCAACTTCTGACCTGGTTTGCCACACAAAAAAAATCATGTCAGACTTAAACAAAATAAAAATTAATGGAGCCCGAAGCAAGCCTGAATCGCTTTCTGCATGCACACACATTAATCACATCCTGGCTGGTGTTGTGCCAGGAATAATCCCTCCCACTAGAGATATTTACATCTCACCATGGCATCTTAGAGTTTGTTTAGATGACCCTGAAAACCCCTCTTGCAACTCAGCTACCCTACTTACCGCCTTGTATATAAACTGAAAATTTTGTATTGAGAATAGCATGATTTTTTTTCAAGTGTTTATTGTATTTTTCGGGGATGGTGTAGAGAAGCGCACCGGGCATAGCTAGAGTTTAAAAAAAATTAGTAAAATAATAATTTTGTTAAAACAGTTTTTTAATTTTTTCTACCAAAGGCCTTATAAATGGCATTAAATTGAAGGCCTTCTAGCAGACAATTTTTGGAAGACCTTCTGGAACACTTGCCAGTAGTAATGGATATATAAGACCAGTCCCGCAATGATAACTTGTGTAAAAAAGATATGTCTATGGCATACGACTAGGAGTCATTGAGCCTACTAAAGAAGGAGTAAAGAGACCTTTATACTACTTCTGTCTACCGCCGGGAATAGAAATTACAACAACTAAAAAATTATTCACTTGAAAGAAATTAATTAAATATTATTTCATAAAAAGATGTTGATTTTTTACTTAAAATAATAACTAAAAATAATATCTCTTCATCCTTTCCCGAAGTCAAAGACATGATTTTTACTACAATTAAGAATTTTTTTTGGCTTTTTCTTAAAACTGGTTATTTCTTTATTTATTTTGTTATTGACTGCTTTCAAATTTTATCTTGTTTAAAGGAACTTCTTGTAAATTAACCTAATTGTTCTTTACAAGTCCTTCAAAAGAAGGATTTTATAAAAAAGGATATGTCAGTTGCATAGCTAAAAGTGAGTATATTGCCTCAGGATTACCTTTGGCTATTAACCGGTCTACCGCTTCATATATATTCGTGCCCATCTCTTGCAGCCAATAACCTGGGATTTTTCAGAGACTGACCTCTTCACCGCTTGGGAGGTCCATCAATGTCCTCTCCAGTGATGGACCTCTTCTTGTCCATCACTGTAGGCTAATCACGGAGTTGTGTCCCTTTCTCAAAATTATGAATTCATGAAGTTCCCAGTAATAGAGAAAATCCATATGGGCAGGCTAGTCGAGTTTAAGAAAGGGGGAAAAAAACTGCAGGTCAAGGGGAATCTAAATTACACTCGCATTATGTTAGCCAGGCTCTTAGCAGAGACAAGATTTACTTTACGACAAGTGCTACTTTTGTTCCTGGCAGCCGAAGGCTTTTTATATGCATAAGTAAGTTAGTTATGCATATAAGCATCGGATTCATCCAGGATATCGTCGTTGGCTTTATCAATAAAATCGGTTGGCTGAGTGATAGATAGCAAGACGCATATAATTCTTTATTTTACTTTTGTTTTAGTTTATAATTTTAGTAAGAGAATAACAATGGACCTTCCGGGTTTTCGAGAGGTTTTGCAATTATTGGCACAACCCTTCTTAACCTTACCTAAAGATATTAGTACTTTTTTTCTAGAGGCATCAAGGCGTTGAGTTTAATTAGTAAAAAAAAAAATAAAAAATTTTATTGAAAAACTGTTTTTAAAACTGTTTTTAAAACCCAGTGTAAAAGGTTAAAAGTTAAGTTTTCTTCAAAACATCTTCTTAAAAGGGTAGGTAAGCTCTAAAGAGACATGACAAAAATACTGATATACAAGAATATTAAAGTCTTGGATCGCAAAGGCAACGTCGCAAAGGCAACTTGTGCTAAAGTGGGTAAAAGAATTAGGAATGTTTCCATTATATAACTGAGGCCTGCTAGAAGGCCCATCTAGTCTTTCTATTTACTACTTCATGCAGTTTAAAGCCACTTAGGCAAAGAGATTAGGCTGACAAAACTATTTATGGGACTTTTTATAGCCAAGAAAAAAATTTGACAAATGTTTTATATTTTTTTAAAGTTTTCGAATAAAACTATTGCTTGTGTTATTTTTTTATAAGATTTTTAATTTGCAATGATTTTTTTTTTGCGAAAAAGAAAATATTTTAAATTGAGAGAGCATAAGGTAAAATAAACTGCAATATCTTTGGAACACAAAACTTTTGAGATAAAAGAACCCCTTGTGTTTTATGACATTTCTATTATCTTTTCTTGAGAAATAAAAAAAAAACGTAGTTGGTTTTTCTTTCAGTTGTTAATAGACTTTCTTGGCACTGATAATAAAATAGTTTTTTTCTTTCTGCTGGCCCAAGGGTTTCATAAGCTTGTCTATTTATTTCGGAACTTCAGGTAGAGATGTTTGATGAAAAAAAAAAGAGAATTTTTTATGAAATTTTATAACGTTTCTTCTTTTTATCTTGGCTTTTGGTTGTCTATTTATGGTTGGTTGTTTGCGGTCAAACAAGTGTTGCATTAACTATTGTGGTTAGCAGTTTGGTTAAGAGCTTTAAAGAAAGACTAAAAAGTAGAAAATGAGAGATAAAATGAGTTTGTTGAATTTTTGTGAACAATAAACTAAAAGTTGTAAACAACTTACGTATTTTGCTCTTATTAAAGTTTTATTTTATTTCATTTTATTTTTATTATTTTATTAAATTGCATTTAGTTTTTATAAATCTTATGGAAATTGACCATTTCTTAACTTTTTGGATAGAAAATATTTTTCTTTGACAAAAAGTAATCAGTTTGTTCCTTGATTTTTTGGATAAAAGATAACAGAGTGTTATTTCTTATCTTAACTTGGTTGCCTTAACCTCGATATAATTAGTTCAGGGTTTTTCTAGTTAATTATTGCCTCCACATAATATGATTTCCTAAGACGCCTAACCATACGTGTTGGTTTCAATGATGACTGAAATAAATAGTCTAAAGGGGCTAAAGCTGGAGCTTATAATGTAATAAGGTAGCAGTTCGTAGACCAATTCATAGAATATTGCCATAGCAATTATCATAAAAATTAGAACCATTTAATAGTCTCAAAGAGCTAAAGTCGAAGTGTATGTTGAATGAGGCAGCAGATCATACACTAGATTATAGTAGCAATGCCATAGTAGCCATAGCACCCGCTCAGTTCACAGAAAAAATTTTAAAATCATTTTAAATACTAAAATGGTTAATTCAAGCATAAAAATGTTCAATTTTGCACCTCTCACCAGAAAGATTATATTAATAGCAAAATTCTAAAAGTTTAAAAAATTTATTTTTTTTCTAATTAATGTTTCTCTACTTTTCAATTAAAAGTATAATAAAAAAATCTTTTCGATTTGATCAATGTGATAGATTGAATGAATCAACAAATTAATTCAATGAAAATAAACATTTAAATCAATTCAATTACTTAAGTTAATTAATAATGAAATTAAAAACAATAAAGATAATAATTGTATTAAGCAAAATAGTTATGGAGATTTTGATTTGAATTGACTAAAATCTGAAATGAATTAATAATATAGTGTAATTAAAACTAGAACTAAAAAACAATTTTATAGCATATTAATTTTTAAAAAATTTTCATTTCTATGGAAATTATGTGACTAAACAATGTTATGAATTTAGCTCAATTTTGAGAATCCTTCTTTAACCAATCTTAGAATATTTGCATTTGAAATGCACATTATTAACGTAGAATTATATTTTTTACCAATACAAAATAGAAATAAAAGGTGTAGTACATCCATTTTCGTTTAAAGATCATTTTGATTTTAAAATCGTTTACCAGAAGATTGATTGTTTAAAATCTGCATAAATTTTACTGGACACCAAATATAAAAGATAACAATTTATTTATAATTTTAATAATTTATTTTAAGATTTATTTTTTCAGTATAATATACTGTAAATAAAAAAATGATATAATATGATGCTTATTTGTTATTCAAATTCTTCACAGCCAGAAAGGCAATATTCAATGCCATTACTTTACTGAATTTTGTAGTGGAGATCAAAGATTTGTAGGTTGGAGTTCGAATTTTTATTTATAATCTGAAAAAAAAAACGAAACAAAATTTGTGTAAATTGTGATAAAAATATATTTCTCTCAAAAATGTAGTTGTGTATAAGAAAATTATTATATCTATGGCAATAAGGAATAAGTGTTTAAGTCGACTTAAGCAACATTTAATTAACTGGCACAAAATTTAAAGATAAGCTTTTTTTAAATTAATTTTAAAGTTGCTCTCCCACAAAACTAAAAATCAGACTTAAGCTCTTTTTCCTTATTGCCAGAGATATTATAAATTAATAATATTTTTACAAAATGTCTTTATGACTAACTGATATATACTGAGTTTACAACCAACTACGAATTGACCAACTTTAAGCTAACTCCTGAGTAATCAGTAAGACAACCTACTCCGCCTTAGCACCAGTTATTTCTAATAAAATTAATCAAAGTATCAATTATTACTGGTGGAAAAGTAGTTAGTAGTTAGTAGTTAGCTGTATGTATGTATGTATGTATGTATGTATGTATGTATGTATGTATGTATGTATGTATGTATGTATGTATGTATGTATGTATGTATGTATGTATGTATGTATGTATGTATGTATGTATGTATGTATGTATGTATGTATGTATGTATGTATGTATGTATGTATGTATGTATGTATGTATGTATGTATGTATGTATGTATGTATGTATGTATGTATGTATGTATGTATGTATGTATGTATGTATGTATGTATGTATGTATGTATGTATGTATGTATGTATGTATGTATGTATGTATGTATGTATGTATGTATGTATGTATGTATGTATGTATGTATGTATGTATGTATGTATGTATGTATGTATGCATGTATGTATGTATGTTTGTATGTATGTATGTATGTATGTATGTATGTATGTATGTATGTATGTATGTATGTATGTATGTATGTATGTATGTATGTATGTATGTATGTATGTTTGTATGTATGTATGTATGTATGTATGTATGTATGTATGTATGTACATATGTATGTATGTATGTATGTATGTATGTATGTATGTATGTATGTATGTATGTATGTATGTATGTATGTATGCATGTATGTATGTATGAATGTATGTATGTATGTATGTATGTATGTATGTATGTATGTATGTATGTATGTATGTATGTATGTATGTATGTATGTATGTATGTATGTATGTATGTATGTATGTACAGTGGCACAGAAAACTCTTCATACCCCCTATTTATTTTAATTCTAAGAAATATAAGAAAGATGTAAAAATTTCCTTTTAACCAAATAAATTGTCCTAATGCCACAGGTAATAAATGAGGATAATAAAATTAGGGTTCAATTCATTTATTAAAAAAATCAGCAAATAATAATTTTTAAGGCACAGAAAAGTCTACATACTGCTAGCTTAGAAATGCTAATATCAATTATGCAAAATAAATAGTGCTACCAACTTTTGTCAGCTCTTAAGAAATTCATTACTATTTTAATCTCATTTTCTAATAATATTTTTATCACAAAAGTTAATAAAATTGACAAAATGTGCGAAAAAGGAAAAAATATGTTTGGAGATGCGAATGCTAAGGTACCTCCTCACAAATTCTTGTTAAAATCTATTCAGTAGTATTTACGTAAGCGAACACAAAAAAAACACACACACAGACAGACAGCCAGGAAATAAGTTACTATTTTATTATATGTATAGATATAGATACAGATTATTTATGTGAATAAGTGTTTTATATGTTGGTGTTTTTTTTATAATATTATATAAGAAAAATTATTTTCTCTTTACAATACGTAACTAATTTCATTACGTTGGGTGTATCTGTTTACAAACACTCTCAAACATTTCTTGGTTCACTGTGACTATGAAATTCTGCTTTACTGAAATCTTAATTGCTTACTGCCATTTTGGCAATTAAAAAAATATAAAGTTTTACACCTTTGCCAGATTAGGCAAAAATTGTTTGGCAGCTTTGCATACACTAAAAATATATTCTCTTTGTCTTTTCTGCAAAAACTTTTCCTCTGGGAAAAAATGATTCTGATATTAGTAGTCTCGTATAATAAAATTTTTATCTTTTACACATAGAATCATTTACACGTATGATACGACACAGTAAGTTGTTATACTAAAAAAACCCAAAGTTGAAATTAATGAAACTCTACTTTTTAATTATTTTTGTCGTTTTTTTGTTTATTGGGACTGCAAAGAGATTCACCCAAAATTATGTTCTACAAAAATATTTAAAAAAATTATAAATAGTTAAAATATTTTTTATCATATACAATGAAATTTTATAATCAAGATTAAGTTCGTTTTTATTCTCTCTAAGAAAGAATTAATTAAATTAAAAATTAGGTGATAATATTAAAGAAAAATTGGGAAAATTTAATTTTTAGACACCAGCACGAGCGGAATGCACATTTTCTAGACAGCTACGTCCGTCATCAGCACTCTTGTATCTAATGTTGGGAGTAAAAATGGGGATTACAGACCTATAGCCATCTTGTGTTTTCTATCGAAAGTCTTGGAAAAACTTTTATATAAACAAATGACTGCATATCTTAATTATAATAATTTGCTTTCTAGTATGCAATCTTCGCATACTAGAAAGCAAATCTTGGTTTTCGCCAGAGTCATAGCTGCATTACGGCTCTTGTGGAAATTAGTGAGAATATACGGCAAGGATTAGAAAATGGATACATTAACTTTTAGGGCTTTTGGACCACTCTAAGGCTTTCGATACTTTAGACCATGATATACTCATTGAAAAACTTTTTTAGATTTACGAGCACGTCAGCTAGACTTATATCATATCTTTCAAACCGATCACAATCGGTATTTGTAAATAATGCATGGTCAGATTGCTTATCCCTTATTAAAGGAGTGCCTCAAGGCTCTATTTTAGGACCTCTTTTATTTTCATTATATGCAAACGATTTGCCAAATCAGCTTTCTAAAAGTAAAATCCATTTATATGCAGATGACGTACAATTCACTCTAAAATGCCCATTGCAAAATATTGCTTCAGGCATATTATATCTGAATGCCGATTTAAACAGAATCTACCTTTGGGCTAGTGCAAATGGACTCTGTTTGAAACCGAGCAAATCCAAATGTATTGTAATATGTAAAAAACGCGTAATTCCCAACTTTTCTGAAGATATTGTGTTAAATGGTGACAAAATTGAAATTGTTCGCACTGCGAAAAATCTTGGTATTACTTTTAATGGCAATTTGACATGGAATGATCATATCAACTCACTGGTTGGTCAAACTAATGCAAAGCTTCGAGCTATCTGGTCCACACAATATTTCACTCCATTAAGAATAAGGGCTTTACTTGCCAAAACGTACCTGATTCCTTCCCTGATGTATGGGTGTGAATTATTTGGAAGCTGTGACACAGTTAGTAAAAGAAAACTGAATGTATTGTTTAATAATATTATAAGATATGTGTATGGATTGAGAAGACTTGATCAGGTCTCCTCTGTTTCTTTTTCTTTGTATGGAGTCTCTGTTTCATAAAATAATAAATAGTCAAATAGCCAGATATTTATTTGAAAAATTACGTTTTTCTAAATCGCCACGAAACCAAAATATTTTAATACCTCGGCATCAATGTCTAGTGTCTGAATGGCAATTTTATGTACATGCCGCTTGTCTTTGGGACAATCTTCCACCTAGTCAATAAAGAAACAGCAATGCTAATAGTTTCAAAACATTTTTATAAAAATTTTATCAATAACTTAATAATAATTACTTGTTCTTATTGTTTTTATTTATTTATTATAATATGTATTTTTATACACTTATGTATTAAGTTTATTTATTTTTTAATTATCAAACTTTGTAACGTAATACGTTCCTGTACTATAAATATAAGACCTAGTCTTGTTGTATAGGAAATAGAAATAAATAAATAAATTGAATGTAAAAGGAGTGTATTAGAGGCTACTTTAACGTACCTCTCAAGTTCTGTCCAGGAAGAATTTCTAGATTTCGTTCCAGGCCCCAAAATGTAGAACGAATGAAAATAAAACCAAAAAATATTATTTTTAAAACTTTGTTTAGCCAAAAACGTCTTAGCCAAAAAACTAATATGGCAAAATGGAGCTAATAGAGGCTACTGAGAAACACTGGACATCACTTTTTAATTAGTATCTTTAAGAAAAATCTGATTAATACAAATTAACATTTAGTTTAGCAGGTTCACGTTCTCAGGAATAATTTACTGGAAGACAAAGTAAAACGATTCTCGCCATTCAGTTAAGATAAGACCGACAATTCTTTTAGAAAAGTTGATAAGCTAGCCCTAAAAAAGCTCTTCATATGATGAATGAAATTACAATTATTTTTGCTCAATGCACAGCTTTATTTTTTTTTGCTAGAATTAATTTTATAAAACAGTGCAAATAGAACACATTAAAGTTTAGAAATTAATAACTCACTGCTTGATGTATCGATGCTTTATAAATATCAAAATAGTATAAGTGTCCTGCTAAGGATTTACTGAACAACGGCAGAGAAAAAAGTTTTTTTATTTTTACAATCGGGGCCATTAAAAGGAATTAGTAGCCCACACAGCCAAGCAATTCAAAGGTATAAGTTTGCAAGTTTCACTAAATAATTTTCTCGTTGTTTTGCATGGTGGGTCCCGTAGAACTACGATAGCCTAAGGGAGGTGTTCGTGAATTTAAACAAGTTAATTTTAGTGCACTAACAAGCCTTAGTACCTCGTGATTTAACATGTCTGCAATATAATTTTTCCATTGAGTTTAGTGCCACCAGGTGAAGTATTCATGATTTTTATTTTCTTGCCGATAACTAAGAAAACTTTTGAAATGAAAAACTTTTTCAATTACTTTAATTGTATAAGAATTTAAAATTACCCTTCCAGCATTTATAAACTTATTAACTTCGATCTTGAAAGAGTCATTATTCAAACAAATATTTTAACACTTTATAAATTTAATTAATTGCTTTTGAACTTTAGTACCAAAAGTAAGAAATTATTTTTTATTTTTTTTAATCAACAAAAGGGCTATAAACAAATTAATAATCTGTATTTAACTACTAATTGCTAAAATCTTGATTAATGAGTTGTTTATATAGTCATTGAATATTTAATGTTTCTAAAGATAATGCAGACATTTCAGTATGAGGCCAGTCTGTTAGGCTAAACGTCAATTTGTGTTGATGAGATTTTTACTTAAGGATAATAATTAAAGTGAAATGACAAAGGAAATTAAAAAAACGGATGTTAATGGTAGTTTGTGAGGAACGTTATGAAGACGTTTGCTTATTATGAAAAATGTTTGCTTGCCTTTGTTAGGAGGCAGGCTAAGTTAAGTCGATTGAACTCTCGTTAACCGATGACCTCTAGTTCTTTTTTTATCTTTTTTTAATATAGACTTAACTGCGAATATAGGAGTATGTAGATATTTGTTTGGTTGGACACATTTTTTCTTCATTGTATTGTAATTCTAATATTGCATAAACTCAAATAACTTAATTCAAAAGGTCGACGGATAAATGTTTGAAGGCAAAGCTGAGACAAAAGCCTCTCTACACATATTTTATAGGATATTAGTGTATTTTACCCGGCGTTGCCTGGGTCCACCCTTAGAGCCCTTCTAAGTGCTTGATTGAAATTATTAACCTTTATCGGTTTTCACTCTCAGAGGAGAAACAATAATAGTTCCGCGACAAAGCATTTGCATGCATCTCAACAACAGCATCACATATCGAGTTCAACCAATCGAGGAGGTGATTAAGGAAAAGCAATTTGGAGGAGGGTATTTTGTTGATATTTGTATGAGAATATATAGAGATGTAAATGCCATGTCTCCGGAACCACTGGGTTGATTACGTGCCTACTTCATACAAACCATCTACAGACCATCCCCAACATACCCTGATATTTTGGCTCAAATCGGTCGATCCGTTTCCGCAGTTAGTGTTCACATC
This sequence comes from Phasia obesa, assembly GCA_949628195.1. Classification (NCBI taxonomy): domain Eukaryota; kingdom Metazoa; phylum Arthropoda; class Insecta; order Diptera; family Tachinidae; genus Phasia; species Phasia obesa. Next base: position 5,456,610 of record OX451219.1, read on the forward strand.
AAAGTGTACACTTCTTTTTATATATGTGACCCGCTCTATGAAAAGGGAAAAGGTGGCTTATGACTAAAAAACAAAATTTCGAAAAATTAGCTGTTAAAGATAAACAATGCAACAATGCAACATTTTTAGACATAAGCCACCTTTTAATAGGCTGGGTCACATATATAGATAAAGTACCTTAAGTTGAATAATTGCTTTAGTGACATGTCATGGAAGCAGTTCAAAATGAAAATCGAAGTAGTTGTTACTTGCAGACTGTTTGGCTGGTAGAGCACATATTATATGAATATCAAGCACTTACTGACATAAGAACATCAGGCAGACATATGTTAAATGTGGATATTATAGGGGATCTATGTCATCGAAAAATGCTTGAAAGAGCTTCCGTGATGTGTAAGATATTCAACAGTTACCATACGATAGTCTGAAATTACTGCAGTAGAGAGTAATGCCGCATCTTAGCACGAAACTCAAGGAAGGTAGGGAGTCCTAAATAACGAATAGGCAGCCTTAACACAACTAAGGATCTAAATCGGTTGAAAATATTTCTATAGAGTAAAGGTGTGCTGTGATATACCCTGTGATATACGTTAATAATAAAAGCCATGGGCCATAGGAAACGCGACGGCCCTAAGTTTACCCTACAAGTTCTAAGCTAGAGATAGATATGATCATATTGTTTTATTTGTTTTATAACTCACACAAAGTATGTGCTCCGTAGTTTCATCATTCAGTTCATAAAGGTAGCAAAGTCGGAGCCAGCCTAACCTTATAAATATTGATAGTGTCTAAGACCACAAGAAACAGTAAATCGTTCCAAAAATAACTTTATACTACCCTCTTATTGAATAACAGCAGCCTTATAGATGTATGTACCTCGAGATAGCATCGTTAAAACCGTTTATACGCATGTGCCCTGACAGGACTTTAAAATTATAGTAAAACTTATATTTGAATTAAGAACAAGTCTTTTGCTTATTTTCATAACACAGTTGGTTTTCCATTAATGAATAATAATTTTTCATTTTAATATATACATACGAGTATGTGATTTATTATAGGGAGATAAGGAAAAGGCAAATATTAACAGAATGGATCTGGATCGCTATCATCTTCTTCAGCTATTTTCGTCACTATTTACAAGCTATTTGCTATTTAAAAAATTTTATGGCAATATTGTAAGATTAGCTTCATTTATTCCCAATTTCCTTCATTAACCTTAATTGAACACAACTCCTTGTCCATGACACAAAAACGAAAAAAAAAAAAAAATAAATAAAAGAAGAAAAACAACATCCCATTATTGCTTAATGACTCTTACATTAAAAGGATTTTATTTACATACAATAACTTTTCAATTCGTTAGAATAGAGAAAATGTTTTGAGATAAAAAGAAAGTTACGAAATTATCTCAGGACATTTAGATTACAATAAAAATTAATGTTGGCCAGCTGGAAACTTCTCATAGTAAAAGTCTTTATTTATTTTTCAAGCACTATATATACACAGGGTTACAAAATATTGAAGAAAAAGAGGAGATATCTGCATGCTGTAAGGCATATTTAAATTCAACTAACTTCAGAAATTTAATTGCACAAAGACTTATTAACTGAACAAAAATGATGCTAGAAGATTGTACAATCTACTTTCACACAGTAGAGTCATTGCAAGCATTTTTGATTAAAATACTAATAAAACAAGTTCTATTCCCTAATTTAAATATTTATCAGTTAAGTAATAACTGTTGATATATTCTATTGTTAAATAATTAGCATAAGATCAACTTAATTTATTCTAAGGGATGTCGCTGTACATTTGACCAGTCAAGGTCACCTTGTAAAAATCTATAGCATATAGCGTTCGATTTCCGCCAAAGAAAAATAGTGTTGTCTTAGTACAAGATAAAAATATAGAACTAATGATTGATGATGTAAATATCCTTCCACTATAACAAATGGGTCTCCGTGCTGTATGGACTGTATTGTAAATTTTTAGCTCATATGCGGTTTTAAATGAAATTTGTGTTGGTTCATCATTTTAAAATTATTAAATTAGATAAACAAAAATTTGAGTCCTTATGAAGGGAGGTTGATTTTGACAAACTGCATATTCTTTGATATGTTTTGTTTTATTTTCCACGCGACAGGAAGATTATTTTCATAAATTTTTGTACATAATAAATTAAATAAAATGCCAACTCTTTCTCTAGATTAACACCTTATTGCTTCCAGAAATATTAAATAATTTGGCTACGGACACAATAGCGGTCGTGTAGTCATGTAGCTATTATTGCGTCAAATTAATCGTTGTTAGGTTGCTGTCGGTAGCTTAATGTCCTCTATGTGTTTAATGCATCAGTGTTAAAATTTGTTTAATTTTTCTAATCGTTTTCATATAAAGATCATTTGACTTCTGTCAGGATGTTGTCGTCTAATGTTTAATGCATCGGTGCCAAAATTTGTATAATTTTTGAGCATATTGAACATTTGAATATTTACAGGTTATAGTCGGTAGCTTGTAGTCGTCTATGTGTTTAATACATCAATGCTAAATTTTATTTAATTTTTGTACGACTACATATTTACAGGAAAAATTATAATTTACATTAAAAGAAATATTGTAGCGTTATTATTACGCTCAGAAAAATATATTTGAATAAGTAACTTTATTTTATAATCACAAGTGTATAAACAGAAATGAAACTTATTTATTGAAGTAAATTTCTTTAACTCAGCAGCTGAAGAAGCTAAACAACGATCTCTAAGAAAATATTCTACTTGGAAACCATGTGACATTTTTAATAACATCGCTAACGCTCTTGCGTCTAAGAAAGCCCGTAAATGGTTAGTTTTCCAGCACAGGTACAAAATCTATGAACCCAACGGGGGACAAAATTCTATACCACAAAAGCACCTCTAGAGCTGAAACCAGTATGTTTGTGCGCCATAGAATTTTTCATTGCAAATTTACCCAGCTTTTCCGATCTGTAATACACACCTCAATTTAGATCAGGTTGTCAACGTGTGATCTAACTACAATTCATCCAGACTATGCATCTTCGGAAAGAATACACCAAATCATTTTGTCAAGAACACATGTGAAAAAAATATTAAATTAATGTACAAATTTATAACTACAAATTGTTTACAAAATCTAATTTAAAACACATTTCATGTAATAAACTTTAGAGTCGAAAGCCTTAGTTGCTAGTTCCCTATTAATATTATAATTTATTTATAATTATATTATAATTATTATTATATTACTAAATAAATAAATATTTAAATAAAATAAAATTTCTCTAATTTTTATTTTGCTTTTTAAAGCAGCAAATTTAAAATTATTTAATCACAATCTCGTTTAAATAAATAAATAAAATAAATAATTTATTTCTGCTATATTTTATTTTTTTTGAAACCCTAAAGCTATTATTACAATACAAATACTTAGTTATGTTTCGTACTTAAAAACTATTGTTAAACAGGTGGTTTATAAATTATTCCATTAACCTAACATACATCCTGTTAGCCGCAAATCTTTACGCAGTGAAAGTATCTTATAAAAATATACTCTTTATATGTTACTATATTAAATAGCTGTTTCCTAAATACAGCATCTTCATTATTTAATGTTATGCGTTCTATGTTATTTAACATCTACTGTTTGCAACACAGAATATCCCAAAATACTGAATATTTTTAAACTTTAGTGTTACGTGTTACTTCAAAGCGTGTAAATCGTTTGAAACGCATAACTTTATGAGGTTAACTTATCACAAATGGAATTAATTAAAATATAAAAAAATTCATTTTAAACGTATTAAAATATTTGTAAGTGACAGTGGCGTATGATGAATATTGAATTATTTGCGAAATTAAAATTAATTATACGCTCCGTATACCAAATAATCAAATTTATTTGTTGCTGTTATTTAATAATAAATTAAAGCAAATTAATGCAAATTAATGTTGAATTAATAACACTGGAATTAATGAAAAATTAAATTTTTTTCAACAAAAGAGTGTTAAATTAAAAGAAATAATTTTTTTAATAAAAATATAAACACAGGAATGTTAGAATGTCTCAATATAGCAGTGACTTGTTGAGTTTATTAGAAAAAGGCTTAAGTGGAATAATGGATGTTAATGGAGTGGATGATAGTGAATTTTTCATATTAAGTTATATGTATGCGTTGTAGTTCATTAAGCGGTGGTTTTTCATTTAAAATTGTTTAAAGATTTTTTTGAAGCTCAACGTTAATTAGTTTTTATGATTCTGAAACTTATATTCAAATATTTTTATAAATTTATAAAATAAATTTATAAAATATTTTTTAAAAATATTTTATAAATTTTCTTTTGTTAAAAACTAAATTAAAATATTGGCTAAAAAAAAAATATAAAAAATAATCATAAAATTTAGAAAAATAAATAAATTTGTAAAAAAAACTACCAACAACCAATACATATAATTCAATATAAAGAGCTTTTTCGCAAAGGCGAAACTAGCGTTGCATTTTTTACTGAATCCCAATGCAGTATTAATTCTGCAACTTATCACTTGTTGGGAGCTCCTATTCCTGAAGGATTATTATTGTTATATGCGTAGTTAGAGCACTAGGTTTTTTACTCTATGTAATGTTGACGTACTGATGATGATTAGGTGATCCACTTTAATAAGAGCATCCATGGCCAGGAAAGTAAATTTTTCCATGGTGAATGTAAAGTTAAACGACTTTTTTTTTCAAAAGACAATACTACCTGTAATGCTTTTGACTTGTTTGCAGAAAACACACAGATCACTTGGCGGGAATCGAATCAATATCTGCCAGACTAATAGACCAGCACACTACCCATCATTATATCGAGATACGTTTAAGTTACTTCCGTACTATGCGGGTAACTTGTCCTGTTAATTACTCAAGGAACTTTTAGCTATATTTAGCCACATTATTTATGCACGGATGATTATTAGACTAGAAATAAAGATCCTTATAATATTAAAGATCCTTATAAGATTTTTTCATTCAGGTCACAGTGTTACCAACGAATCTTTAGCAGCCTCTTGAATTGTATTATCACCTGGAGTAACTTATAGATACCTAAAATCAAAAGAATATGAACTGTTTGCTATTCTTAAGGTATCCTTTCCGTGTTAAGTTTTCTTTTTAGCACGAATATTGTCAGAGTTGCCTTACTAGGGTTCGTGAAAGCAACACGTCGAATATACCAATTCAATTTGCAATTGCTAGATTTCAGGATAACATCCGCATAAAATCTGCACAAAATATCTTCACCAATTAAAGCTTGTAATTGGTTTCAGATTACAATTTAATTAAATAATTAATTGATTCAATTTTCTTTAATTTTTTTTTATTCTGTTTTAAACAAATATAAATCATTCAAAAACAATTATTTTAATTTTTTTTGTTAAAACTAATTAAAACATTCAATTGATGCAAATAATTTATTCTGTGTATATTTAACTTATGTCTTTGTATGACATAAGTTGCCAAGAGACGTCCTAGTTTAAAACAGCCTGCAAACGTCTTCTTTATCGGCTTTAATCTTGGTCAGATGCTAACTAAAAATGATGTGTTTTATCTCAAGCAAGGTTATCCCGTTTAAGGTACTCTCTTTTCATTTACGTATCCTTGCTATCCACTGCCACTTTTACCAGATGATATAATTTAAATATTATCCAACATTTTCTTCTAACATGTAACGGCCTACTACAACTTACAATTCAGACCTGTAGGAAGACTACGAAGTTCATTTTTCGTTAATTTTTCGTAAAGTGATCTGCTGCTGCTGCTGCTTTATACAACCATAATAATGTTAATGCCAATAATATAAATTTGGATTTTGTCCTCTTTAGCAACAATTAAGTATACTATTTTTTTAGATCAAACCTCGCAGAAAGGTTCATTGGATACTTTTATCTTTTACAACATTAAAGACAAAAAATTATACATAAAATTATTTTTCTACGATAAAATAAAGCACTTGTTTCGCTTTGTTAATTGTCATTATTGCGAATCATACCAATCACGATTTTATGTGTCGAGGCATGTTAATTCAGTCATGTTTGGGGTGTTAATCACGCATGAGAGAGCGAATGGGCTTTGTGGAAATATACCATAATACGATTTAAGAAATTAAAGTTATTGCAAAAAAAGTTTTTTCTACCTTTTTTCTGAAAAGAAAAATATGTGAAGCTAAACTCAAGCTATGACAGTTTTTTAGTGGGATACCGAAGCAGACTTTATAAGACTCTTTCTGAACCTCTCTGTTCCTTAATGATTTCTGGTATGCCACTGGTATTTTACGAATACCTTACTTTCATTGAATCTCGTGCTGTCACTAGCCTTTTACTCTGGACTATGGTGATTTCAGGCGACTGGCGATTAATACATATTCTTCTTCATTATATTCTATTATAATTGTTATCATTTGCCTAAGGCTATGTTATCACTGTGGTACAAATAGCAGAAAAGGTGCCCTACCGTCTAATGTGCGGTTTCTGTATTACAGGCGAGAGACCATTTTTTTGTGTGATTCCTAAATTTTAGACGAGCCGCACATTAGCCTTTTTTCAGGCACAATCTCAAGTATTGTCTAATCTCGATTTTTAACTTGGCCAGATAATAGTTTTAGTTTTCGATACATACCACACTACTCTGGTTAATCAGTAGTAGGCACCCATATTAAATCCAAGCAGCTTCTTGGTCTTGGATGAATAATAAAAGAGTTTATGGTGGGAATCGAAACCACAACCCCAGACTGCTAGCCCACAAAGATACCCGAAGCTATGCTTAAGGCTTAAATTAATTTTTTTGGCAACATTGCTATGTTGCTTTGAAACACAGCGCTGTTGTAATATCGTTTATATATTTATATTTCTAATCATTTTTTTTAGATTTATGCAAACAAACATATGAGCAAATAGTAATGGCTAAATATTTGAATAATTGAAAAAAACATCTACCACAAGCAATTAAATAAAAAAATAAAATAAATTATTATTGAAAAAATACACAAAAACAAAATATTACATTTGGGCTTTAATAGTTTTTTTTTCAAATAAATAAATTTCATTTCTAACTAGTGAAGTGTTAAAAATCACACATATAACATATGATGGTAATAAAAATATAAAATATTAAATATAAAATGTAGTTAAAAGCAAAATCATGAATAATTGAAAAATTTTAATTTAAATACTAATTATCCCTGCTAATTTAAATATACAGTTCTTTAATGTTCAAATCCATTAAGTTGTCGGTCGCTAAATTATTAACAGCTGTTTCTTTTTTTTTGTATTTAAACAAGGTATTATGTGTAATTGTAAATTAAATATGCAAATATATATTTAATTGTGTTTTAAACAACTTTGGAAAAAAATGTTTAATTGAAGTGTTGTTAAAATCAGAGCTTTAACAATAAATCTTTAATGTTAATTTATAAAGATATACTTGCAATTATGTATAAAAAAAAGTGAAGTAAACGGAAATCGTTAACAAAATTTTATATAATTATTTCATTTACTTAAATAGTGTTTTTAATAGAGCGAAATTATACAATTTGTGGTAAGTTTATTTATTTTACATGGTTAATGCTTTTACATGTTTTTATACGTTAACATGGGATAGTTAATGTAACTTTACGCAATTATGGAATAAGGAATCACGTCTCTGTAGTAAAAAGTATTTATTACAAATCATATTGAGAATATTTACAGTCGTGTTGGATTCTTGTTTGCTGAAGTTGTATCTCGGGCAGGGCCGCCCCAAGGTTAGTAAGAGCCCGGGTCTATATTGTGATCTGGCCCCCTACACAATTAATTGGTCTAAATAAATTTATATTTCTCATATAATTAATTTTTTTATTTTATAATTATATTTACAAAAGGTTTACATATTATGTAGTAAAAATAACAAAATATAAGAGATAGAATTTTTTTTAATTTATATTTTAATTCAGGATATCAAAGAATGTAAATAAAAAAAGTTTCAATGATATCTGGAATGGTAAACATTAACGTTTTATTTTTTCCCCATTTTCTGCACAACGAAGCTGTTTTGGATAATAATTATTAGCCTTTACTGACAAGGGCCCCTTAAAAACTAACACCTTAAAAACTAACTCGAACTCTGGCCAAGAAGATGGATCCGTACTTAGCAAGCCAACAGTTTTAGGAGAATAAATTAATATTGTTTTATCAGCTTTATTCTGATTAATATCGTCGTCATTAGAATCGGAATCTGGTATTATAGTATTAGTTCACTGATGACAGCCGAAAAACTAGAAGGACCAAAATAGGAAGTGAGCTTCAGGACCTTCTTAAGAAGCACTTCAGTCGTTGCCTCCTCTTCTCTTACTAATTGAGTCTTTGTGCTACAGACAGTTTTTTAAACATGATGGTAAAAAATTAAATAAAATAAAATATTAAATAAATAAAATATTCAATATTCGTGCTCCTATCCATAAAGCCGACGGCATTATTTCTTTCTCCCCTACACAAGTTTGCGTCCCCTTTATCGTGGCGCCCGGGGCGATTGCCCCGGTCACCCTACCCTTGGGGCGGCACTGATCTCAGGTATATCTTAATATCAATAATTTTATTAGCTTGACCTGGTACATTTTAATCACTATCTTCAATATTAAAGCAATTTATCTTACTACTCCCAATTAAACAAATATTGTAAAATTTGGTACGAAATTGATGTTACTGTGACAGGAAAATCTTCTGATAGTTTTAACTTGCTATTAAAGCTGATGAAAGCAGCCGGTGGAGTTTCTCTAAGAGCAGCTTAGATAAACGAAGTGTTGGCTTTGTACTACAGATGCTGCACAGTTCTTTGTTTCGCTGATGGAAGCAGCCGGTGGAGTTTCTCTAAGAGCAGCTTAGATAAACGAAGTGTTGGCTTTGTACTACAGATGCTGCACAGTTCTTTGTTTCGCTGATGGAAGCAGCCGGTGGAGTTTCTCTAAGAGCAGCTTAGATAAACGAAGTGTTGGCTTTGTACTACAGATGCTGCACAGTTCTTTGTTTCGCTGATGGAAGCAGCCGGTGGAGTTTCTCTAAGAGCAGCTTAGATAAACGAAGTGTTGGCTTTGTACTACAGATGCTGCACAGTTCTTTGTTTCGCTGATGGAAGCAGCCAGTGGAGTTTCTCTAAGAGCAGCTTAGATAAACAAAGTGTTGACTTTGTACTACAGATGCTGCACAGTTCTTTGTTTCGCAGACAAAAACTGATGGTCGAAACAATTTCTCATTTATTTTTCTGCACAAAATTTATGCTCTAGTTATACAAATCAACAGATATACAGCTGGCCACTGCCATGAAGCAATAAAATAGATCATTGCATGAGTACAAAAAAACAAAGCTCATAAGACGCTCATAATATTCACTTCAATTAATTTCTGTTCATGGCACACGAGCAAAGATGAGTAGACAATAATAAACAGCGAAGATCAATGAGCTAAATGTGATGAGAAAATAAAGTTTCCATGTTGAAGTTTAAATAAGTATGAGGTAATCGTGAACAAAAAAAAAAAAAAACTTGGGCGAGTTCAAGAAGTTTTTTGCTTTGAATGAAATACGAACACAGTACGAGTGACAAACAAAAAACACAGAGTTTTTGAACAACATTACTTACGTTCATTTTAAGGTCTTCATTTCTTAAGAAATACAAAAAAATAACATTATTGCTAGCAAATCACACTAAGCCTTATACAAATGTTATACACTACACGCGATTATTTCGAACAGGAGATGAGTTAATGATACATCCCTTTGTCATAAGCTTATGAGCACACGTGAACATGAGCAAGCTCATCTAACCTGTTTATAATAAATGAGGAAAATTTTTTCCAGTAATCGCAGTATTTCCTATAGTATATTGATGATATCTTAGACCACAATGTACGGTAAACCATGCCATAGGTATGTTATTTTTATTGAGTGATAGAGATAGTAACTTAATAAATCGCTTTGTTTGTCTGAGCCCTGTCAGAGCTTTCGAATAAGAAAAAAATTCCGATTCGATCCAACAATAAGTTTAGTTTTCTCCTTACCACAGTTAAAATATATGCAATAGAAGAGTTCTGGTTCTATAAATCAGGCCTGTGCTCCTGATTTGTCTTGATTGGTAGAGATTGGTCATGTTGGTAGAAACATGACTGACAGACACATTACTGAGAACCCAACATAATGTTAGTTTGTTAGGAGTACCAAGTTCGTCCATAGCACATGACTATCCCATACCTTAGCTCAAATAAGGTTAGATTTACCACAGCTTGTCTATCTAACATCAGTGGTAATGATTGGTAGATATCGCTCGTGTTGTTAGAAACGTGGCTGTCAGACACATTCGTTCAGTTCATTCAGAGATGTCACATGATTCATGACCATATCCCACACCTCAGCTCTAATGCATGCTAGGAGCTTTTTTTGTCATACATCAAATATCTTTTTATACCGTTTGTTTTCTTATGCCCAAATATTACTAGCACAGATGAGAGTGTCACCATTATCTTGTTTGGAACCGTCAGTATTTGGTCGGATTCTTCGTCTCATCACCTCTAGTTGTCTTAACGGAGCTTATCGGGAATAAGGACTTTAAGATTCTTGTGTAATAAGAGGATAATCGATCCCTGCGGGAGTAATATTTGCAAATATTTACAAATAAAGAGAAGGTTTAATAATGATGTTACGCAAGTGTCCAACTAATATTCGGTTGAGCTTTTATGTACAATGGCCGTGTTCCCAGCATAGCTCCTACGACATTGGTAGGACGGATCTTCCTTGTCCTATTAATTAAGTCGGGTGGTAGACCTTACAAAATAGTGCCCTGGGCATCACCTGTTTGGTCTTCGGCTACTTTACTAGGGCACAATGTCAATCAATTTAGTTTTCGTGAGAATGAATGATATTGTGTGATATCGTGGGACAGGCAGTAAGTAAAATTTGGCCTTATAATTATACTGCGCTTTTAAATGGAATGCGGTTATTTCTGGCATTCATCTTTCAAACTATTGCTGTCAATTTTGTTTGTCCGCCTCCAAAGAGCATAATGTTTCTACTTCCATTTAAGAGTGCAATGTTCCAATTCATAAAAAAGTTATTCACATGAAAATATATTTGTTTATTTACAATGACAGATTTTTATTTTTAAGCTAATTATAAAACAATAATAATATTGCTTTTAAATTCCATTTCAATAATTTCTATTGTGTCAGTCTAATACGATATGCTTTTGTAGGCTTCTAAACAAACTAATAAATTAACATACTAACACTTGTCAAAAAAGTAGCATGCTGTGATTAGCTGTTTGTTTGCTGAAACAGCGTGAAATTGCTAAGGTTTGAACTGTCAACCCCTGAAGATAACTATTTTGTACTTTTTTTTTAAAAAGCTATAATATTTGGTTTTTGTTATTTCTTTAACAAAACTCAAAACAACAAATAGCAAAATTTACTCCAAAACAAGATGAAAATTACAAAAAATATTTTAAAAAGAAATAAATTTATGAGTCCTTAGATATTTGAAATTTGTTGTTTAAATTAGAACAAACAAAATAAATTGACAACAATGAAAGAGGAATAAATGAATAGATAGAATAGGATAGACGTACTTACCTACATACTTATGCATATAAAGAACAACGAAATAGCAGCAGCAGCAGCAGCAGCAGTAGTAATAAAAAAGATAAAATATAAAATTTTATTTAAATTAAACTTTTTTTGTCATGCTGAGTTTTCCTGCTGGTTTTATTAAAATAAAAATACAATTTTCTATTTTGCTGTTATTTTTTCTTTTCCTTTCTTTCTGTGGAAAATTTTATATTTTATTTAATATATTTTTATTTTAACAAAGAGTTAAAGCGAATAGCAATTATGATAAGGTTCAACGACACACAAACATTGTTTTGTTATTAATAATAGAAATAATTTAATTCGAGAATAGTTTAATGCGATTTTATTTATAACAAGAGCTTAAATTCTTGCTTGGAATTTTGAAGTAATTCTCTTTGATTTTTATATGAATAAGAAAATCTACTAAAGTTTATATTCAGTCCATAATAGACAGCGAGATTTAAAAAAAAAAAAAAAACAAATTAAAATGAAACAAAACAAAACAGAAAACAATATAAACAGACAATTATATGTTGCTAGGTTATCATTGTAATGATCTTTATTGTTATGTGTTAAAAATAATGATTATTTTGATTAAAATTCTGACGCATTAAGTGTTTGTTTGAAGGAAAAGAATTTTAAATTTTGTATAAGATATAATGGAGCGATCATTAAGGAATTATTATTAAATAAATATTAAATAAAAATTATTAAATAAAATGTATTATAAAGGCTGTTTTTTATAGAGGTACAGAATTTTAAGTTGGCATTACTTTTCAAGATTGCGACCGACAGCTATCAAGTGATTTATTCTCAGTTTCGTTTGGCAATTCATCATGAATAGACTCACGCCTGAACAACGCTTGCAAATAGTGCAATTTTATTACGAAAATAATGGTTCAGTGCGGAAAGCGTAGCGCGCACTACGTCCATTTTATCGTCCATCAGAGCAGTTAATTCGATTAACCATGGAACGTTTTCGCACCACGTTTACTCTTATTGATAACTCGCATCCCCAGAGACGCCGTACGGTGCGTAGAGAAGAAGCTATTGCTGCTGTAGAGCATAGCATTGAGGAAGACCCGAATGAGTCCATCCGCCATCGAGCACAGAAATTGGATCTGTATCCATCCACTTTATGGAAGATTTTGCAGAAGGATCTTGGTTTGCGTACTTACAAAATCCAACTCGTGCAAGAATTGAAGCCAAACGATCATCAAGTAAGGCGTAGTTTCTTCGAATGGGCCCAAAACGAGATTACTGTTGTTCCCGATTTTCATAAGCGAATTTTGTTTAGCGATAAAGCGCACTTCTGGTTGAATGGCTACGTCAACAAACAAAACTGCCGCATTTGGAGTGAAGGTAATCCTCAAGTGTATGTCGTAACATCGTTACATCTAGAAAAACTGGTTATTTGGTGCGCTTTATGGGCTGGTGGAATCATTGGTCCGTACTTTTTCAAAAACGATGGTGGCCAAAACGTTACAGTCAATGGTGATCGGTATAGAGCCATGATTACTAATTTTTTCATTCCTGAATTGAATAACCATGATGTCCAGGAGATGTGGTTTCAACAAGACGGCGCAACATATCACACAGCTCGTGCCACAATACATTTATTGAAAGACACGTTTGGTGACCGCCTAATTTCACGTTTTGTACCTGTGAATTGGCCTCCAAGATCTTGTGATTTAACACCGCTAGACTACTTTCTGTGGGGCTATGCGGATAAGCCGCAAACGCTTGACCATTTGGAAGACAACATTCGCCGTGTTATTGCCGATATACGGCCACAAATGTTGGTAAAAGTCATCGAAAATTGGACGTCCACATTGGACTACATCCGCGCCAGCCGTGGCGGTCATATACCAGAAATCATATTTAATGTAATGTATTGTAATGTAATGCCGAAGATTATCTTTCGGATAAATAAAATTCATGTCAATCGAATAAACCATCGTTGTTTTATTGCAACTTAAAGTTCTATACCTTTATAAAAAACACCCTTTATAGTGGGTGATTTGTTAAGAGCATTCGGATTTGATTAAAAAAACACTTATAATTTAGAGAAATGTATGTATTTCCGCTCATAAAACGATATAGATAATGAGACTACGGCTCATTATGGTTCATATGCTGCATGCAATTTTTGGCTTACTCTCTCCAACATATCGGCCTTTATCTCACTAATAAATTCTAAAATTGTGGCTTCCAGTGCGCCAACCTTTCCAGGCTTGTTCCTATAGACGTGAGCCTTAAATAAGTTAACAACACTCAACAACACTGTCGGATACAGCTGCTATATTTACCTCTGTCCGCACTATACGTATGAGTATGCCTACGTAGAGGTGCGAAATTTAGTTTCAAGGTTCCGAAAAGCTTCCATGCAAGGTCGGCCAAACCGATCATAAAATGGAAGACAAGAGGTCATAAATGCTGTTTCGATGTGGATCATAAGCATTTCTGATGTTCCATAGAAGAAAGTAATTCCATTAGAGAAAGTAATATGGGTATGGTCTAAGATTTACTAACTCAGAAACGTAATATCTGGCACTAATGTAGATGTATTAAAGGTAAGGTCTTTTGCAGTTGCCCAGGTCAAGCGTCAAAAAGATAACTCAATACTCGGACGTAAAATACCTTGCCTTAACCTAAAAAAAACACATTCAAGCTAAATTTCACTGGAACTGAAAATCTCACTATTTATTCATAATAGAAATGAATATTTTTTTACTAAACTTCCTGCAGTTTTCACTTGTTTGTCCTTTGAAAATTTTGAAAATCACTTCAAGTTGTAGCGAATATATTTGGAAAATACTTCATAAACATATTTTTAAATTAAAATAAAAAACATAAAAATAAAAAAAATATGCAAAACACCAGGAGAAACCTTACAATGACATTAAACGAATATGTTGTAAAAGCCCTGATATTGTCATCGAAAAGGAAAACGACCTTGTGCTAACAACAATGTCAATGAGTGCCAAACTATTTACACACATTGTATTTTACTATTTAATTTGTATGCTGGTAATATTTTTACTATATTATTTCAATAAAGTCTTTCATATGAATAATTTTCTCACTTCTTTCATTTTAATTTCTACTTACACAAGTACAACATTCAACACTTTTAAAACTCATAAAGTGTTTTAGCCGTAGTCCTTTAACTGGGGGAAAAAATCTGCCACATTCCACCTTGTTACACGACGTTTATATAATTTTTAATAAAAAATTACTTTATTTATTTGTAGCATTTCATTTACAATAATTCGTTAATTTACAATACATACTGACCCTTTTTTGTAAATAAAATAATTATACTGGAGTTAAAGTAAAATTAAAATAAATTTAAGGAGTAATAAAAAACTGAATAGGGGATTGTATTAATAAAACTGATTAAATATTTACCGACATTCAAGCTGAAAACAAAAGATTTTATTTATTTATTTTTTTCCGGCTTTAATGTGGTGGCCTGTGATTTTTTTTATGTTAAACCGAAATCGTGAATTATTAAATTAATAATTTTCTGCGAATTGTATGGTTTGTTAATTTAATGAAATATTATAAAGGTATAAAAAAAATTCAATTTTTTTACTTCTTGAATCAGGTTATATTTTATACTTTACACTCAAATTCAGGGAAATATTGATAAATATGTGGTTTTTGTGTCGTGTGCCATATTAAGAAATATTATTAAAATACCTTGTTTGGTATCTAAATACAAAATCAATATATTATTTAATCGAATATACAGTGGGGAGTAGAAAAAATTTTTTTTTTGATTTTTTAAGAGCTTGAGAACTTTTTTTTAAAAAAAAACGCATAAAATTTGCAAAATCTCATCGGTTCTTTATTTGAAACGTTAGATTGGTCCATGACATTTACTTTTTGAAGATAATTTCATTTAAATGTTGACCGCGGCTGCGTCTTAGGTGGTCCATTCGGAAAGTCCAATTTTGGGCAACTTTTTCGAGCATTTCGGCCGGAATAGCCCGAATTTCTTCGGAAATGTTGTCTTCCAAAGCTGGAATAGTTGCTGGCTTATTTCTGTAGACTTTAGACTTGAAGTAGCCCCACAAAAAATAGTCTAAAGGCGTCAAATCGCATGATCTTGGTGGCCAACTTACCGGTCCATTTCTTGAGATGAATTGTTCTCCGAAGTTTTCCCTCAAAATGGCCATAGAATCGCGAGCTGTGTGGCATGTAGCGCCATCTTGTTGAAACCACATGTCAACCAAGTTCAGTTGTTCCATTTTTGGCAACAAAAAGTTTGTTAGCATCGAACGATAGCGATCGCCATTCACCGTAACGTTGCGTCCAACAGCATCTTTGAAAAAATACGGTCCAATGATTCCACCAGCGTACAAACCACACCAAACAGTGCATTTTTCGGGATGCATGGGCAGTTCTTGAACGGCTTCTGGTTGCTCTTCACTCCAAATGCGGCAATTTTGCTTATTTACGTAGCCATTCAACCAGAAATGAGCCTCATCGCTGAACAAAATTTGTCACATTTGAACATTTCGAACCGAACACTGATTTTGGTAATAAAATTCAATGATTTGCAAGCGTTGCTCGTTAGTAAGTCTATTAATGATGAAATGTCAAAGCATACTGAGCATCTTTCTCTTTGGCACCATGTCTGAAATCTCACGTGATCTGTCAAATACTAATGCATGAAAATCCTAACCTCAAAAAAATCACCCATTATTATATAAAGAAACGGTAACCAAATTCATTTCTATTTTAACTCTACATTCTGTCAACTGTTGGCAACAAAAAAAAAAAAAAAAACATGTAAAAGCATGATATTCGGCCATGCTGAATCTTATATACCCTTCACCATAGTAATGTTAAGTATTCCCTTTCTCTGCTATGTATCCTAATTTCACAATAATATACATTCGGTTTTTACTTCTATGATTTTAAATTTTTTTTTTGTAAAAATTTTATCCAAAATTTTTGCAAAAATATACTCGATTAATTTTTTTTTTAATTTTATCGAAATTTATTTGTAAAAACTATATCTATATTGCTATTATTTTTGCAAAAATTTTTTACTTGAATTTTATCGAAAATTTTTTTTTAATTTTTGGTAAAAAATTTAATGAAAAATTTATCCAAAATTTTTTGTAAAAATTTTATTGAAAATTTTTGGTAAAATATTTATCAAACCTTTTGTCCAAAATCTTTTGTAAAAATTCTTTTTAATTTTAATATAGTTTATTTGACCTTTTTAATAATTTGTATTTAATTATTTTTATTTTCAAGCTTTAGGACGTTAATTATTTTTATTTTTATTCTCGAAATTTCGCTACTCCTTTGTGTAGCATCATCAGGAAAAATTCTAAAAATAACGTTATTTGTATTTTTCATAACGTTAATTTTTAAAATTTTTCCTGATGATGCTACACAAAGGTGTAGCGAAATATCGAGAATAAAAATAAAAATAATTAATGACCTAAAGCTTGAAAATAAAAATAACTAAACACATTTTTTTTTTTAATTTTTTTTGCTAATATTTTATCTTATATTGTTTGCTTTATTTAAAAAAAAAGGTTTGTAAAATATTTATCAAACATTTTGTCCAAAATATTTTGTAAAAATATTATTAAAAATTTTTTGCTAATATTTTATCTAAAATTTTTTGCTTTATTTTTACCAATTTTTTTTTTAAATATTTTATCGAAAATTTTTTCTAAAAATTTTGTCGAAAATTTTTAAAAATTCTATCATTTTTTTTAAAAAAATTTAGTTGAAAATTTTATGTAAAAATTTAATCTAAAATTTATTCTAAAAATTTAATCTAAAATTTGTTCTAAAAATTTAAACGAAAATTTTTTGTAAAAATTTATTTTTTTTTTCTTGAAAAAATTTTATGGAACATTTTATACAAAATTTGTTGTAAAAATTTTATTGAAATTTTTTGGTAAAAAATTTATCCATCATTTTATCCAAAAATTTTTGTAAAAATTTTATCCAAAATTTTTTGTAAAAATTTTTACTAAAAATTTTATCGAAAATTTTTTTCGAAAATTTTTACTAAAACTTTAATCGTAAATTTGTAAAATTTTTTTAAAAATATTTTGTAAAGATTTTGTCGAACATTTTATGTAAAAATTTAATGGAAAATTTTATCATTTTTTTTTTAAATTTTAGCGAAAATTTTTTGTAAAAGATTTATCGAAAATGTTTTGCAAAAAGTTAATCGAAAATTTTTTCTAAAAATTTAAACAAAAATTTTTGTTAAAAATTTTTAAAATTTTTTTTAATCGAAATTTTATTGTAAAAATGTGCCTATTTACTGCTTCTGGTTCACATGCTTTCTAAAAAGGCCTTTTAGAAAAACCTACTAACCTAAAAATAAATAAAAATCGCAACTCGCAGGGGATTAGTGATCCCCAGAGCCTTTGCGTAACTTCCCAAAAGGCGTCATATTACTAGTTTCAAGGCGTCAACACTACTAGTTTCAAATGGATATAATCGCGCCGTAAGTTGAATAAAAAATATAATATTGGTGCGCTAGAAAATAACCGCTAATCAGTAAAGTCGTCAAAGTGCTTCGTTTTGTTATAAAAATCAAGAGCACAAGGTTTTGTGAAAGGAGGGAAGCAAATTCAATTTATTAAGATGTGATGGAATAAATTTAATACGTAGACTACGCCTAGAGATCAGCTCCCAATAGATAAATATGGAGGAAGAGCAATTAGCTCGAGGGGTAGTAGCAGTGTTTATAATAAAATCTGTGTTAAGTTTTTATCACATAATTTTAGGGGCGTTTTTCCGTAATAGAATAGGTCCAATATCTGAATACATGTTGAAAATGGTAGTTTATTCTCACGTGATAATGACCTCAAGCACTTAACTCCTGAGGTGTAGCTTTTAGATTGACCAGCATAATCGGCCAATATTAACTCTATATTAAAAGTCTAAGAGCTTATAGATTGGAAAGTTAAAAAAGAAAACTACTTATTATCCGTTTCAATTAAAACTTGTTTTGAGATTAGAGTGGAGCAATATATATTCCTTAATGGTAGTAATTAGTTGGTTTTATGTATTTAAGCAACATAATAATTTTATGTGCATTTTTATATTGACAAGAGTTGAATTTTTGCTCGCAAAAATTGTTCACTGTTACAATAAAATATTTAATATTAAGTTTCTGTAACCATAAAACAAATTGTAGTAATTTTTATATACTCGGTTATTTTGAAACAGCTGTCTTTAAATATCTGTTTATACATTTTTTCTGTTCGTTACTGTATATATTTGAAGCAGAAAAAATACGCGTTACTTTTCAAAATTAAAGTCTGTTTTAAAAGTGGCAGTTCTCGTTCTGTCGTTAAACTAAAAATTTCCAATTGCCAATTTCTTTGAATCACAACTTATTTTCCACATGCATCAACTTTATTCACATAAACTTGATATGTGTTTAACATTTTTTATTTAACTTAAGTATCATTGAAACATTTTTATTTGATTTCATTGAAAAAATTTCAGTTGCATATACTTAAGTGTAAAAGACACTAAAGTTTCGTTAAAAGTTGTAAATGAACCTTGATAATAATTTTGTAATGAATAGGTGGGGTAAATAAAAACCATTAAATAAATGAATTGGTTGTTAGTAAGTATGAGCAAAGATTTAGTTGCATAAATTCTGGTTTATATTTGACGAAATACACAAGATTTTTATATTTAAAAAAAAAAAAAAACATTTATATTTATTATCAATAAATAGTTATTAGGTCAGCTTAAGGTATATCTTCTATCAAGTCTAAGAAAATGATCTTTTATTATGATCAAGTTTTTCTTAGTTTTAATGGCAAAAAAGCTTAATATGTTCTCACAACCAACTTGTTTTTATAATTTGGCTTCTGTCGACCTTAAAGTTAGTTTGGGTTAAGAAGAGAAACGCTCGATCAACGATACAGTAAATAAAGTCATCTATAATGAATCCCTTCTAATATTCTCTGAAAGAGCCCCTCAGCCACTGCTTCTTATATTAAGCTACACTATTCACATAATTAAACTTAGAGTAACATCTTGATGATATTTGCAGAATGTGCCTGGAAGACGCTGAGATGGCAGCAAACATTGTGCGTGGATATCCGGCACAGGCTAGTTAAATGTGGAAGTCATGCGGGACCTGAGGCTTGGACAAATGCTAGCAATTACTAGAGACTAGGTGATGAGAAAGATGATGATGAAATCATTAAAGTCAAGATTAAAGGCTGGATGTAGCACGTGACTCAACGAAAGATAGATTGCTGTAAATTACATTTCGGTTGCCTATAATCATAGTGGGCGAAAGGGCGTCGAAAAGGAACTTATCAAGAAAATGGTCTCCTTCTATATTCCCCCTATATTAATATAATATAACATCTTGTTGTAAAATACTTCTCCTAGGCAAAGCTCTTCCATCTTAGAATGTCGAAAAATTTCACAATTTCCACAGTTTACAGATTATGCTTATTCTCGCATATAAGAAAGTGCCACAAACTAGTGCTCGCTCTAACCGCACAATGACCTGTAATTACACTTAATAATTATTTTAGAAGTACAATTATGCTTACAACGTCAAATCGGAGACACTTGTAATAGTGTCCTTCCAGTGATTGTGCAAAAGTCTCCCTAATCTAAGATTTTTTTGCAATAAGTTTCTCTTCGCTAGATTTGTTATAATCCTGTACCCAAAATAACTTTAAAGTTAAACTCGTTCATCATGGCACAGTATTAAATAATTTTTTTAATACTAGTTGTGCCCGCCACATCGTGGGCGTCCTCACAATATTATTCCACACCAATTGTAAGACTTTTACTTTTATAGTGTTTCAGTTATAGTATAAGTATTTACTTTATATAAAGGTGTCCATCCCTGGATAAAATTCTGAAATTTTTAAAAAATTCTAAAAATTATTGTAAAGCTCCATAAAAGGTGTTTCATATATTTTAATAACATTGTTATTCCGTAAAGTGAAAATACAAATCAAATACAAATTTTATTCAATTGCCGCCTAATGTCACTGTTCAGTATCTTTAAACCGGAAATTGCGTTTTTCCACTGCTTTTTCTCCACTTACTCTTTGAAATATATTTTAGATATTTTTGCGGAAAATAAGTAATCTATATTGGAATCCGGATGCTGAGGTACCTCCTCACAAAATTTTGTTAAAATCTATCCATTAGTTTTTACGTGATGCGAACACAAATGAAAAACAGACAGACAGACTGAAATGAGTTACTATTCTTATTCTACTTATTCTACTTATTCTTCTCGATTCTTATATTCTGGCTTTTCACGCTTTAGTAATCCGAAGGTCTATAGCACCTCCGTGTCTCCGTAAATACTACACTTATTGTGGAACCAGATTAACGTGAGTACCTGCCTACTCGGCCTAACCTCGCGGTGGTCTTACCACCGAGTGAAACTTAGGCGTAAACTAGCGCCCCCATTGTGTAGTATAACAACACTTTACGATTGCCACCAATCGCTTTTTGTGTGTGATACAGTCACAATGAGTAGCAATTTATATAATATGGCAAGCCTTTCCAAGGCAAGCCTAGATCCACATTATAACCTCTTGCTTAAGGGTTTGGAGACTATCCAAACTCCGTCTGTTAAGAGTGCAACAGCACACTTGATCGACATTGAACCTTACCTACATAAATCGATCTTAAACCACAACCACCACGTGTACCCCCGAAGGGGACCTCACCAATAACCGGTCACAGAGAGGATAGGCTCTCTGTGGGGCCACCGATTCCCGTGGTACCAGTCCTTTGGGCACTGGTCGGGCCTCGAAGAGGACCCGCAATGTTTATCGCAGACCTTTTCTTACAGATTTAGGCTCTAAGAACCCTAGCGTCTGGTGCCCCTATTTTCCCCGAGTGAACCACGTCAAAGCATTTGCCATATTCCTGCAGTGACAATTGGAACCCCCGGGGGTAAAATACTACACTTATACACTTATGCAGTTCACGGGATTCCACACTTTAGTCCCTATTCCAATTGGAAAGGGTGCAAAAGCTTCACTCAATTCTAGCACTCGCAGTTAGGGAATATAAATAAATTGGCACTGAGGAAGGTGAATGTGCAAATAATATGTTGTGACTTCCTACGGATCTGAATCTTAGTCACACTGAATAATTATGTGGTGGGCAGTGAGGTCTTGCAATTGTGAAAAAAGGTGGCAGTGATTGGCAAGATCGAATGTATCGCAAAAAGTCATTGGCCATTGAAATTGTTAACTAATGACTTAATATTATGTCCCTTGAAACCTGTTTCATTTAAGAGCCTCGTTTGTTCCATAACTAATCCTGACTCCATCTCCTTGGCACCATTTCAGCTAAAAAAAAGGACCCTTAAGATAAGTGAACGCAGATCAACGAGTCATTTTTATGGCACCTGCGAATTCAAATGATGTACTACTTTTTGTCCTTGCAAGAAGCTTTATCAGGCTAGCGGTATATTTTTTTTAAAGAAATACTTATATTGAGGACCTTCTGAAACCTTAATTTGCATAGGTTTATAAAAAAATATTCGATAATACAGATAAAATTTTAAGTCTAGATTAAGTTCGTTTTATTCTTTATAAGAAATAACAATTTAAATTGCAAAGTAGGTGATTAACATTAAAGAAAATTGGAAAAATTTAATTTTAGACACCAAAAGAATAGAATGTATTTTCTAGACAGAGAGAATCGAATTGGACTTAAAGAAGATTGTGTTGAAAAATTATTAAAGTATCAGCTTGAACAAAATTGCACTTCTATGATTTTGTAAAAATCTATTAACTTATTCTCATAGTTGCATTTTGTCGCTTTATGTCTGTCTATAAATTAATTATATTGTTAACTAGGAATATTTATCTATTGAAAATATTTGCTCAACATATTAGTTTCTAATGTCGATAATCAATTTTTGTTATTCTATATTCCCATTAGCGTTCCTACGTAGTTTATGATTATCGATAAAAAAAAAAAATAAATACAAAATACAAAGACTGTATGCCTGTATACTTTACACACTGCTAATTAGATTTTGCATATCAAAATTCTATCACGACTAGTTGCATTATTCGAAAAGTACCACTTCAAATGTAACGTTACATATACATAGCCTCATACCGTTAAGCTGCATTTAGTTTGCTATATTCATGCTAATAAATGAATATATAATACTAAATGCATTAGAGGATTGCATTACAGAGTATAAAATTTAATCTTGTTATCGTTAAAAATACATTTTTTTTGTGTAACACATTGAGGTTTGCAAATTTGTTTTTAACACAGAAATTTATTTTCGACATCCAATAAAACCAGAACACATCGTGCAATAATCAACATATAATATAACAATGTGGTTTGATATGTACATATGTATGTATATGCATTAATTCATATGAGATAAATAGAAAAAATATACATATAATAAAATAGTAACTCATTTCCGTCTGTCTGTCTGTCTGTCTGTATGCTTTTCGTTTGTGTTCTCATCACGTAAATACTACTGAATGGATTTTAACAAAATTTTGTGAGGAGGTACCTTAGTATCCGGGTCCCAATATAGGATACTTTTTTTCCGCAAAAATATCTTAGTTACAAGAAAAAGTGGAGTAAAATGAGTGAAAACGCAATTTCCGGTTTAAAGGTATTGAAATTTTCGGTTTAAAACTAGGATATTTTCAACACGGTTATTTTTTCAACTCATCTTTCTATTTTTGAAAGTGTGATATTTTAAAAACTACTGCGAAACAGATGGCGCCAGTTGTATAAAATTTGTATTTAATTTGTATTTTTACTTTGTGGAACACCTCTTGTAATTGTAATCCTCTTATAGAGGTTTACAATCATTTTTATTATTTTTGAATTTTTTATAAATTTTAGAATTTTATCCAGGGATGGGTACCTTTATATAAAGTAAATACAAAAAACCATAACTGAAGCACTATAAAAGTAAGAGTCTTACAATAGGTGTGGAATACTTTGCAAGCAAAATATTGTCAGGACGCCCACCATGTGGCGGGCACTGCTAGTTAAATATAAAGATGGCAGTACATGGCTCAATATTTTAAGCAGGCTATTTTACGATAAAAGGCAAACAAAACAATTGATTTGTTATATTTAGAAAATTATTATTTTTTAAATTAAATAAGCAAGAGTTTAACTTTATTTAAAAATTAAAATTTAATCTATAGTTACGAAAATTAATTATTTTTTTAAATATATTTCTTTTAAAAATCTCTTCTATTTTCCTTTATTCCAAGCAGTAAATTAAATTATTTATTTATCAGCTAAATCTATAATGGAAAACGTGTGGAAGAACTAGAAATTATAAAAATATTAAGTGAAGCCATGAACATAAAGAAAGTAAGATTTTAATGTAATTTTCACATACTCAAGCAATTCTCACATAAAGTGTATAAAACGGAAAGCTGTAATAAAGGAAGTAAACATTATAACTCAAACTGACACACACACATACACTTGATTTCTAAAAAAAAAAAACATTTACCACCTCATTTATATACTTTAAAGTAATCATAAAAAGAATTTTGATTTTAATTAAAGAAATACTAATTATAAAAACTTCAGGAATTTTTTATTAAAAATTTATAATCTGAATTTATGAAAAATTTTATTTTAATTTATTAAACATTTTATTTTAATTTATTAAAGTTTTTATTTCAATTTATTAAAAATTTTATTTCAATTTATTAAAAATTTTATTTTAATTTATGAAAAATTGGATTTTTATTTACGAAAAATTTTATTTTAATTTATCGAAAATTTTATATTAATTTATTAACAATTTTATTTTAATTTATCGAAAATTTTATTTTAATTTATTAAAATTTTCTTTAATTTATTAAAAATTTTATTTTAATTTATTAAAATTTTTGTTTTAGTTTTAAAATTTATGAACAATTTTATTTTAGTCTATTAAAGTTTTTATTTTAATTTTAATATTTTATTTTCATTTATGAAAAATTTTATTTGAATTTATGAAAAATTTTATTTTAATTTAAAAAAATAAAAAAATTTATTTTAATTTATTAAAAATTTTATTTTAATGTATTAAAAATTTTATTTTTATTTATTAAAAAATTTATTTTTTTTTATTAAAAAATTTAATTTGTTTTAATTTTAAAATTTTATTTTAATTTATTAAAATTTTATTTTAATTTATTAAAATTTTATTTTAATTTATTAAAAATTTTATTTTAATTTACAAAAATTTTATTTTAATATATTAAAAGTTTTATTTCAATTTATTAAAATTTTTCTTTTAGTTTTAAAATTTGTGTAAAATTTTATTTTAATTTTAAAATTTTATTTTAATTTATTAAAATTTTTATTTTAATTTATGAAAAAATTTATTTTAATTTATTACAGATTTTATTTTAGTTTTAAAATTTATGAAAAATATTATTTTAATTTATGAAAAATTTTATTTTAATTTGAAAATTTTATTTTACTTTATGAAAAATTTTATTTTAATTTATCAAAATTTTTATTTTAATTTATTAAAAATTTTATTTTAATTAATTAAAAATTTTATTTTAATTTATTAAAATTTTTATTTTAATTTAAAAATTTTATTTTAATTTATGTAAAATTTTATTTTAATTTATTAAAATTTTTATTTTAATTTATTAAAAATTTTATTTTAATTTATTAATAATTTAATATGAATTTATTTTGAATTTCTTTCTTAAAATTTAAAACAAAAAATATTTGGTTTTTAAAATTGCTTCGGATCAAGAGGTTGGAAAAGTCTAACAGCATCAAAGTAGCAGTGGGTTTTATCAGAATCGTGAATGCAACAGGTCACTAGCAATGACGCTGACTTACAACTTCTGAGGAAGAGAAATAAATTAAACAAATATATATATTTTTCTCACTAGTTTCCTCAGTAGTCTGAAGAGCCTGGAGCTCTGTGAAGTTGTAGTAAAAAAGAAAATGAAATCTAGCCAACAGGCGTTATGTTATCTATTAAAAGATAAGCTAGAATACAACTCTAAAACCTAATAGTGGAAAAGTTTAGGTGGAAAAGATTAGTATTATATAGTCTTGACACCGCCAATCGCAAAACTAGTTGGTCCATTGTAATTCCCTTCTGATTTCTCCTAAAAACTCTTATTTTCACCTATAATTGAGCCACCCGGTTATTAGGATACATCTGAATATATCACTAAGCCTCTATATATTATGATATATAGAGGCTTATGCCGACCTTTTAAAGCCAAATACACCTTTGACAGATAATAAGCTCCATAGTTCAGAGTACCATTTTCTCTAAAATTAATACTTGCTCTAATCAATCAGTGGCTCAAAATTGCCCCTAAAAAGATCCTAAGAACTTTCCTGTCCAAACTTAAAAATATTTTTATCCGTATAATACCCAGCCTGGGACACATGACCTCTAAAACCCTGCAATCATTTCTACCTTTCTAGAACTGATTAGTAGTACCTAAAATAGTGATTGATCGGTGGTTGGTACCGTCATTTCAAAATTAATTGCAAAATCTTACCATGGTAGTACGTGAGTTAAGTCATTTTCCTCGATGTTGTAATGTTATAGCATCCAGCATAATCCTCAATTATACTTAGCCATTATTGCAATTCAATATCTTCCACATTTCCCTTAAGTCTTTGAATTGATACTTAGAATCTTTAAAACCCTTCGCCCTGCTTGACAGTCGACATAAATAGTAATAATCTCGTCCTTACTTAAGTGCGCAAATACTTAATTCGTGGACTTACGATCCTGTAAAATCTCGGAATCTTCGAAAACTCTATGTACATTCGAAAGTCCGTATGACAAAACTAGAACTCCGTGTGACAAAACTAGACACCAGCTTCAGTACCTACATTCAGCTTTAAGTCGTACATATGAACTATACAGTCCCCTGAATTCAATTGCAGTCCACGATGCAAAGCAAAAAGACTCGATTAGAAAGGGAAGAAACGGGTGATACTCTCGGTTAATGTGAATATAACTCAACTTGGAACTTGTAAATTTGTGTTATTTGCTAAATTGTTGGAATTGAAAAACCTTACAAACTCGAGAAGTTGCCAGTAATTGGCAAGCGCAAATAGTTCTTAGGTAGGAGAGTATAAAAAATTCACTTATAATTTGAAAAACCTAAATCACATTAAAGCACCGGTGACACCATATGTATATTTTAGGTGTTTTCTAAGTGAAATAAAAATGAAGGAGGATAATATTTGATGCCTGTGCCTAATAAAGGCTAAGACAGAAGCGTTTTTCTGAATGAAAACATTAGATTGAGGGCCAGAGGGAACTCAGCCTGAAGACTGACTTTTAGGCTAACTCAATGATGATGAGAGAAAAGGTAACAACTACTAGTCAATAGCCAGAAGTCACTTAAACCGAAAGATTTTGGTAATGACTAAAATCACTACGTCTTGTAAAACCAAAAAAACTTAAAAGTTGTGCTCTTAAAAGCCAAGCAGTAACTAAAGCACTCTATATAAACATGAGGTGTACACCCAAAATAATCTTCTAAAATCCGCCTCACTATAAAAGGCAATGTCGTGCTTTCCATCAAACACGCTAAAACATTACACATGTTTACACATAAAAAGTAACTGCCTGCATAAGAAGCTTAAGTAATTTCATTATGTTACTGATTAATTATGTAGAAGTGTGTGTATAAAATATGTACTTGTATATAACAAGATTACTACAATTCCAATTTTCAAATATATATGTTGTTCTTGTTGTTGTTCTTAAACATTACCCAACAAAAAAGGCAGAGAAGAAAATGGAAGTAACTACAAATAGTGGATGCATAATAACTTCGTTCAAGAGTACTTAAATGAATTTACTTGCTGATGCACTGACTGTCTGTCTTTGACACACAAAACAACTGTGTTAGAGAAAATAATTACATACGTTAAATAGTCAGCTGAGTAGTTTAATTATGTTTAAACGGATTTTAATATTTATTCTTCCTATAAGATAAGACGATTGTTTAAAAAGAGCTAGTTATTAAAAAGCTTCACGTGTAACTTTAAAAAATACTTATATATGAAATATTAAAAAAAAAAAATTTAAAATTGTGTTTAAAGTGCCCTGGAGACAATCGATAATATAAACATGTTAACTCTCTTATATTCGTCGTTCTTCGGCTATACGTTCGAGTTGTTGGCACTGATTGCTTAAAATCAAAAAATTTAAAAAACTCATTATTCATAAATACATGGGTGATATTTATTATATGCATTCTCGAAGAGGACAATGCTGTAACTTTTTGTACACAATGGAAAAGAAGGACGACAGACTTGTCATTCCAATAACACGACAAATTTGACTCTTTAATCTTTAACATTTATAGAAAACCGACCTTAAACCATCTCAAACTATCCTAACCAACATAATGTCAGAGCATTTAGACATATAATATATAGACTCAAGATAATCCAAGAGATAAGTAAAACAAAGATTTCGACAGAATTTATACTACACACAAAGAAAAAACATGGTTGAGGTAACCATAATCTGTGATTGAATTAACAGACAATAGTCAAACCATGTTATTATTAACATAATCATAATATTGTTATGATAGAACCATATAATTGTGTAACTTAAAAAAAACAGCTTCGTAATTGAAAAATTTTGTTATGAAATAAATTAAATTAACGAAGTAAGATATATATTTGTTTATATGTGTAAACATACCTCGTAATCAAATACACAATTATTTATTACTTTACCAGCTGAGCTCATACACGTCGTATGCGTCCTGACAATGTTTTGTTCGATTTTTCTTTGAAAGTAATCGACAGCAAATTTTAAACCTTTATCACTCATGAACTGTGATTTGTTTGATTTTTTTTTTAATTTGAGATGTTATCAAAAAAACAAAACACACGTGTTTTTGGACTTTTTATTAATTTTTATTATTTGAACAGATATATCCTATGGGGAACATAAATTATTTACCAAATAAAACTCAGCAAAATCTAAAAAGTGCTAAAAAATAACGTTCCACGATAAAACACTACACCTATTTAATTTATCAAGTTATAACACAAAACGAACAACTTTTTATTATTTTTTGAAATCGCAGTCCACCGGCCCTTTTCGTAACTACCGACAGTCAAAAATCAAATCTGACTTTACAGCAACGCAATTAGTTTTTTTGAATGGAGATCGTTAGATCAGTGATAAACCATGAGATGCAGTGACCGATTATTTTAAAGAAATTATTTCCTTTTAATATAATTTATTTGACCATTAATTTTTAATTATTCGAACGGCACAGTCACCACGTTATGATACAAATGGTTAAGACTCTTACGTATTTGTAAAATAAATAATAAAATTCTAAAATTTATACAAAATTCTAAAAATTGTTGTAAAGCTCTGTAAAAGGTGTTTGAAATATTTTAATAACAGTGTAATTTCACAAAGTAAAAATATAAATCAAATACAAATTTTATTCAATTGGCTATATGGCAGTAAGCAATTCATATTTTAAAACAGCGCCATCTGTTGGGCAACTCTGTTAAAAATATCCCGCTTTCAAAAATAGAAGATGCCTGAAAGTATGCAGTGCCTTTAAATCGGTAAAAAACATCAGCACCAATAACAGAAAGGACGAATACAAAGAGACAAAACGACCACACACAAAAAAGTTAAAAAACAGCACTAAAAACCAGTCACACACTTTTATAAAAGCACAAGACAAATTTAGTACCGGAATACAGATTTATTTGTACTTTCAGCATAAATGTGTCGGACAGACTGGAGAAAAATAAAACCAAGATCGGGACACGTATGCTCTTACAACTGAAATAGAGAAGACTACAACTTTAAACTATACCTTGACAATCAGAGACACACACCAAATAAGGACGAAATGGAAAAAATCGAAACCTACAATAAACGAAATTTTGACGGACACATTAATAACAAATAGGTCTTTACAACCTCAGACACTACTTTTACATTACTGAAGCTGTTGAAATACTCCAAGACTGATGTCAGAGTGCGCGCTACAAGCGATGCTATAATACTATGCTACAACACGCTATAAAATACTGCATGTGTTTTTCTTATGTGTTCGCTCAAAACATGTCAGAGTGAGAGCGAAGCTTGATGCGAGTTCATGCTACAAGGCAGGTTGTGTCATCGTTTACAGCGCATTTTAGCACGTTGTAGCTTCTACTGTTTTGTTTGTTTATTTTGCTTTAATAACTTTTTTTGTATGCATGTAGTTGTTTTTCTTTGGTGTTTGTTTTTGACATTTTGAAATAAAAAATTTGTTTGTAAAAAAAGAAATTTAAAATAAAATTTAAATCGAAACGGAAAGTATTTACACACCACAAGACAGGAACTCATTATTTTCTGATCGTCTTCTATTTATTTAATATATTCTTTATTTCTTTGGAAAAAATGCATTAATTAAATATTCTTCATCTGAATCCATTGCAAAACACTGAAAATTATTATAAACAAAAAAAAATCGCTTTACCCAATATAGTATTGACGCTGACATCTTATAGCATTAATATAGCTTTGCTTTCTAGCTTCGCTTCTCTTGCAACGCGCACTCTGACATCAGCCTAACAAATTAAAAGAACCACAAATGAAAATAATAAATTTTACACTCACTTTACATAAATATGACAGATAGCAAGCAGTCTACATAGCTTCGTAGCAGAGTTTAAAAAGACACAATGCTAATAAACAAATACTGACTGATATATTTGGCAAGATGATACAGTTGGTTTTTACGGACCAAGTACACTGGAATTTAATGGATAATTATGGGTGTATAATATCTTTAGGGCATCTCAACGGGATTTACTGTCCTCCTAGTGAACTTTCATAACTGCAGTCTGTTGAAACCAACCTTTGCTCCATAGCACCTTTTAAAAGGGCACAACTCTGACACTGACTATATTGATAAATTTGGCGAGAAGATACAGGTGGTACCTACGGAAAGGGGATACTGAGTTTAATGGAGCACTTTGGGGGCAGAAGATTGCTAGGACATTATCTCAGTGGGAATTATTCGTATCCTAGTGTATTCGCTTAAGGCCAGCAGCACCAATCTTTGCTCCTTTCTTTGGTACCCATAGAAAGACAATCTAAAGAAAACTAATGGGGCGTATGAGTAATATAAACATTTAATCTCACTTCTACGCTCCTAACAACTGACACATATTTTCTTGGCAAGCATTATAGCTTTTTTTGTAATCTCAAAGGTAGGTGAGTGTTAAATTATTGTCATTAATATTCTTTTTATTTAATTTATATTTTGTACCCTATTAATGATTCACACATAGTTAATTAAAGTGTACCTCAAATATTTTAAAAGTGATTAACACTATTCATTTTTCTTGTTTGTTTATTAAAATTTTATTTTAATTTCAGCTTTCAATGGTCCCTTACCACAATGATTAAAATAAAAAATAATAAAAAAATGCTTAATGGTTGTGTAATTAACTAAACATTTTATATTGTAATTTCCGTTTAAGAAAATTAAATTTTGTGTTTAACAAGACAGAATACTGTAAATTAACAAGACACTTAAATGGAAGTGGAAGACAAGGCACAAGACCTAAACAAGTAGGGGGTGGAAAAGGACGTTACTTGGTTTTAAAATATACAGTTTATTATTAGGTTTTTAGGCGACCATAATAAAGAGAGTGGGACAGTATATAATGAAATTAGATATTCAACTTTAAAATTCCCCAAATATATTTAAGACTTCATCCACTTATTTTTGGTTAAAAGGGCCAGTATTTATTTTTATTAAAAACATTTAAGTAAATATCTTATTATGTTGTTTGGAAAGCAAAAATTTCCCCACTTAAGAATTGGAATAGTAGAAAACTTAAGAAGCGTTTTCTTACACCAAACATAAAAAATATTTCTTTTTCTAAAATATCCATTATTTTTTTTTAACTTTAAAGTCATTTTTTTTTTCAAATTAAATGGCGACTTTATTTTGCTTTAATTTGCCTTGAAGCACTTAAGGAAAATATTTTATTTCATTTTATGTCATTAGGACATTTCTAAAGTAATCTTTGATTTGTCTTTTAATTGTTAATTTGTCTGTGCTTTTAGATGTGTTTTAGAAAATTTGTGTTAAAACAATTTAAACCAGATAAAAGCAAATATTACTTTGTAAGTATTGTATGCATGATACATTGCAATGAATAATTTCAAACTAATTTTCATCTTTTTATTTAGTATATGTATGTTTCTCAAGCATTCGACAAGGTATGGCTTGAAGGCTTACCAGACAAGTTAAAACAAAATTTTCCCAAAAACTCTTTAAACTGGTAGAAAGTTTATGCTTAAAGAAGGAGATTTTTTAAGCTCGCCTTAGACAACTGAGGCCGGAGTTCCCCAGAATAATGTCTTAAGACTCAGTTTATACTTCGATGAAACCCACCAGCATCTTAGTCTACACATAGACACTTGCAGACCTCACCAAATTTGTAAGTATTACAGAGAGTCCTTAAAAAAACATTTCGATATTTCGAGAATCATATTTTTAATTTGACAGTGGGGTTGAATGAATAAACCAAAATCTATACATTTAAGAAAAGAGTAACGCATTTCCTGTCTGTCTGTCTGTCTTTCTAATGGATGGTTTAAAAAAAATGTAAGGAGGTACCGTAGTATCCTGATTGCAATATAGGATACTTTTTCCGCAAAAATATCTTATTTCCAAGAGAAAGTGGAGAAAAAGCAATGAAAGTACGCTGATTTTGTTTACCGATCTAGAGGTACTGCATACTTTAAGGCATCTTTTATTTTTGAAATGTGGATATTTAAAACATGGCTGCGCAACAGATGGCGCTGTTTTAATATAATGACAAAATATGAATTACTTACTGGCAAATAGCCAATTGAATAAAATTTTACATTAAAATATTTTAAAGACTTTTAACAGAAAATTACAATAATTGTTAGGGTTTTAGAATTTTATATAAATTTTAGTATTTTATCCAGGGATGGTTACCTTTATATAAAGTAAATACGTAAGTCTTAAAATTTGGTGTGGATTACTTTCAAAGCAAAATTGAACAAAATGTTGTAGGCTCAGCTAGTGTATTTATAAAACTTTCACACTGCGTCGAGACTCATGTCATCGTCTTCGAATAACTAAGCAAATAACATGTCTATTTTAGGATGTAAAGTACCTCGTAACACTTCTTGAATAGCACCTGATTTGAAAAAGCCATCTAAAAGCAAGAATCAAATAAATTAAGTTCAAAACAAAACAAATAAAGTGGCACCGTCCTGTTGAGACCACAAATCGTCCACATAAATATCTTCTAATTCGGGCCATAAAAAATTCATTATCATCTCATGATGATAAGCGAACACCATTCACAGTAACTGCCTGACCAGCCTCATTTTGGAAAAAATGTGGCCCGATGATGCCGTCAGCCCATAAACCGCACCAAACAGTCACTCTTACCGAGGGATTGAGAAATGTTAAATTAAATGCAGAAAAACATTTCACATTTAGGTGTATTTCATATTCAACCACCCGATATTTATGGAATACCGTCTAAACTTGGGGAAGCTGCGTCTTTTACAGGGTCATTCAATATGATTATATTGAAAAAGTTAAACCGATTACCGGCGATTATTATTTAAAGCCGTTGTACAGATTCAGTATTTATTTAGAGCAAAAACGACCTCATCTAGTGAAAAAACAGTGTTGCATCTAGACAATGCACGGGTGCCGATTCGTTTTGTCACTACGGCGAATCTCCGCAGTGATTAAACTTTTACCTATTCCAAATTCGAAGAAAGAGATGCGTGCTAAGAGATTTGTGTCAAACGAAGAGATCATAATTGAAAAGTAAGCATATTAAGAAGGCCTAGAAAAATCTTATTTTTTGAGGGGAATAAAAAAATGGACAGACGCTGGACTGAATGTATAAAGCGTAAATGAAACTATGAAACGCTTTTTTTTGCAGAAAAAATATCCAAAATGTTATGGAATTATTCAATTTTTACAGAAGATATTAAAAAAACTGAAACATTCTTAAGAGTTTAAACGAGTCATTACTTAAAGCAAAAATTGCGAAATATGCGCCCAGGTTTTTAAAAAGTGCGAAATGCATTAATATCTAGTCCAAGACAACGGAAATAATAATGGTGGCGTTTGAATTATTGTAGAAGGATATTTGTTTTCTTAAGCGAACATTGATTATCATACATGTTTCTCTATAGCTTTTTTAGAGTAAAGATCCTAACTTTCGGATATCCAAGATAATATAATTTATATAAAAAAATCAATCGATTAATATTAATCGATTAAAATTAATCGATTATTATTAATCGATTAAATTAATCGAATAATTTTTTATACTGCTTTAAATAATTTTATTTATTCATATAAAATATTTTCTGATTCGAATAATCGTATAATTTGTATACCAATGAATGCTCTTACTTTTTTATATCAAACAATTTCAACATTAATAACAAATTACTTTTACAAAGTGTGTTATTAATTCTAAAGGGATAATAATAATTTTAGTCCTTTGTAATACACATACATATGTATAAATTAATACATATGTATCAATTAAAAAGAAACTTCAAACTCGTATAAAATTACAACATGCTTGCCACAGTCATGGCCATTTATTAAATTCACACAATAACATTATGCTTTCATTTCTATTTATAATTCAATGGGATACAAAAATAAAATTGCCAAAGAGGCAAAATGCCAAAAATTACAATGATAAATATTTCAACATTATTTTTTTTTTATACAACAGTCGTTTTAATTCAACAATTCTTAATAACACTTAAACAATTTTAGACATAACAAAATGAGAAAGTTATAAAAAAGTGCTTACATACACACATACTCACTCGTATATCGAGTGACATATATAAATAAATAAACTCTGCTTTTAACGAAATGGTAGTTCATTAAAATTTTATAAGTAGAACATTTTTAGAGAGTCGAATAATTAATCGTCAAAAAATGTGGTATTTTTTTGACGTCAAGATATATAAGTATGTACGTACATGTGTAAGTGCATGTTTAATTATATACAGTCATATAAAAAAACGAAAACGAAATCAAAAAGACCATAACATAAATTATTATTATAAAAAAATTATTTAAATTTTAGTTCTCATAACATTTGTGCTTTATCTTTTTAATTTTATTTAATTTCTAAGTAAAGAGCTTATACATATCAGCCCAATTCACAGTGGTTCGAATGCTTAACCTTAACCTGGGATCAGTGAAAACAGTACAAAGTAAAAAATTATTATCGTGTCTAGCAAAAAACGGATTGGATGGGAACAGTGGGCATCATACCTTGCATACATACAAACATTCGAGCAGAGCAAAAATCCGTTAAATTCCGATTTAAAATTCTAATAGAACTTGAACATTGGACATCCTTTTCACATATAAAATACAAATACAATACGAAACATATACATTTTTTTATATAAATATTTTATATGAAATTAATAAATGGTAATATTTCTCCACACTTTATTATTTTATTTACACCAAACGAAATATTTTAAAATTCTTTGCTATTATTTTTCCACAACTATTTTCCTTGCACTATTAATTATCACTGGAGCTGTTATTACACTGGCACAAAACAAATTACTTGTATTTAAAATAATAATGAAGCCAAGCTATTATGCACTATGGATATTTATTAGCAGGTTATCGATTCTAATATTTGCTTTTGAAATATTCAAACAATCACATTCTTCCGGCTAGATTGATATTTTAGACCACTGTACAGGGTCGAAATTTTTAACTTACTTTATGGACATTTGTCAGCACAATATCGTATAAAATATTTGCTTTTGAAATATTCAAAAAATTACTTTTTTCGGGTTAGGGCCTAAATTTTTAATTTGCACTATGGTCGTTTGCCAACTTATTATCGAACAACTAAAAATTATCTTTCTTCCAGCTAGATTGATATTTTGGACCACTGTGCAGGGCCGTAATTTTTTTTAACTTGCACTATGCACGTTTGTCAGCATCTTATCGAACAAAATATTTGTTTTTGAAAGACTAAAAAATTTTTTTTAGACCTCACTATGCAGGGTCTTAATTTTTATTTAGACTTGCACTACAGACATTTGTTAGCATATTATTAAACAAAATATTTATTTTCAAAATATTAAAATCTTTCTTGTGGCTAGATTGATATTTTAGACCACTATGCAGGGTCTTAATTTTTATTTAATCTTGTATTATGGACATTTGTTAGAATATTGTCTATCAAAATAATTACTTTTAAAATATTAAAAAAAATTACTTTCTTCCGGCTAGTTTGATATTTTCTACCACGGCGCAGAGCCTTATTTTCACTTTCTATTTGGTATTTTTTTTATAAATCAATCAGACATGTCACAGAGCTAAATTCCGTATTTTGCTTCTTTAAAAAACTTAAAACGAAAAAAAATTTCCGAATGAAACCCATTGCAATTTGCTATGTGGAATTGATATGTTTAGCGTTTTTTAGCCGTCTAAACTATTCTGCGACGTATTTCATCAATTTACTGCTGTTATTAAAGATATTTCGGGCATTTTTGTTATGTTTTTTCTGACTTAACAACACAAATATTTTCGATCGGAATAGTTTTAGCTTCTGTAGATTCCGTTTGGTTTTAATAAATGGAAAAAAAACACAACCACTTTTTATGTATTACATATTGAAACATTAGAGCGAATGTGATAAAAATTTAAGAAATACATCTTTCACTAGTTTGTAGTCCGAACCCCCCCTACTCTCCTGTACTTCAAGGTCGAATTTTTTTGACCCAAGGTACAATATTTTCTGCCTTCTTCGGCCTTCTTAATATAAATCTAAAGTCAAAAAATTTTTATCAAATCGCCTTCTTGGGTGTTACGTCCCTAGTTATATTTTTTACCCTATATGCCCACAGAACTGTCTGGAAATTTTAACAAGATACAGAGAAAGTACATTTTGGACCTTCGTGTTTGCTATGATAATGTTGAAATTGACCAGTAATATTTTGGCTCCCGAGGTACTCTGGTATTTACTTTATAGAGTAATATAACTTTGAAATAGGTAACCATAACCATAACTTCTCAAAATATGTACCACAGTGCGGGGTCCAAAGTTTGGTATTTTTTGACAAAATTCTCCATAACATTTTTTTTTATCCGTTGATTTATTAAAGATTAAAGTCTTACTTACAAAACAAGAAAAACCACGTATAAAAATTTGAATCCTATAAAAAGTTATGGATTTTTGACCACTGTACTTCGCAGAGTTTTAAGGTTTGGTCCAGAATAATATCCATTACTAGTAAAAAGATGTTCTGAATAATTTAAATGGCTATAAATTGCTTAAAATATCAATTCCACATAGCAAATTGAAAGTGGTTTTATTACGAAAAAATTTTTCGTTTTACGTTTTCTATAGAAGCAAAATACGAAATCAATTGCACATCAGAACGAAATATAGCTCTGGAACATGGGTGATTGTTTTCTACATTCATTCTTATGTTGGCACATTAAAAGTGGTTTTGTAATTTTTTCGTTTTAATGAAACTGAACAGAATCTATAGCAACTAAAACCATTCCCATCGGTATCGTAGCTACGGAATCATTTCAATTCCGAATGGAATTTGTGACATGCCTGCATATTTAATTTATATCCTGTATACACCTGATAAGAAGTCTAACACGATTTCTAAATGTTCTTATTTTTCAAATAAAAGTGTTTATTCGTAAATTTCTAATAATTACAAAAATTCATTACATTAACAGATAAATAAAACCAAACGCAATCATTTTAACAGCAAAGATACGAAATCATGGAGAAGCCATGTCAGCATAAGCTCAAAAGTTAACATTAACAAATACTTTAATAAAATTCAGGTGAATCTCTACATATAAATTTTCTTGCCCCTCGAGGGATATATGTATGTGTGTACTTGACGTCATTTATTTATTCACTCATCTGTTGTTCTTAATGCAAGAAACATTTATTTTCTACCTTCATTTTCATTTTCATTTTAAATAATTATTATTAGCATCATGTTTGTACAAAATTCGTTGTATGTTTTGAAAATTGAAAAATATAAATTTTAGATACATACGTGCATTTGTTCATGAACATGTAGTTTTTAATTGTATTATTTAAGGAAAAGCTTTGTAATAAATTAGAAATGTTCGAAAAATATTTCGTAATAAAATATTTCATTCCTGGAAATAAATTGCTAACATGTTTGATGTTAAATATTTAACACAAGTGTTTTTTTTTTTAAATTTGAATAAGCTGCTGCACAGCCAGACGTATTTTTTCCAGAAATAAAATAATTTATTTATTTATTGAATTTAATTAAGTCTATGAATTTACAATTCTTACAGACTATCTAACACTTAAAATATGAATTAATGACAAAATTTAATTATTTAGATACAATAAAATATTACGTTTTATAACATTACAATTAACACAAAAGTCAACATGAGAATAAAGTTTATTAAAATCCCTACAACATCTTATCAAGGGATAAAAATTAGTATAATTAGTTCTAAAAACTTTAACAGAAAGCGTATAGTAGTAGCGCTTGGGACGATTTGGAACGTTACCAATTAGAAAATCGGAGCAAATATTACCTTTTATTAAATTTAACATAAATATTACATTTATCATTGTTCTACGACTTTTTAGTGATGACAGCTTTATAAGCGCAAGTCTTGCTTCATAAGGTGGATGATTTATTGGATTCCAACGTAGTCGACGGAGACAGAATTACAAAAATTTGTTTTTGAACAGATTCAATAGTATTTATATGAATGTTATAAGCTGGATCCCATATTATAGAGCCATATTCCAGAACAGGGCGTACAAGAGATGTATACAATTGTTTTGTTATATATGGAACCTGGAATTCTTTTGCCCCACGTTTGATAAATCCTAGCAAGCTTCGTGCTTTGTTAACTATTAAAGTTATATGATGTAAGAAATTTAGTTTAGCATCAAGTAAAATTCCAAGATTATGAAATACATATACTTTTTCCAGCTCATAATCGCCCAAAACATATTTAACGTTTAAATGTTTTTTTTTTCTGAAGAAATACATGTGTTTGCACTTTTTTAAATTTAATTTCATTAAGTTTCGGCTGCACCAGAAATAAAATGAATTTAAGTCTTCCTGGAGAAATGAATGATCTGCATAATCATTAAAGCTAAAATATTAATATTAAGTTTGTTAAAAAAGTTATACAATATTTATGTTTTTTCATATTATTTATTAAACTATTGAAAAATATTGCGAAAAATTTTAACTTAAATTCTTCATACTAATGATGTTATTTTTTAAACTTTTAACCATAACACGATGCATTAATTATAGTTATGATTAATAAAAGTGTCAAAGTGAAATTTACCACATTGTAGTACAATCCAGTTTTATTGTTATTAAAATAAATTTTTTTGTATTTAAAATTTAAAACTTCTAGAGCCAGAGGATAGACATGCACATTGCTGTCAATTAAAGTCTGCATTAAAAAATATTTATGATTTAAAATTATTTTTGTGTAAATATAAACTTGTTTTGGTTATTTTAAGCATGTAGGAGTCAAGTTACAATTTCAGTTTATTTTTCTTAACAATACACAGCCTTTTTTAATAAATTTCCAATCATGCACGTGCTACAATATCTTGTTTGGTCAGAGGGTAAATGTGAATACCACAAATAGGAAAAAATGTTGCGTAATGTTGTGTAATATTTTAAATGTTTTTAATGTATTGTTATAATTTTCTTTATTTCGTTTAATAAAAATTTAATTAATTTAACTTGCCTGATAACATATTAATAATTCAAGCCTTTTGGGTTAAATTCGAAATAAATTTTAAATAATAATAAAAATGAAATTAATAAATTTATGAGACAAACTAGTTTTATTGAAAAGTTTTAATATTGATAAATTTGGTTCATAAAGAAGCTCTAGCAATGCTGTTTGTAAGTTTCTTATTTATTTACTTATTTTATTTTAATTATATTTAAGTTGTATTTTTAATTTGTATTGAAATATTCACTACACTTTTTGTACAAAAATCTACTCATAACTGCCTACAGAGAGAGAGGGAGACACCTTCATTACACTATTCTGTAGAGCAATCCTTCTTTAAATAATAAAAAATTCAAAAAAAAAAACTTTAAAACAGGTAGAAGGGCACCAATTCTAAACTAAAAATGTATTAAGTAATCTGTAAGAATTAGATTTAAATCAAATAAAACATGCGACAAAATTAGTAGGAAAAAAAGTAAAGACTATGCGAATGTGAAGCCTCTCCCTATTGTTGTTCAAAAGTTAAGCTATTTTTAACAGCATCCGTCTTTTATAGGGACACCATTCATGCCTCTGTCTATAACGGTTTCAAAGATAGGGTTACATATATCAAATAACATCACCTATTGGGGCACTCTTTAATTTACAATTTTAAACTAAAGACCTGTTGTTATAGAGGGACTTGGCCACAAAGATTCTTTGTAAATTTCAACTGTCTGTCTATAACCGTTCAAAAGTTTGGCCATATACATCAAAATACAAGGAATATTGGGACACCCTTTAATTTATAATTCCAAATATTTATACTTGTTATTATACCAGACAAAGTAGTGGACATTCTGCCCAATTTTCAAGTGTTTGTGTTTCACGGTTCAAAACATAGGGCCATATAGATCAAATTACATAATTTATGGGGACACCCTTTAATTTATAAATTCAAATTGTATACTTGCTATATTGGACTTTGCATTACATGTTGCTTGTAAATTTCAGCTGTCTGTTTATAACAGTTCAAAAGTTTGGCCACATACATAGAATTATATTAACTATTGGGACACCCTTTTATTTCCAAATTCAAATTTTATACTTTTTGTTATAGCGAACTTAGCAATACAGGTTCTATGTAAATTTCAGCAGTCTGTGTACAATTGTTCAAAAGTATCGCCATATACATCAAATTAAATGAACTATTGGAGAACCCTTTAATTTAAAATTTTGAATATGTATACATTTTGTTATAAAGGTCATAGTAATAGACATTCTGTCAAAATTTCAAGGTTTTGTCTATAACGGTTTAAAAGATAGGCCAAATTACGTTACCTATGGGGACACCCTTTAAATTTTAAATTAAATTTTTTTATTAATTTCTGCTGTTCGAAGCTACAGCGACACGCAATTTTTTAAAATTTTAATTTGGTGCCCTTTACGGTTCTTAATACACGTAAAAAACAGGTATGTTTTATGGGGACACCCTTTAATTTTGAATATAATGAACTATTTTTAAAACGGGACTAAACTGAAAGCATCGGTTCAGAAATGGCTTACTTCTGTGGTTACATACATAAAAAAAGCAACATTCAAACGAATTGATAACCTCCTTCTTTTTTGAAGTCGATTAAAAATGAATTGAACTGGAACAATTTAACGGGCTTATTAAGAATATGCTTTCAGTTTCTTTTCTTCTTTCAGATCGATAATTTTAGGAGGCGCGACAAATATTAGAACCTTCATAAGGCGTTCGCATTAGTATACTTTACTCTATCTCGTGGAAGCTTTATCTACTTTGTTTAGGTAGAACACTGACAGATACGGAATAAGTTAGATGCAAGAGAGTTTCGTATCTGTATTAGAGAGCGTTTGTAAAAGGCTAAGCGCACAAAGGGCATAAGTACCATTTATTGCATTTAAAAGATCATTTATAGTATTTATGTTAGTAAAATGTTGTTACTTTTTTATCTTAAACGATCTTACTATGTGTCAAAAAGTATGCAACCAAAAAATTTAAGTTCTAGAAATCATCTATTATTTTTATTGCTCTTTAACTTTGAGCTCATTTATCTAATATTTAAAAAATCTTTCTTTATAATATTTATTTCGCTTATTTTTTTTTTTTTACTAGCTATCCCCGGTGCGCTTCACTACAACCATCCACAAAAAACACAATAAACACTTGGAAGACAACTATGACCAAATTTTAACGCGAAAACGCACGCTATTCTCAAGTCAAAAATGTTCCCAACCATCCTGTTTTTTGCTAGACTATACGTATTAAAACGATCACAATTTTTTACTTTCAATGGGATATGCCACTCCCAGTATTCTTATCCAGTCTGTATTGTGCTAGACTATGCACATTAGTATGAGGGTTACTTGTCCAATACTATACCTAATGTAGTTCTCTAGGAACCTGATAATAATTTTTCACTTTATATAGGAGGTACCACGCCTAATTTTTAATTTGTATGGGAGGTACCACGCCCACTGTCCCAGTTCATTCTGTATTAGCAGACTATGCGCCTTAGTACAAAGGCTACTCTTGCAAAGTTTCAAGGCGCTATCTATTGCAGTTCGCCAGGAACACGATAATAATTTTTTACTTTGTATGGGCGGTACCACGCCAACTATTCCGGGTATAACTCATGAACCAATACACATACAGAGACCATTTGTACATAAAAACCTTGGTATTGACGTCACCTTTCATATAAACTTTGCAGAAACAAAATATGTTCACGCATTCCAGAGCAAATCAATTTCTAACACAATGTAACTTTTTTATATATATATAGATATAGATTTTATATTATTTATGGCATCTTTACTATATATCTTTACTATTATTACTTTCAATGTGGGGGGAACATCGAAGTAGCCTACTTCCTTAGTGGGTCTCTCTTCGCTCCGGCAACCGTCTTGTAGTTTATGGCAACCTTACTTTCATTTTGTTACGTGTTACCACCAGCCTTTACTCCTAACTTTATGGATTTCAGACTGGTAACCGGCTACATTCTTTCTTATCACGGAGTCTCTAACATTTGTCCAAGACTTAGTTAGTCCATGGCATCCACATTTAATTAGTTTCTGCCCCGTGGCCCTAAGTCTTATGCTAGCCAGTCGTGGACATTCACACGCTGCGTTCGTTACACTCTCAGCAGTTTCTAGGCATAGTCTGCAAGTATTTTCGATTTTCATCTTGCCTAGATGATAGCTACAGTTTCCACGACATGTCACTAATGCACTTATCCAGCTTAAGGTACTTCTATTGGATCTAACCACCTTACAGGCTGTCCTGCCAAGAGGCTGATTGAGCTCCATTCGATTCTATCTACATGTAGATAGAACATAGAATAGAGTACACGTTCACTTTCCTCATGAGTTTTATAACCGACTGGTTCTCAAGCGAAATTAGAACCTTTCTTCCATACATTCGACTTCATTTTCAGTTTTTTTCTAACACGTAGATCAGATTAAGTGTCTTGCCAATTATTAGTCCTTTAATCAAGCGTTCACATTAGTATATTTTACCATAACTCGAGAAAGCTTCATCTATTTCGGATAGGTAAAACACTGACAGATTCCGGATATGTAAAAAATTTAGGTATCAATTTAGTGCAGTTAAAAGATACCCCTCATGTAATGGAGCGTCACTTCTATAGTTGACTAATAATATAAATAATAGTCAACTATTATTTATATTATAATAGATTAGTATAATTAATTGGCCTTGGCCCTTGTTAAATCCCTTTAAATAAATTGTATGCAGCTGCAGCCGCTAACATTGCTGTGATAAGGTATTTGAAGGGAAATTACTAACTACATCTTATGATAGTGACAGGTCAGATTATAAATATTAAAAAATGTTAAATAAAATACAGGGCGTACTGTAAAAGCTTTAAAAGTTCTTATTTTGTTTGTCACCCTTCAAATGTAAAAAATTTAATTAAAATTTAATTTCTGATTATCTCTTGGATTTCATAAAGGGGATGTGAGAAAAAAACAAAAATAGCTAAAAAGGACACATTTATTTTTTTAACAATTAATACATGGATTGAGCTTAAATTAAAACCAGTTTTTGAAAAATTTAAAGTTAATAATTTTCCTCAATTTTATAGCTTAAATAAAACAAATTTTTGTTAATAGTTATTTTTTCTTTACACTTACAACATTGTAACCTCGGAAAG
This sequence comes from Phasia obesa, assembly GCA_949628195.1. Taxonomy (NCBI): domain Eukaryota; kingdom Metazoa; phylum Arthropoda; class Insecta; order Diptera; family Tachinidae; genus Phasia; species Phasia obesa. The sequence continues at coordinate 5,500,273 of OX451219.1, forward strand.
GAATATTAAAAAAAGAACAACAAGAAATTTCATTAATTCACTTGCACTGTCTTTACTGCTCTCCATGCTACTTCCACTTTTTGAAAGATTTTATTATAAACCTGTATATTTTATTATTCTTTTAAAATGCAGTAAAGTCTACAATTTAAATTTATTATATTAAATTCAACAAGGTTCTGCATCTGATAAAATATACTCTGCGCAAGAGAAGTTAATCAGCAGATTGACTGTAGTGTTAAAGGTATAAGAAATAAATAATCAACAAAAGAAAATTTTAATAAAAAACCCCCTTTGACTAACGAGTTGCTGAAAACCTAGAAGTCTTATGATTTTAATAAAACAGGCGCACATAGGGAAAAATACAATCTAACCGGACGTTACTTTTATTTTAGTTTAGTTGGCTCTGAAAATATACTGAGTGCCCCTACATTAATGAAATTGGGCAGGAAAACCTCTTGTGGTCTTAGGCTATTAAAGCTAAAAAATAAGAAAAATCGGACCAAGCAGAAAAAAGCTCCCCTAAGAAGAACTAATCCTAGGTCTGAAAAATTCAATTTTTACCATACTTTTCCCATACTTTTGTTTAGCAAATGCAACTTTTATAGTCAGCAAATGTTCAAAAACCTAAACTAGAACCTTGAATATTCCAAAATGCCATTTTTCACCCCTTCCCCTTTTGTGGGCGGTGTCATAAATATTATTTGCAAAAAAGAAATGGATTATATACGCCTTAATAGCATAAAAATAAAATTTTAAAGTTTTTATGGGCAGGGGGACATCCAATTACACTCTCCGAAACGTCCATGTGAATTTATAAATTTTTTTTTTTTTGTTAATTTCTATAAAATATTCTTTTTTAAGCATTTTTGTCCAAGAGAAGAATATTAATAAAAGTAATTTTTGTAATTTATTGCTTTATAATATTTAATTTAGCTGAGAATAACTAATTTAATCATAACTAGCTGTGCCCACCACTGCTTGTTTTGAAAGTAATCCACTTAATTTTATAGTGCTTTAGATATGGTTTAGGTAATAACTTTATATAAAGGTATCCATCCCTGGGTAATTTCTCACAAACATAGGCTTTAAATAAAAATCTAAAATTTGTATAAAATTCCATAATTATTAAAGAGACCCGTAAATAGTGTTTTAAATTACCCGCTGACAAAAATAAAAGTTGCTGCCAAGTTGGCAGTACCATTGAATCGGTAAAATTGCGTACTTTCACTACTTGTTCTCCCTCTTTCTTGGTGATGAGACATTTTTAAGGGAAACAAATATCCTATATTTGAAACACGATACTAAGGTACTCCTCCATATAATTTTATTGTAATTTATCCAGTAGTTTTTACGTGATGCGAACACAAACAGACAGACAGGCGGAAAATCATAGTTTTATTATATGTAAAGGTAATAAATAATTTAAACTTGTAACAATAAATTTTATTTAAAAGAATAACAATTAATTTATTTAAAACAACTTAGAAGTCAAAAACATTTTATGACCTACAAAAAGGTTACTTCTCGTATCTACCCATGCAAGATAAGTAAAAGCAGAAAAAAGGTAAAATTTGGAAAAAAAAAATCGTAAAAATATTGGCGCAAAAACGCGCAACGTTTTTTGCTACAGTATAAAAGGAGAGATCGTAAACTTTAAAGTGTAATATAACATTTGTAGGATCGGGATGGCCCTTACTCTCATGCTCATGTTATAATTAATGTAATAAGGAATCAATTAGCCTAGCCCTTTACAAATGGCTGAGCTATTTCCAAAATATTTTGATTCTGCCCCACTGTGCTTGGTTAACTTTTTGTGATATTTTTTTTCGTCAAAGGAACATACTTATAGGATTAAACCAGGACTTTTACTTGCTTTTTCAGTTTTTCACAAATGTCAAATGATTGGCGATTACCGTTACATCAACGACGGATGGTAACACAACTAAATCTGTTCTTAAATTCGGGTTTAAAATATTATTTAAAAGACTAACAAAAATATTTCCTTTTTTTAATCTTCAGTAATTTTAAACTAATTTTTAGTTGTTTTTGAGTCTTCTTTTCATGATACTGATGTAAAAATGAGTTTTTTAATTAATATAAAATATAAATAAATTAATTATTTAGGTTTAAAAAATATATAAAACTTTTTTTATTATAACCATAATGTCTTAAATTTTTCAATTTAATAGAAATAATTTTAAAACCTTAAAACTTCAAAACTGTCTTCATATAATGATCATGAATAAATTTTTGGAATCTCAATAGTTGCTTTAATACTCTAGTTATTTTAAGCATTCCTTATAATATTGCATGTTAAAAACAAATTTGCTAAAAATATTACACTTGTGAGCACAAGCATGTCCTGCAAGTAGCGTGTTCAGTAAGTTTTTGTTACTAGAAACCTATAACCATTTCAAGAATATGAAAAGCATTAGAAAATGCTGTAAGACATATACAAAATCATTTTCTTAAGTTTATAATGCTCATCCATTCACCTCCCTGCTTGTTAATTTCAAAGTTCATTTGTGCTTCATGTACAACAACACTTTAACGCTCTACTGATAATAAGTATAATATGACGCAAATATCACATGAAAGCCATACGGATGTAAACACATCTTTTGTAAAGGAACTTTGGAAAAACTTTTCTTGCTACGGCATTTTCAAACCGATTTAAATTTATATCGATAAGGACTTTTATACCAGCAGCAGCAGCAGCAACAGCAACAGCAGTATTGAAATTGTACAAGACAATCAAACACAAACATTAATTTGAATGTCTGTTGTGTACTCAACAAAATAAGAAACGATAAACATGCATTCAGCAAATAACTGAGAGCTTCTGCTGTGCTTATAATATTCTATGATATAATATTCTAGAAAAATATATTTTTTTTAAATATTTCAATACAGTGGCAAAGAAAATAGCGATAAAATTGCTAGACTGAGTGATTTTTTTTTTTTTTTTGAAAAACCAATGTGTCGCCGCCAGACCACAACATTACGCAAGTCATCGTTTACAGCTCATCACTTTCACTTCATTCTCTTCAACTCAATTTCATATTTTTCTAATACTTATTTTTTTAAAGTGTCTGTAAAGAATTGATTTCTTCCACTTGAGTAGGTGATTGGAAACACAAGTATAAATAGAGAAATTGATAACAGGAAAATAAATTATACGTCTATTGTATCCTGCAGCCTGAGTCTTTTTTTTTTTAAAAGGAAAAGTCAAATATTTAGTGCAATAAGCAACAATGTGGGTAAAAATATTAAAAAAAAAATCTAAAATAATAAATAAAATACAGAAAGTTATTAAAGACAACAAACAACATCCAGTTTCGCAAGACTTTTTTATAATTAGACTATCTGTGCCCGCCACTTCGTGGGCGTTCTGACAATATTTAGCTCGATTTAGCTTTGAAAGTATTCCACACCAATTGAAAGACTTTTATTTTTATAGTTCTTCAGTTATGGTTTATGCATTTACATTATATAAAGGTACCCATCCCTGGATATAATTCCAAAATTTATAAAAAATTCTAAAAATTATTGTAAAGCTCTGTAAAAGCTATTTAAAATATTTTAAAATAAAATACAAATTTTATTCAACTGGCGCCATCTGTTGCGCAATAGTTTTTAAAATATACCACTTTCAAGAATAAAAAGGTGTATTGAAAATTTAACCGTGTTGAAAATTTCAGTACCTTTAAACCGGAAAATGCGTTTTTCACTGCTTTTCCTGCACTTTGTCTCGGAAATAAAATTTTGCCGGAAAAAAAGTATCCTATTTTGGGACCAGGATACTAAGGTACCTCGTCACAAAATTTTGTTAAAATTCATCCAGTAGTTTTGACGTGATGCGAACACAAAAGAAAAGCAGACAGACGGAAATGAGTTACTATTTTATTGTATGTAAAGATTAAAGAAAAATGTTGGAAAAGAAGAAATATAAAATTCCATAAAAATAATTAAATAATGAAGATATTTCTAAGCATTTAAAATAAGACTTAGCATATGTTGTTTTTCCAAAACTTAAAAATTTAAAATTTTTTGGTAAACTGCAGGTTGCCACAAACAAACTATCAAGTAGAATCAATCAATTTCATTTCGACTAACACAAATCTATTCCATCAGGTAATAAATTGACTAGGTGTGGATTCTAATGGGTAATACTACAGCCACTCTTTTGGTTGGAGATATGTGTATAACAATATCACCTAGACTGATCTCTATTCAGTTTTACAAAAAGAAACTTCCTGACGTAGGAAGTGCCGCATACTGACACAGAAGAAAAAGTATCGACTACTCCATACCACGTAGCCTATTAGCTAGCTGCTGAGAGATTTCCTTTCTCTTCCTATTTACCAGGTGAGCCGCATCCTCGTGGTTATAACAAAGGCACATTTCCATCTCTCTGAATCTGGTAGAGAAAAATACTGATTCTAAACATACCATGCGGCATAACTGTTTGTTACTACATTGAAGAAATTTGTAGCGTATCTAGCCCTGACAATAATGTGCTCCACTATTAATTTACTATACTGCACTTTACTCTTCTTTACTGTATTTGCACCGCAACTCTACTGATTTTAAACTAGCTCTCCAGGGGTACTGTGCTATTTCCGTATTTATGGTGTCAGTAGTATGGGTGTACTGATAAAGCAAACAAAATAAATACATATCTTTTACCACATACAAAGCATACATAGGAACTTAAATATACTTATTTTTGTTTGCTGTAATTAAAATTAAGGTCTTGTTTAAAGCAACTGTTTTAAATCTGTTGCGGAAAATTTTATTCAGTTATTTATCTTAAAAAATTATTAGAAGTTTATTTTATTTTTTTTTTAATCAGACTTCATTGTCTTTGTTATATAGTTTGACAGGCCTAAGGTGGCTTTTATATTACTATGAATACATAAATAAATTTAATAAATAAATAAAATTTAAACCATTAAATTCTTTTTAATTTTAAAAACTTAATTTTAACTTTTTTTAAACTAAATATTTAACTTTTAAAATTGTCTTGCTATTATAGCGCACACAAGTTATTTCGTGTATCCCTTACTGCTCTTAATACCGAAGTTTTCAGCAGACCAAGGAAATGATAAACTTTGTGTAAGTAATTTCAATTTGAAAGTATTCACAACTCTTTTGTTTTCTCTGTTCTGTCCTGTTTATTTTAGTTTATTTTATTTGCTCAAGTATATGGTTTTGGTCTATTCTAAAGTTCATGTTTTAAGAAAGTTTAGTTTCTTTGCTATTTAAATAATATTTAACAAGAAAAATTACATAAATTGTTATGCTGAAAAGTTTTAAAAGTAATTTGTAGTATGAAAATATAAGAATACACCTAATTCTGTTTTTACACGGTAGATTGGTTCCAGAAAAATCCGTGTGAAAAAAGACATTGATCATATGCAAAAATAGGTGATTAGTTCCTTATCTCTAAATCCTGTTAAAATTAGTGAAAAACGAGAATTTTTTTAAGAACAAGAAATCATGTTTATTTTACTAAATCATATAGGTAATGTGTATTTGCACCGTTTATTTGCATCTTTAGTGTATGATGAAGTCTTAACAGATAGTTTCGTTCCAGAAATCAACGATTGCCTAATTAAATTTTTTTTTTTTTTTTATTATTCTTACTGTAGCTTCGTTTAAACCGAACATTTTGCTAATAAATGCTGAGCCTTCTCCATTTAGAAGGCGATCTAAAATTTCAATTTTGTCTTCTAAACAAATGGCTTTACGATGTAGTTTTTTAATTGTAGTTTTCGTCGTCGTCTTGTAGAGATACATTGATAGTTCACAAAATATTAACACATTTAATTTGCTCTGACAAGTAAAAATGCTTGTATGCATAAATATATATGAAAATAAATATGAAAATATTTCGCAAAACTTAAATTTTAGAAATAAAATCTAAGTTCAAAAGAGTTTCAATCGTGCTAAATGGAATAAAAACGTGTAAAAGAATAATTTTTTTTATTTTCAAACCGTGTTAAATCAAAACCGTGTAAATACAGAATTGGCTGTATTGTTGTTATCTAAAATGTCCTAAATATATTTTAAAGACCAAATAAATTATAGTTATTTGGAACTTAATTCAACATTTAATGGTAATGTGTAGAAACTTAGCCATGGCCTAACTTCAAAAATTTATTTTTAATATTTTTACAAACAATTTTGGAAAATTTTATACAAAAAAAATTTCGCATAAACTTTACAAAAATTTTTGGATAAAATTTTTACAAGAAATTTTCGATAAAATTTTTACAAGAAATTTTCGATAAAATTTTTACAAGAAATTTTCGATAAAATTTTTACAAGAAATTTTTGATAAAATTTTTACAAGAAATTTTCGATAAAATTTAAAAAAAATTGATAAAATTTTTACAAAAAAATTTCGGTAAAATTTAAAAAAAAAAATTCTATAAAAATTTTACAAAAAAAATCGCTAAAATTTTTACAAAAAAATAGTTGGATAAAATTTAAAAACAGTTTTTTTTTTTTAAAAATTTTACCAAAAATTATCGATAAAATTTTACCAAAAATTATCGATAAAATTTTACCAAAAATTATTGATAAAATTTTACCAAAAATTTCGATAAAATTGTTACAAAATTTTTAAATGTAATTTTTACAAAAATAAACAAGTAAACTGGCCTCAAGCTTGACTACCTTCTATAAATTTATCAAAAAAAAATTCGATAAAATTTTAACAAAAGAAATTTCGATAATATTTTTACAAAAATTTCGATCAAATTTTTACAAAAAAAAAAACATTTTATTTTATGTAGTTTATTTGACCTTTTTGTTAATATTAATTTAACTATTTTATTTAAGTCTTTAGGTCTTTAAATAATTTAATTTATATTTTTTCAATATTTCGCTACTGCTTTGTGTAGCATCATCAGGAAAAATTATAAAATTAACAGGAATAAAAATTACAATTAAAAAGTAATAAAAATTTTTTTTCAAACTAACATATTTCAAAAAACCAATTTTGTCAAAAAAAAAAAAAAAAAAAAAAAAAAATTCGGTAAAATTTTTACTAAAAAATTTCGGTAAAATTTTTGCTAAAGAATTTCAATAAAATCTTTACTAAAAAATTTCGGTAAAAGTTTTACAAAAAAATTGTTCCATATAATATTAAAGAACGCAAGCCTAAATAATTATTTAATTCATTTAAAAATAGTTCAAATTAAATATAATATAAATTAAATTTATATAATTTATATTATATTTGTAATAATGAAGTTGAAAAAAATAATGGTATGTGAAATTGGGAAACATAACAAAGTAATAGCATAGACAGACGACAGAGATAATGTGCACTAACAGTCTTAATTCAAATTAACTTGTGAATTATCGTTGATTTGCATTAGCAGCCTTTCCAAATTAAGTTTTGAATTTATACTGAATTTAGCTATTTCAATATGGCCACACAGTCAACAATCAATCAAATAATGACAAATTATTTAACCCTAGAATACTAACCTACGAAAATTTTACGTGTAGTTTTTTTTATTATTGTTGCTGATACAAGATGGCCTAACAGTACCAAATCCCACAAGTGCTTTTTTCAAAAGTTTTTGAACAAATCATATTTAGTCATTTAACTGCTCTAAGAACGTAATCATTGAAAGGCTATACGTAAAATTTACGTGGTGTTAGTTGTAAGCGTATAATTTGCGTACGTCAACTATACGTGGCGTTAGTAATAAAAGTATAAATTTGTAGAAGTATTTTAGAATACAGGCAAGGAAAAAACAGAAAAATTCCTAGCATAGATTCAACTGTGAAGATGTTGCGGCATTACCAACTTCCAGCGACTTTAACGACATCAGCTACATTAGTTTTAAAGAGGAGAAGAAGGATTTTGAGAGCCACGATAGTTTCGCTGATAAGAATTGGTGTCCCCTGCAAAATGGTAGATGCTTAGAAAATACATAGCACTTCCAGGTTGTAATAAAAATAAAGCGAAAGTATGAACAAAATTATTCGAATCGACCCGGCTTTCGAAGAACTTTCTCGAGAAAAGAGAAAGCAAATTTTTTCACACCCACATATTGTCACTTTTGTAAATGCGTGGCAGTATTTAGGGAGCATCAAATAAAAGTAGTCAAAGACTGCATTAACCTATATATGAGCATTTATTATATTTTTGAGCTACGGTTTGATCGCAAATATTTAGTTTTATTTTGCCATGAAAATAGATTTTCTTTACTTTAATATGAATTATGAGTTAATTTCTATTATTTAACTAATGACCTCTATTAAAATTGAAAAAAAAATGCTGAAATAACCACAATAATTGAAGAAATTCCACAGTACGTAAAATTTACGTGGCGTTAGTATTAACGTAATATAAAATATCGTTAATATTCTAGGGTTAAAATTATTTAAAAATTCCAATTATAGAGCAGTTTCAGAAAAAGTATTTTAAGCTTTTTTTGAAATAAATGCTGATTTTTTTTCCAATAGCATAGCTGCCAATGCCACTTTCTGCCTTCTATCTATTTAATGAAAATATGTGTAAATGCTAAATAAATTTGCTTGACAAAAAATGGTAAATCCACATAACTGGCGTCTATCAGGGAACAATTTTAATTCACATTAGTGAGCTTTTAATGCACATTAACTCTGTCGTCTGTCTACGCTATAAGGGATTATTAAAAACTGCTATGGTGAAGAGTATATAAGAATAGGCATGGCCGAATATAGCACTCTTGCTTGTTTCTATTTTAAAATTTAATTATCTTATTTGCAAAAAATATCCTTTCAATCCTATTAAGTAATTAGAGATAATATATTAACAGATCTGACCCTACTTTACAATCATTTGTATGTTTTTTAATAATGAAAACAAAACTGATTTTAAAGGAAACTGATAAAAAGTTTCAACAGGCAAAGAAACTTTAACATTTGCCTATTAAATTAGCTTGGCTCCCTGTCGATATACATATTTATAATAATTTTGTATTTTGAGTGGTTCAGATGTTTCATATTTATACAAGGCTTTGGTAACACTCGTACTCGTATACAAACTGGATTTGCTTGTTAGTGAATACTAATTCTTTACTTTATAAATTGTTATTGAGTTTTGAACAGCTGTTCAATATCAACAGCAGCTTTAAATCCATCTATTATATAAATATTGATATTTCTGCTAAGACAAATAAACAAAAAATGATTGGTTTATTTAGCAAACACAATTCAGAAAAAAAAACACAACAAATAAAGATACAGTTTTGCCTAAAAGCGGTATGTTGCACAAGAAAGAACACGAATAAGTCAATGAGTTTGACTTGTCTCAATATAATATGTATACAGAATTGAACTAAAAAGCAATGATGAACTGTGTGCTTTTATGCTATTCTTAAAATAACATTTTTTTCTGTCATTCAACCACTCAACGTTAACACAACAATAAAGTAAATTACATCAATATAAACTATTCTTTAGTGTTGTTTTGCTGTATTTTGTTTCACTCGGGGGAAACTCCTTCAACATTAAAGAGGAAAACACTACAATTTTACTATTTTCTTTTGATTTTTTTCTATTATTTTCAAAAATCTCAAAAATATAGAGCAGGAAATGTTACTCTTACAATATTTGCAAAAACAAAATCTATTTTAGCAACATGATGAGATGGGGTTGGGTTATTTATTTTCACTTTATCTTAAGTTAATATTGATGCTTTTGGGTTTTACATTTGTGAAACGTAAAGATGGCTTTACTTGTAAATTGAATGATTTTAGAAATTAAAGATTTTTTAATGTAAATCATTTTGTTATAAACAAATGTTTATTTTCCATTTCTTGTAAAATCAGCCAAATTTATAAATGAATAAAAAATTGTGAAAAATCACACTATAGGGAATTAAAAAATAAAAGAAAAAAATATTCTGAGGGTTTAAAACAAAAAAAAAAATAATAATAAATAAATTATATATAAATAGAACTTTATATTCAGAGGGTTTATATAAATTAACGTTGAGTCTTATATTTTTAAGAAATTCTAAAAATTATTGTAAAGCTCTGTAAAAGACAAACAGGAAAACAGCGCCATCTATTGCGCAATATGGCTAAGAATATACTGCTTTCTAAAATAAAAGATCAGGGTATTTAGGTACCTGCTCACAAAATTTTCTTAAAATCCATCCAATATCTTTTACGTGATCCAAACACAAAAAAAGAAAGAAAGACAGACAGACAGGAAATGAGTTAATATTTTATTATATATATTGAAAAGTGAACCAAAAATATCCTTTAACTATAACTTACTTCAAAGGCAAGTTATGGTAACGAGCCTTTGCCTTGTGTTATTATAACGAAAAACTATTTATCTCCCCTATAAATTCCTAACTTTTGCTATTGGCAAATTTTAATAATGGGCCTTATAAAGGGAGATCCATTTCGAGGTACTTTTTTCTATAGCCTTTTTTTGACATATCACCTATAAGTCATATCATGCTGTTATATTATTTTTGTTTAAAATTATTTGGCAATTCATAATGGAAAGACTAAAGCCTGAATCTCTTCGCTCTATGGGCTCTTGAAAAGTTCCAAGAAGATCCAACATTTTCGAAGCAAATTTTGTTAAGCGATAAGGACCATTTCTGGCTCAATGGGTATGTAAGCAAACAAAATTGCCGCATTTATGACGAAGAGCAACCTGTAGAGATTCAAGAGCTGCCACTTAATCCAGAAAAATCAACGGTTTGGTGTGTTTTTTGGGCCGGTGGAATCATCGGTCCATATTTCTTTAAAAATGATGCCGGTGCGAACATAACCGTCAATGGCTACCGGTATCGTGCCATGATAACCGACTATTTGAAGCCTGAAATTGAAGCTCGTGATCTCGGCGACATTTGGTTTCAGCAAGGCGGCGCCACTTCCCATACTTCGCACCAATCAATGGCTTTATTGAGAGAACATTTCGATGAGCATATAATTTCACGTTTTGGGCCGGTCGATTGGCCACCAAGATTGTGTGATATCACACCGTTAGTAGACTTTTTCCTGTGGGGATATGTAAAGTCTAAAGTTTATGCGGACAAACCCGCTTCAATTCAGGCCTTGGAGGAAAACATCACTCTCGAAATGCTCGAACGAGTCATCGAAAATTGGACTCAACGGAAGGACCATCTGCGACGTAGCAACGGCCAAAATTTCTCTTCTTCAAAAAATAATTGCCACAGAATATTGTTTTAAATAATAAAAAACATTCTCCATTAAATTTGAATTTTCTGTGTTTTTTTTTTTTTCTTTAAAAATGTAGGGATCACCCCTTACTATAAACAGTTTAACCTATACCTCCTCGAGGTGGCGTCCGGTAAAAGGCTTTCAATTAGATCTTGTCTCTGCTAGGAGGCTGGCTAAATTAAGTTGAGCGATCTCTGTATACCTGTCGACTATAAGTTTTAATATAGACTAACATCCGCATATAGGGTACTGTGCAGTTTAGCAGTTTTCTCCTTTACTGGGCATATTATGCATTCAAATATTCTTAGAATCAAACAGGATCCTCAGAATCCGACAGAACGCCTAGCAATAATACCACTCAAGAGATGATCGAATCATCTCGACACTCGGAGGAGTGTCTAAAGGCACTCCTAAGTTAAAATTCCCTTGGCTGGAGGGCCAGAAAGTTGCTTGGACAAAATAGCTGAATAATTGCTATGATAAACAGGTCAAGGAAATTTTAATTGTCAATTTGCCAAGGTAAAAATTGAAGATGATGTTTGCAGTTTGTGCTAGGAAGTGGCTGATACCATTGCGCATATTTCATATAAATGTTTTGTTATCGCTAACATAAGACATAGGACCACGAAAGCTACATATTATATACATGAATGCTATGATGATTTGAACCTTAGAGAAATCTGAGCAATAGCGACAGATTTTGTGTTACAAAGAAGGTTCAACAGTTGCCAGACACAGAAGGTAACAGCAGACAAGCCTAAGGGCTAGTGGCAGGACGAGACTCAATGAAGGGAAGGTATTCGGATATTTCCAACTATGTATCGCAGATAATTTTGGAAAAGGACACCATAATTTTATTGGTCTGCTTTATATTAACCCCACCTCTAAATGAATGTGATATCGATATTCCTGTAGAAGCCAGTTTTTCACTTCTATTTAGGCTATGAAAGCCAAAATTTTAAATTTTTAAACATTTATTGTGCTGATTTGGTTTGTTTAGTCAAATTAAAACTGGGTATGACAGATAACTACGTATAGTTTCAAAATATCTGAATGTAACCTTGCACAGTGGTTTGAAACGGTTTTAATTTGAAAATAATGCTGTAGCTCACGAACCACTAAAGATATCTTCATGAAATTTCATAAAGACAAAGCATAGCAACTTTTGATCGAACTAAGAGATCCTTAAAAAATGTTAAATTGACATAGAAACGAGACTTTTGTTTAACTTAAACAAAAGTTTAAATAAAACAAAAAATCATACCCGCTTTTTGTGGAAAATTTTCCCAATTCACAGTCTTGTAACCTTTTAATAAACCCCGTTTTCAGAACAAAACTTACTACTAACTATACATATAATAAAATAGTAACTCATATCCGTCTGTCTGTCTGTCTACTTTTAATTTACGTTCGCATCACGTCAAAAGTACTGGATGGATTTTAACAAAATTTTGTGAGGAGGTACCTAAGTATCCTGGTCTAAATATATGATACTTGTTTTCCGCATAAAGTAAAAAAATACATAAACTGATATGTAGCATATCTTAAGGCGGAACTAAAAGCGCCGCTATTACCACATAGCACTAAATCGATGGCGAAGTAAAATAATTATAAATTGGCTATGCTGGCTTAAAACTAATTCACCTAAAGAACACCAGAAGCGCTTGCGAAGCTTAACTATCACACTAACCATCTGTCTTATCTAGTACTATCCCTTTCTAAAGGAAGTAACACAGTTAATGTAGGCATTAATTGCATGAGTGTTACTTCTCTTAAAAAAAAAAAAAATTAAAAACGTAAGGCTCTTTGGTGTGGATTGCTTTCAAAGCAAAATCTAACAAAATATTGAAGGACGCTTACGAAGTGGCGGCACAGCTAGTGTTATTATAAATTTTATAGCGAGAGCAACCAATATTCTAAAATAATAATGCGATGATAAATAAATATACCACGTCCAAAATCCTAAGTTAAGGCCGACCAAAAATTACAAAAATAAATTTTCTATGACAATTATCTCCCAAACTAAAGAGATAACCAAGCCTTGTAGATATTTTTAAGTCAGAACTTTTATATTTTAAAGGACTATCAAAATTAAAAAAAAAAAAATCTTTACATTTGAGTTATAAGTAAGTGGGGCTTACCCACAAGCCCTCTAGGTGGCCGACCATCCGTAACTTGCCTCAAAAACACAATTGCTTTCTCTCTGTGAAATTCATTCAAATATCTTTAGTGGTTCGTGAGCTATCAAATTATATCCAAAATTAATTTTTTTCAAACCACTCTACGGTATTGCATTTCTCTTTAAAAATATTTAGAAAATATTTTCGTTATTAAAATTCAAATTGTTTTTTTTTTGTGGATTTTATATAAATTAAACAAAAACCCAGTTTTTACTAAAAGTATTCTAAAATGTGTTAAAATAATAGCAATAAAAAACCAGCTTGTGTTAGAAATACATAGGTATTACTTCCTGAACACAATGCTATTATGAATAGTTCCTGTAAACAACCACCGCTTGTAGCAAAATTACACCAATGTTTTGACTGTCCACAATTTTTTATGTGAAATGAAAATTCCTTGGTTTTTGTTTTTTTGGCAAGTGCATCCATCCATCACCTTAATGTCAATCCAAGTGCTTTTCTCACTAAATGTAAATCGATTATTTACCAGTTTATTAATATTTCCGTTGCAGCTAATGTTGTTGGCATGTAAGTATTTACAAAAAAGCCAAAAATTTTTCTCATAATTGATTTCCGATGGTGTTGAACACTATTGTTTTAGACAAACCACTATGTCGGTTGCTGCAATGCTGTTCACGTGCCAAACAATAAAAATAAAAAAAAAAATAAAATGCTTGTGATGTAAATTTTTAGCAGAATTGTAAAGCTTTTTATCTTTTTATTTTCTACTTTGGTAGTCAATTTTTATTCAATTGATATCCCTAGTTTTTTTTTTATTACAGTAGTAAACAAATTAATATTTTATGTTATTTTTAGAGCATTTTTAACACTTTTTTCATAAAATAATAAAAAACTGGTGAAAAATAAATTAAAGCTTTTTTTTATTATTTTATTATTTCACTATTATTTTATTTTAGCAATACATTTTCAAGGACTTGTGCAAAAATATTTTGCCCGCCTCCTTCACTCTTTCAGTTTCTTGCGAAAATAACGTTTATTGTTTTACAGCTTTCCACAACGGTATGTAAAAAAAAACGAATAATTGTTGGTGTTTTGTCTAGACTTTCATGTTTATTTTACTATCTTTTTAATTCCCATTTAGGCTATTAAAAATGATCACAATGGGCATATGAACTTCTGAGCTCTGCTAATAATAAAACTCAGCAAATTTTTTGGTTAAAATATAACCTCAAATATAAAAAGATTACTAAAAATTCATCTATACATATAATAAAGCAGTAACTTATTTTCTGCCTGTCTGTGTTCAAGGGGATACTACTGGATAGATTTTAACAAAATTTTTTGGGGAGGTACCTTAGTATCCACATTCAAACATACTTTGTTTTAATTATTCCAAGAGAAAGTGGATAAAAGCAGTGAAAGTACGCAATTTTACCGATAAAATTGCTAACTTTTATTAAAATATGTCACCTTAAAGTATGCGGTGGCATATTTTAGTAGGGATGAGAACCTTTATATAAAGTAAATACATAAACCATAACTGAAGCATTAAAAAAGTAAGGTTCTTTGGTGTTGATTGATTTCAAAACAAAATCGAATAAAATATTGTAAGGACGCTAACGAAGTGGCGGGCACAGCTAGTTTAAAATGAATCTAAACTAAAGATTGAATTAAGTTTGATTAACATTTTCAGTAAAACCTGGCTTAAGTCTAAAGTCACATATTCAATTATGTAACGTATTCTAAATAAGTAAGAGTGATATATTCGGTCATACCGATTCTTATACACCCTTCACCAAAGTAATAAAAATTTTACCAAAAAATGTTCAAACAAATTATTACACAAAAGTTTCAAAAAAAATTTTTACAAAAAATTTTCCAAATAATTTTCACAAAAAATTTTCAAATAATTTTCACAAAAAATTTTCAAATAATTTTTACAAAAAATTTTCCAAAAATTTTTAGAATATAGTTTCAAATAAAATTTTACAAAAAAAAAAATTCCAAAAAAATTTTCAAAGAAACATAAGAGGGTTTTTTTGAAAATTTTTTTAGGAATTTTTTTGTAAAAATTTTATGTAAAAATTATACGGAAAACTTTTTGTAAAAATTTTTTTAAAACTTTTTTGTAAAAATTAGTTTGAAAACTTTCTGCTAAAATTTTTAAAATTTTTTTTTGTTATTTTTTTTTTAATAATTTTTTGCAAACTATTTGAAAAATTTGTTGTAAAAATTTTGCAAAATTTTATTTGAAAATTTTGCAAAAATTTATGTTCAAAATTTTTTGTAAAATTATTTTTAGAAAATTTTTGTGAAATTTTTAGTAAAATTATTCTAAAATTTTTTTTTTTGTAAAATTAGTAACTTCCTGCAAAAAAAATCTAATGGGCCTATTGACTGCTACTGGGCACCCTGTAGGTCTATTGAAGCCCTCCATATGTATTGCTTTCTATAAAAGCCTTTAAAACAAATAAAAGCAAAATAACCTTACCAACCTAAAAGCGAAAACAAAATCGGACCTCGCAGGGGGCTATTGATCCCCTGAGATCTGTATGCATTCCTTGCGATCATCCTGTCGTGTTCTAATATTTATTTGACAAGAAAAAGGAAAGGATAAACATTAAAGCAAAAAAAAAAAATGAAAAAACTTAAAAAATATAGATGGGCATGGTTTTTGGCTCGCAGCCTTCAAAGAAATGATAGGATGTTGCCAGCCCAAAATTTTCGAAACAATGCCTGACAGATTGGTGTGCTTAAATTTTTGTATCTCTTCTGGTGCAAATGACATTACTACTCGAACACGGACAGACAGATATCGCTTAATCAACTTCTCTATGTATAAGGAGTCGGAAATTAATATTGTAAAAATTACACAGGGAATGACAAAATTATATATATCCTTTCTACCTGTGGTGAAGGGTATTAAAAATTCCAAATCGGTTCAGAAATAACGCTGTTCTACAAGCGCAAATTTTAAAAAATATATATACAGATGAACTGACGACTTTCTACGTTGTTTAAAGTCGGTTGAAGATAAATATTAATTCCCTATAATTTACTCAAGCTCATATTTTGCAAACCGTTTGGAAATTGATATACTCTCTGAGGCAAAATTGTAGCTCTTGTCATAAAATCAAAAAAACTTCATCTTCAAGGTCAAAATCGCAAAAAACTTTAAAACTTTAAAATTCAAATTCAAAAAAATTTTACCTTTTTTCCCCTGTTCAGGTCCATAGGTAGCAAACCGTTCAAAATTCAAGGAAACTATCAACTACAAAAATGAGCCTAAGATCTCAATAAACAACTTTCTAGAACATATGAACTTTCTAGGAATGATTCTTATCACAGTTTAGGTAGCGCTTAGGTAGCCGCAAAAGTGAAATATTTCCCGAAAATTTTTTAACGGTGTTAAGAATCATTCCTAGGAAGTTCATATGTTCTAGAAAGTTGTTTATTGAGATCTTAGGTTCATTTTTGTAGTTGATTGTTTCCTTGAATTTTAATGACTTAAAAAATTACACAGTGTGTATTAAAATGAATACATGAGATCATTGAAAGTATTACATAATAAAACATGGTAAACTTAATCGACGCTAACGATATACCACTGCTAGAATCAGGTCATAAAACATTTAAATGGACACTTTAAATTAATATTCTAACAAATGCTTGTAATATACAATTTACATAAATTTAAATACTTTCGTTCGATGACATTTAAAACCTAAAAATTCTTTTTTGTTTCATTTCAGCAGCAGCTCAAACATTTATCACATCACTTCCAGTTCAACGAAAGTGTAAAGTGTAAGTGAAAAGAGTTATAAAACTTTTACTAAAATAAGAAAAGAAAATAAAAGAATATTTAGTCTGGCTTATTTCATTATTTTACTTTCCTTTGGTTTATGTTGAGTTTTTTAGTCAGAAATTTTAGAGCATACCTTAAGGCTGACAAAGGAAATGGACTTTATTATTATTTCGTCTTATTATTATTAAGCTGAAACCTATAATTTAGTAATTTCTTTAGTTTTTTTTATGTTTTTCTTTACAAACCAAAAAGCTTATTTCCTTTTTTTTCCATTTGTATGGTTTGTTGCATTCTCAGATTGGCAATTTGCTGGATAATATTAAGAAAATATTACCAAAAATTTGTTATAAAGCAACAGCTTTAGAAAAGCAAATATTTTATCTAAATTAGTGAATGTTATTGAGAAAAAGGCTTTAGGAGTAAAATATAATTTCACAGGAATAAGAAAAAAGTAATTAATTTAATTGCTTTCTTAGTGATTGTTTATGGAAAGCACAATAATATTTTGGTCTAATTAAAAAAAGAACATTTGGGTTAAGGTTTCCTGATGATATATGAAATTGAGCACATAGCGAAATGGCCATCCAAACTAGCTTACCCCGTAGTAATCAATTTCAGTAAATTTATAATTTGGGTAAATAGTACGATATTATTTTTAACCCTCTAACTATGCCTTTGACACTGAGTGTTAAGTGACTGTTAAGAGATGTTGTTAATTGTTTACTTGTAATTGTTTTTATATTAGCTCGTCTATAGATATGATAAACTATAGGTATGCCAGTTTCGTTTTGAATATAGCCATGCCTATCTAGAAAAATGAAGGCTTCTGGTGGGATGTATCCCTCTTAAAGTGTTTTTGATATGTAATGTTTTCGTAACATTCAGTGCTTTTTAAAATGTGATTTCTTATTAAGTGGATAATAAAAATGTCAATTCTACTAACTTTTGCTTCGTTATACAATCTATGGTTAGACAAAACCTTGAAAATTTTACAGAATGTCGATTACTATGACCGTTATAATAAAATATATACTCGTAAATGTTTAAAATTTTAAATTAAAGGGTGCTCCAATAGTTCATTTAATTTAATGTATATGGCCATACTTTTGAACAGTTGTACACAGACCGCTGAAATTTACATAGAGCCTGTATTGCTAAGTTAGCTATAACAAAAAGTATAAAATTTGAATTTGGAAATAAAAGGGTGTTCCAATAGTTAATGTAATTCTATGTATGTGGCTAAACTTTTAAACTGTTATAGACAGACAGCTGAAATTTTCAAGGAACCTGTATTCCAAAGTCACTATAGCAAATATACAATTTGAATTTAGAAATTAAAGGGTGACCCCATAAATTATGTAATTTGATCTATATGGCTCTATCTCTTGAACCGTAAAACACAAACACTTGAAAATTAGGCAGAATGTCCACTACTTTCTCTGGTATAATAAAAAGTATAAATATTTGGAATTATAATGTAAAGGGTGTCCCAATAGTTTATGTAATTTGATATAACTGGCCAAACTTTTGAACCAATAGACAGACAGTTGAAATTTACAAATAATCTTTGTGACCAAGTCCTTTATAACAACAGGTCTTTAATTTAAAATTGTAAATTAAAGGGTGTCACAATATAAGATATGATCTATGTGACCATATCTTTGAAACCGTTATACACAGAGGCTTGAATGGTGTCCCCATAAAAGACGCATGCTGGTGAAAATAGATTAACTTTTGAACAGTAATAGGGAGAGGCTTGACATTCACATAGTCTTTACCTCTTTTCCCTCTAATTTTGGCGCATATTTTATTTGGTTTAAATTGGTGCCCTTCTATCTGTTTTGAAGTCGGTTTTTTTGCAAGAATTATTGCCATATAAGATGGGGATATGTTGTACCAAACTTGACAACCGTATGTTAGTATGGGCCTGATTAAAGACTGATACATAATTATTTTAACCTTTGAATTTAGATATTTTGAAAAGAGTAAATTCTTATACAAAAAGAAGGCGTTCCTGTTTTTTTTATTTTGAAGATTAATATGATGGTTAAAATATAGGAACTAGTGTAAACCTATTAGATAAAAACATCAAACCTAGCCTATATAATAAAAAATATTGGTGGCCCACCGAATAATTTCGTTATTTTTAATCCTGGACCATTTCTTTTATTTTCTAAATAATATAGTGGGAGTTTTTTTTTCAATTTTTTTCGCGCAGTTAATACTAATAATTTAATACATACATAAATCGTATAACTAATAAATAATATTATTGAAAATTATAATTGTACAATAATACTTGATGGACTTAAGTGCCCTTTTTAAGGGACAGTGTATTATATTATTACATTTATACATACTATTGTTTATTTATAGTTAAATTATGTACATTTTGATTAAATAAACAAATTAAAAAAAAAAGATTGTTAAGAAAAGTCGGTTATACGGATTGGTCATCATTGAAAAAAATGCCTATTTTGACTGCCTTGAGTAATGTTTTTATTTGGAGCCATTTAAAAACCAGACAAATGTTGGACTAAATGTATCAAGTTATGTTGATTAATAATTACAATCCTATGTTGCCGAGAAATCAAATCCTATGTTGCCGAGAGAGCATTTATTCTAAAAGTCACGAAAGTATGTGTAAATAAACATAACCTGATGATTTGCAGCGCTTTGAACTGTTAATAAATATTCGTGCTTATAAGAATTTTTTTTAGCAATGCTTATCATACAATTTAATTTGCAAATTTATAATAGAGCTTCGTGGGTTAAAAACGTTTTTTGTATTTAGCTGTGTTACGAAATTAAATTTGTTTTAAATTTTCCTAAACTTAAATTTCAACAACACATCATGTTTTTGGTATTTTTTTTTTTACTCCTACTACAGGTTCTATTATCTTCCAAATATTTTGTTGTTCTATACAGTCCATTCCATTAAAAAAATTGCGATAATATACAAATATGTAAAGAATAAAACCAAAACCAAACAATAACAACAATGAAACGTTTGGCGCCTGAAGGACGATTGTGTTTTTTTAAGCTTACAGCGGTTAATTGAATGTAGGCCAAAGCAAAATAAAATTTTGTAATAAAACACAGAAACAAAATTAACTTGTTTAAAAAAAAAAAGAACAATAGCTTTTCACGAAATATAGGAAATTGCTGAATGCTTTACAAATCTGCTTTAAAATAACTTTAACTCATTTATAAAGGATATTTATTCAAAGAAACTTTCTATTGCTCGAAAAAAAAACCAAGAAAAAAAATATGCAAAATCCATTACAGTAATTAAACAGTAGGAAGACAGTTAAAGATTTGAGATGACCTAAATTAACTTAAAAAATTCAAACAATAAAAGGATGTTACAGGGAAATAAGTAGAGCAAAATGTAAGTATTAAAACCACTTTTCCAAATACTGACAAGATGAGGATTTAAATTAGTGATCTTTGAGTGGTGAACGTGCATCACCATATTTTAAGCAAATATTCGAAATTAAGGTTTATTTTGAACTAGCTTTGCTTACCATGTTGTAGGCATCTTGACATTTTGTTCGATTTTGCTACTTTCAAAGCAACCACACAAAATTATAAGACTTTTACTTTTATACTGCTTCAAATACTAGACGTACCCATCTCTGGGTAATCACTCAGTAACATAGTATTTATATAAAATTTTAAAATTTATATATATAAAATTCTAAAAATAATGGAGAGTGCTATAAATACTGTTCAAATTATATGTATAAATATTTTGAGTTTACTGATCATTGACCTGATACCTATACAATAAAATATTGACATATTTCCAATCTGTCTGTCTTTCTTTTTTTGTGTTCACATCACGTAAAAACTACTAGATGGCTTTTAACAAAATTTTGTGAGGAAGTACCTTACTATCCTGATTCCAATATAGAATACCTTTTTTCGCAAAAATATCTTATTTCCAAGAGAAAGTGTAGTGAAAGTACGCCAAGTTTTTACCGATTTAAAGGTACTGCATACTTTAGGGCATCTTTTATTTTTAAAAGCAGTATATTTAAGGCAATGTTTTGCAGTAGACGGCACAGTTTAAAATAATAAGTAACTCAATTTCTGTCTGTCAGAGCTTTAAAATAGTTTTTAGAATTTTATATTTTTATCCAGAGATGGGTACCTATATATAAGGTAAATACATAAGAGTCTTAAGATTTGGTGTGGATTACTTCCAAAGCAAATTCAAACAAAATATTGTCAGGACGCACACAACATGTGTGGTTACAGCTAGTAATTTATAACAACAAAAAAAACCCTAACTGTAATCATAATCAATCAGTCAGAAAAAGTTTTTCTCGAGTTACATGTAAGTAATTGTGGTATGATTCTGAGTTTGGTACACATAATTCATTTAAACAATTTTATCATGTGTTGAAATTTCTTTAAAATTTTGTAAAACTTGCTGAGTCTAGCTTGGATGCAGAAAAAAATCAGAGTCTGTGATAGAAATCGAATTCATAACGCCCAGACTAACAAACTAGCGCACAATCAATCAGTATCTTCTGTATCAGGATCAGCTTATAATTGATCAACTTTGGGTAATTTTAGTAACATATTTTAAACTAGTTAATCAACTTTTAATAACTTTAAATTCAAACGACTTGTATTTGCCACAACTACTTTCTGATAACTTATAAGGCTATAATTTGTTGTATTAGCCATCGAAAATCTATACATATAATAAAACAGTAACTTATATCCTGTCTGCCTGTCTCCCTGTTTGTGTTCGCATCACGTAAAAACTATTGGATGGATTTTAACAAAATTTTGTGAGAAGGTACCATGGCATCCTGATATCAATATAGGATACTTTTTCCTGCAAACAAAAATCATTACCGGTTTAAAGGAACTGACATTTTCGTTTTAAAACTGGAATATTTTAAACACTATTGCGTGACACATTAGGCGCAAATTGAATAAAATTTGTATTTGATTTCTATATTTACTTTGTGAAATTACAACGGTATTAAATTATTTTAAACGCCTTTTACAGAGCTTTTTAATAATTTTTAGAATTTTTTATAAATTTTAGAATTTTATCCAGGGATGGGTACCTTTATATAAATTAAATAAATAAACCCTAACTGAAGCACTATAAAAGTAAGAGTCTTTCAATTGGTATGGAATACTTTCAAAGCCAAATCGAGCAAATTATTTTTTAGGACGCCCACGATATGGCGGGCTTATAAGAATTGAGTAGTGTCAAGTAATTAAAAGTAGTTGATGTTGCACATAATCTAGTTACCTTCAACTGGCTAACCGCTTTAGTGACAGGCCCAGGAAAATTTGGCCAAGAATACAATCGAAGAAAATGGTATTTGAAGTCTGTGCCTAGCCGAGGCTGAAACGTTAGCGCATATTATGTGTGAATGTCCAGCAATAGGCTTACTACTACTCGCCAGCTATTAAATGTGGATTTTATAAAAGACCTAAGAATTAGACAAATGTTAGCAATCACGAGTGATTGTGTGATGAGGTAGATCAACTGCACCACAGTCGAGAGTTAAGGTTAGTAATAGCACTAGAAATAGAACTAAAATATAAATAAAAGTAAGGGAGTTTCAAACTAATAATTTTGATGTCAAGAATCATTCATCACTGAAGGTGTTCTAAGAGTGACCCATTAAATTACTAGTCTGCCTCGTTATCTGCGTTATAATTTATACAATTATAACTATTAAAAACCATAATTGTTACGAATATGTTATAATTTCTTTTCTATATATTATTTATTTTTGAAAGCGGGATATTTAAAACACGGTTGCGCAATAGATGGCGCTGTTTTAAAATAATGACAAAATATGAATTACTTACTGCCAAATAGCACACTGAATAAAATTTGTATTTGATTTTTATTTTTACTTTGTAGAATTACAATGTTATTACAGAGCTTCACAATATTTTTTTAAAATTTTAGAATTTTATAAAATTTTAGAATTTTATCCATATACTTTATATAAAGGTACCCATACATAAGAGTCTTAAAATTTGGTTCAGATTACTTTCAAAGCAAAATCGAACAGCAACGTGTGCGGGCACGGCTAGTATGAAAATATATCTATTTTTAACGAACGGTAGCGAAGCAAAACATATAAAAAAATTTAATTTATTTGTAATTTAAAAAGTGCCTTGTCTTTTTTGTTTTCCTACTTTTAATAAGAACATAATTATCAACCCCACAAAAAATGAAACGGCTTAAACTGAATGTAAAAACCCAAAACAAAAAAACCAGAATTGCGTGAATAATTACCAACTAAGTAAACATGTTGAAGACTTTCTTGTTATTATAAGGAAACCCTTAATTTTAAATAACTTGTAGAGAATCTCCAATGACAAACTTAAAAAAAAACTTCAAGTTTTTTTAAGTCCTAAAAGACGTTTAGCAATCATGTTTTTTTTTCTAACATTATGCTCATTTTCTATGGCCATTTGTATTTAAAATGTCAAATTAGAGTTATATAAATGAACATTTTAAGTGCCAGTATTAAAAGCAAAAACCCAGATAAATTTTTATGGTCAATTTGTACTTGCTTAAAATAAAAGAAACGAACACCAGCAAAGAATATAAAAATTTTAAAAACTTTTTCCGACTGCACTTCAATTTGATGGCACAAAATGTGTACAAAAAGTATAAAAAATATGGTCAAGTTACTTATAAAAAAATTAAAATTTGACAACGTTTCTCATTAAAAGTACAGAGCTAAAGGATTTGCACTGTAATAAAAATAAAAAAGATTTTAAATTTTTTCTTACAGTATTTTTTTTTAAGAAATTCTGGTCTTATAAAACAAAATTTTTATATTTAAAATAATAATAATAAAAAAAAAAACAAAAAGAAAAATAAAACTAAAGAAATGCTAAAGGGAATTGTTTACAAAGTTTTTGTTTATGACTAGAAGTAAAATCTTATTGCGGAATTAAAATCATATAGTTTTTCACACAAGCACATATGCATATACATATACATATAAAAGCAATAACAATAAAGACAAGAAAAAATTTTTCAATACTGGATAATGAAATGCTATAAGGAAATATAAAATTATGGTAATGTTCTTTTTCAGTTACCTGGTGGGTTTAAATGGGTATAATTTATGAATCAGGAAAAAGCAGCTAAATCTATTTCTAAAGTTAAACTTAAAAAGGTTTTTTTTTTAGTTAATTAAAATAAAAAAACCAGCAGACATTGGCGACTGTCGGTCGGCAGCAGTGAAAACTTAAAACTTCGAAACTTTATATCGCTGACTCATAATTTTCTTTAGTTATTATCTAGTTTTAATTTGTTTAGCTTTTTATCTATTTTCTTATCTTACCCTCCTAATTGTCACCGTTTTTTTTTCTTCAGTCTTCCATGTAATATATAGAAAAAAATGTTTAAAATTACCAAATAAATTACAAAATTTTTTTCTAAACCGCTAAACTGAAAAATAATTCATCAAAATAAATTAACATATAGAAAATAAATTATAACATATTCATAGCAATTATTGTTTTTAATAGTTATAATTGTGTATATAACGCCGATAACGATGCAGCCTAGAAATTTAATGGGTCACTCTTTAAACACCTTCAGTGATCAATGATTACTGACATCCAAATGTTTGTTTGAAACTCCCTTACTTTTATTTCTATCTTAGTTCTATTTCTAGTGCTATTACCTTAACTCTTGACTGTGGTGCAGTTAACAGCAGCAATTAATTTAATATTATCACCTAATTTGCAATTTAATTAATTCTTTCTTAGAGAAAATAAAAAAAAGATGTTAAGCTTGATTATAAATTTCATTGTATGTAATACATAAATAGTTTGAATAATAATAATTAAAATTTTCAAAAGTATCAAATCTACCTCATCACACAATCACTCGTAATTGCTAACATTTGTCTAATTCTTAGGTCTTCTATAAAATCTACATTTAATATCTGGCGAGTAGTACTAAGCCTAATGCAGGACATTCACACATAATACGCGCTAACGTTTCAGCCTCTGCTAGGCACAGACTACAAGTAGCATTTTCTTCGATTGTATTCTTGGCTAAATTTTTCCTGGACATGTCACTAAAGCAGTTATCCAGTTCAAGGTACCTAGATTATGTGCAAACTACTGCTAGCAACTTCAACTACTTTTAATTACTCGACACTACTCAATTCTTATAAGCCCGCCACGTCGTGGGCGTCCTATAATTTGCTCGATTTTGCTTTGAAAGTATTCCATACCAATTGAAAGACTCTTACTTGTATAGTGCTTCAGTTAGGGTTTATTTATTTACTTTATTTAAAGTTATCCATCCCTGGATAAAATCCTAAAATTTATAAAAAAAATTCTAAAAATTATTGCAAAGCTCTGTAGAAGGTGTTTAAAATATTTTAATATCGTTGTAATTTCACAAAATAAAAATAGCAAGCAAATACAAATTTTATTCAATTTGCGCCTAATGTCAGGCAATAGTGTTTAAAATATTCCAGTTTTTAAATGAAAATTTCAGTTGCTTTAAACCGGTAATGAGATTTGTGTGCGGAAAAAAGTATCCTATATTGATACCAGGTTGCCAAGGTACCTTTTCACAAAATTTTGTTAAAATCGATTCCGGTAGTTTTTAGGAGATGCGAACACAAACGAAAAGACAGACAGACTGGAAATGAGTTACTGTGTTATTATTATATGTATATGTATGTATATATAATAAATTAAACGATAGCCGTTTTTTTAGCTTGATTTTTCATAATTTTAATTATAATAAATTTGTGAATAAAATAAAAAAAAATAATAAATATCATCATCTAAAGTTATGCTACAAAATACTCGTATGTCTGGAAAATGAACTGAAAAGGGACGCGATTTTAGGTATTTTTTAAATTTTATTTTATTCGCTATATTTTGCATTAATTAATTTTTATTATTTGGTGTTATAGCGACCACAGTATTCCTTACACCAAAAAATTCAAAAATACGTGCATTTTACAGTATAAGAGATACACAGGCCTGTAAAAGAAGTATAGGCATCGAAGCGATATTAATGCGTTAAAGAGCACCCCCTTAAAACACCGCTCTGAGTTCTGCGGAGTTCTCTCACGCAGCTGTGGTCCTTGAACCATAATTAGTTTGGACATGTAATGTTTATAAATAAAAATACAATAAAACATATTATTACTTTTTTTAATTTGTTATTTATATTCTGACATATTTTCATTCACTGTAAAGAGTAATTTTTGTCTTCCATATGTTTCAAATTTACCTGATAGAAAATCGTATTTTAAATTTATTGTATTTGAAATATTATTTTAATTTACATCTTCTAAAGAAATATTAGAGTTAAAAGGTGAATCAAATAGAGAACAAAAATTACAGAAATACTCCTTTAAGATAAAAGCAATGTTGTAATGAAAAAGACTCTACATAGAATTTATTGAAGAAAAGTTGTGTCAAGCAAATGTGTCAATGTTGAGGTTAAATGTTAGACCTCTAACATTTTATCATTTACTAAGTTAAAAATTAGTTGAACACAAAAAAAATGTCTAAAAAGCAAAAGGTGTTTAACAGAAAATGTTATGGTACATCAACTGTTAACAAGTATTAACCTTCTTCTGTTATAAAATTAACATTTTAAATTTATAAACTTAACATATTACTGTTTAAAATATTCCCCAGTTTATTTTGCCGCTTAAATTAAAGATTTTCTGTTTGATTTCAACAGCATCCTTATCAGTTGTCGATGATTAAGCGAACGCAACAAAACGTCGTGTGTACGAAAGCGGATACGCGTACTTTGGCGATTGTGTTTGTTCATAGAAAAAAAAAAAAATAAAACGTATTTCGGTTTAAACTTGAGTAACCAGAAGTAAAAAATTAAAAAAAAATTATTTTAAAGAGGAAATAATTCTAAAGTTTTATTAAAATGTAAAAAATAATATGAAAAATATAAAATAATTGTTTCAATCGCCAAATATTATTAAGAAATGCACGCTGTTTTAGCGGCAAGAGGCAAAAGCCAAAAAAATATAAGTTGATAAAATATTAGAATTAAATAAAATAAAAAATAAATAAAATATTTTTCCATCATTTTGATGTTGAATATGTGGCAAAAATAAGGCTTGAAGTAGCTATAAAAATATTTGTTTGTGAGTAAAGACATGAGTATATGAATTTCTGTTAAGTTTGAAAAAAAGTTGTAACAAAAACAACTTAAGTGATTACATATTTTACATGGTTGCAGAAAATAAAGGATATCAAATGTGTTTAAACAAATAAAAAGCCAGCAGGAAAAAAAACTTGGTAAATACTTGACGTTACTAAATGACATACATACGTACATCTCGAGGACATAAGAGGACATTGTTAGGATGTAGTTAAGTAATGACTCTTTCTTTTGATCTACATTTTATAAGAACGACCACCAACAACTAAGGCATTTCATTAAAACTCCTTTCCTTACACTAAAATATTATAGCGTATATTATAAACTGTAATATAATCTAAGTGTAATTATAACTTAAACCATTTCATATTACACTGTGGAACAAATTCAAGTTATCAAAAGTTAGGTCGATTCTGAGATTGAGGGTTGAAAATAGAGGGTAAATTATAAAACCCGTATCGCGGCGTTTTTTTATGTTACTTCGACCTACGAACTTTGCAGTCAAATGCCGACCCGAAATGGATACAGTTGCCTTTCGCAAAAAAAATTATGAGTTGGAAGCACTCCATAATCAACAACTTTGTTTAATAATAATCCTATTTACCTCGAAATGAGCTTGGTTTTCTATAAAAATTGAATGACTAGATGTGTCCACACACATTTTGTGCGTCCTGACAATATTTTGTTTTATTTTGCTTTGGAAGTAATCCACACCAAATTTATTATATTATAAATTATTATAAATTATAAAAATTATAATTTTTAGAATTTAGAATTTTATATAAACTATGCAATTTTACCTATTTAAAGGAACTGAAAACTTGACAGCACCTTTTTTAAATTTTATAATTTAATATAGAGACCTTTTTTCCTGAGTAAATTACCATCCCTGGATGGGTAGCTTTATATAAAGTACATACCTAAAGCGTAACTGTAGTGATATAAAAGTATGAGTTTAAAAAATTTGCTTTGGATTACTTTTAAAGCAAAATCAAACAAAATATTATCAGGACGCCCAAGACAAGGCGGGCATCTTTATTTTAATAAAAGAAGACCATAATAATATAAACATTATATGGGTAACTTAATCTATGCATATAATAAAGTTTACTGTTTTATTATATGTATAGATTAAGATTTCCTGTCTGTCTATTTTTCTG